>PVIA01000709.1:0-372410 GCA_004024845.1 Tonatia bakeri | reverse complement strand
AGAAGAAGAGCAAGATATTGAAAACTTATTTGAAAACATAATGAAGGAGAACTTCCCCATTCTGGCAAAGGAAATAGACTTCCAGGAAGTCCAGGAAGCTCAGAGAGTCCCAAAGAAATTGGACCCAAGAAGGAACACACCAAGGCACATCGTAATTACATTAGTCAAGGTAAAAATGAAGGAGAGAATCCTAGAAGCAACAAGAGATAAGGGGGCAGTAACCTACAAAGGAGTTCCCATCAGACTGTCAGCTGATTTCTCAAAAGAGACTTTACAGGCAAGAAGGGACTGAAAAGAAGTATTCCAAGTCATGAAGGGCAAGGACCTACATCCCAAATTGCTCTATCCAGCAAAGCTTTCATTTAGAATGGAAGGGCAGATAAAGTGCTTCTCAGATAAGGTCAAGTTAAAGGAGTTCATCATTACCAAGCCCTTATTTTATGAAATATTGAAGGGACTTATCTAAGAAGATTAAAAAACAACAAAAAAACATGTATAGTAAAATGACAGCAAACTCACAATTATTAACAATCACACCTAAAACAAAACCAAAAGAAACTAAGCAAACAACTAGAACAGGAACAGAACCACAGAAATGGAGGTCACATGGAGGGTTAGCAACAGGGAAGTGGGAGGAGGAGAGAGGGGGAAAAGGTACAGAGAATAAGTAGCATAGATGGTAGGTAGAAAATAAATGGGGGAGGGCAAGAATAGTGTGGGAAATGTAGAAGCTAAAGAACTTAAGACACATGAACTAAAGGGGGGAATGTGGGTGGGAGGGGGTGTGCAGGGTAGAGGGGAGTGAAGGGGGAAATGGGACAACTGTAATAGCATAATCAATAAAATATTTAAAAAAAAAAGAAATATGGGTGAAAACTCTTGGTTTCCTGATGTCAGTCCATTGTTCCTGCACTGTAGATCAGAAGATGTTGCATTGGATTGATATATTTTAGACAAATAGGCTCAAATACACTGAAAGTCTTCACTTGGAAGGTTTTTTATCTTTAACAGTTTAGAGAATTTTGTTTATGATATTTTGAGTGAACGTATCTGATACTTATGAAAGGTAATACGGTGACTTCACAGCATCTGTTTCTAAAACGTTCTCTCCATAGCTGGGCTTTCTTTAAAAAAAAAAAATTATTTATTTTTAGAGAGAGGGAAAGGGAGAAAGAAAGAAAGGGAGAGAGACATCAATGTTTTACACACCCCCAACTGGGGGGTCTGGCCCTGAACCCAGTCAAGTGCCCTGACTGGGAATTGAACCGGCAACCCCTATGGTTCACAGACCAGCACTCAATCGACTGAGCTACACCAGCCAGGGCTTGACTTTTTTTGTAAACACAGTCTTTTTTGTAGTTAAATATTATCTTTGCCTCAAAAAGACACACTAAACATTTTTTTTTAAGATTTTATTTATTTATTTTTAGAGAGGGAAGGGAGAGAGAGAAACATCAATGTGCGGTTGCTGGGGGACATGGCCTGCAACCCAGGCACGTGCCCCGACTGGGAATCGAACCTGCGATGCCTGGTTCGCAGCCCGCGCTCAATCCACTGAGCCACGCCAGCCAGGGCACACTAAACATTTTTTATTCTCATAAAATATCTGCCAGATAGCATATTATAGACATTTACCAAAAGCAAAGGTCAGCAAGTTTGAAACTACTCTCTTTAAAGGACAGTGAATAATGTTAAGTTCTTTACTATAAGATAACCAGCAAACCACTGCGTGATACAAAAGGTCGTGATAGTCACGCCTCATCTTTCAAAGTGCAGCTGAGTTCTCTCTAAGGGACTGTTGTTACGTCCTACACCTCTGTCCCCTAAAAACACAACTGGCCTCGCTGATGAAATCCTGTAGCCATTCATGCACTTCTGGCTTCAGTTCAGCAGCCTATTTGTGAGTGATTCAGGGAGAACATTTTTTATGGGTGTTGGAATTTTTGTAATTTAATCCCAGATTGTTAACTTCCTGTATAGAGAAGCTGCTTCTTGAGTTGTTATTGTTACAGAGTAGATTGTTCTGATTTACAAAGACCATTTACTGTTGAGAACATGTACCTTCTCTGCTAAACTTTTTTATTTCGTGGTTCATGAAAAATAAGTTTTTTCAGGTATGTCATCATTGGAACAAGATCAAGCATCTACCCTAAGCAACGGCGTGTTAGAAATAGCTGCACTTTTCTCTCAACAGCACGGCGATCCTCCCACACTGTGTAATTTATTCTGATACGTGTTTCTTCAAATCTACAGCAATATTTTCTAAGCGTCCTCCAACTGTTTGCTGACAAATGAATGTATTTTATTTTGCAGTCACATTTTTCTGGTTATTTTCGTAGTTTAACATTTGTTTATATTTGTGTTTTCTACCTTTCCACAAATAACCAATGTTTCCCCACTGCCATGTGGCTTTTGGTCTTTTGGCATTAAATTTATCATTCAATTTAGCAAAAATTATAAAAGTATTTGATAATCTCTCATCTTCAAACGCCATTGAAAAAAGCCCAGTATAGTTGTGTAATCAATCTTGATGTTCTGAACACCTCGTTTTTGAATGTCTTTCTGTGCTCGATGGCCCTGGGGAGACTTCAGTGAGCCCAGGTCCTTCGTTGCCCTTGACCTCACAGGTTTCCTGTCTCATGGGGAGGGAGTCAAATAAACCTGAAATACCATGTGAAAAGAATAGCTTAGGGACACATGTTGGGGCACCTGTGCACAGCTTGTATGAGGTCAGGGAAGGCTTCTCTAAGTGAGTGCCATCAATTTAGGCCTGGAGATAAATGGGAGGTAGTGAAGGGGGCTGGGTAAGGGTGGGGAGAGTCTTCCAGAAAGAGGAAACAGCAGATGGCTCTCACCATCAGGAATTGAAAGAACAAGAAGTCCGACCAGACTGCACCTTAGAATGTGAGGAGGGAGAAGGCAGGTGGAATCATGGAGAGCCTTGTAAGTCACTTTTATTGAATCTGGACCTTCTGTAAGGACAGTAGAGAGATATGAAAAGGTCTGAGCAGAGGGCTGGCAAGATATCTCTAGAAAGGTTCTTAGAGGTTTCACTGTGGAGGATGTTTTGGAAGTTGACCAGGCTGGAGGCCTGGAGATCAGTTGGTGACCAGTTACGAACTGAGGTGACAGGCCAGAGAGTGAGCCAGGATGATAGAAATGGAGGGAAGGGATCAGAATCAGCAGATCCTTGGGAGGTGGAGACTACAGCGATGGCACCAGAGCAGATGGGAGGGAGTAGATGCCACTAGAGAGTGGTGCCAATGGGGAGATGGATCGGCTTGGTGGAGTCTGGGGCTGAGTTTCCTGGAAACAGGCTCTGGAAACCCAGCTATGAGAGAGGCAGAATTAGACAGAAGGAAACGTTGATGGCCTGGCTGGTGTAGACCAGTGGATTGAGTGTGGGCCTGCAAACCAAACGGTCGCTAGTTCGATACCCAGTCAGGGCACACGCCTGGGTTGGGGGCCAGGTCCCCTGTAGGCGGCACGTGAGAGGCAACCACACATTGATGTTTCCTCCCTTCTCTTTCTCCCTCCCTTCCCCTCTTTCTAAAAAACAAAACCAAAAATGTTGACCCACAATGCTATGGAGATTGAAAGCTCAGCCAAATCAGGGAACTCTGGAGCTTGGGTGGACATTCAGAATTGGCCCAAATAAGGCAAGAGGGCCAAGCTTTTATACCTTTACATCAGCCAGACATTGTCTGCTCCCTGGAAGGGGTATAAACTTGGGCAAGACAGGTCCCAGAAACTGACACAAGACAGTAGCCAGTTTGCAGGGAGGAACTCAGCTGTGAGTAGTCAGCAGCTGATGTTCTCAGCCACTGGGGCTTGGTGTGTACACCCTGAAGGGAGGGTCCGGACAAAGCACTACAGTGCATACTACAGTGGCCAAAGATCTTACGTTTCCCTTAGGACATACTTATTTTTAGGGGCCTGGAGGTTTATTATCCATTCCCTAGTTCACAAACAACTAGTTCATTTCAACTATGGGGTGTGCAGGGTGTTTTGCTAACTGGTGTGGTCGTGTGGGGGTTGGGGGCAGATGCAAGGAGTAATAATCACATACATAGCTCCCAGGCAGCCTCCTTACTGCCGGGGACCAATGAGATTCATTCTCAAGGTGGAATTGAGTCCCCATTTCCTGTGGGTTTCCTCCTTCTCCTTGTAGGACTAAGCCCGATTGCCTTTCCTTTTCTCAGGTACTTTTCTAGCTTTCTCGTCCCCTCTTTTTGGAAGTGAAAGAGTTGGAAATTAGCCCAAACCCAAGTTCCTTTCAAGGAAGCCCGGATATAATGTGAAAGTCACGGAGGGCTCAAGAACCTTACAAAATTCTCAAAAGGCCTTGTCCTTGGCCCATAACACCTGAAGAATCTTTGCTGATCTCCCAACCTCCCTACCCCCTTGCACATGCGTGGGCGCGCGCGCGCGCGCACACACACACACACACACACACACACACACACACACACTCTTTCTGGCTCTTCTGTGATTCTCCAGAGTTCATAAAACAAGACTTTTGCTCGGTCCCTGCCCTTCTCTTTCCTCCGGCAAGGCTGCCTTCCCAGCACGTAGGCCTCTAGAGATAGCAGGAGACAAAGAACCCTGGATCCACCCAGCAGCCGGGACTGAGGATCTCATTGAGATGCGCCCGACTTTGAACAGCTGAATTAATTAAACAAGGAGGCCGTGAGACTTAGGTGGCTTTGGTGTCCTGGTGACCTCCAGCAGCAAACCAAAATCTAAGCCTGGAAAGACTTCAAGATTACAAAATCAAAACGCTGAGGACAGTCGCAAACAGCCAACGGGGCTTTCAAATGCAGGCAGTCAAATGAGGCCCTTTCTTTGTTTCTGCACCTTCTCCACGTCCTTCACTCCTCGGCTTATGTACCTGGAGCGCTCCAAGCCAGGGGTCCCCAACCGCAGGTCGGGGCCGCTTGGGAACCAGGCCGCACAGCAGGAGGTGAGCTTGAATGTAATAATGCCCTTGAATCATCCGGAAACCATCCACCCCCACCCCCAACCCGGGGCCTGGGAGAAATCGTCTTCCACGAAACCGGTCCCTGGTGCCGAGAAGGTTGGCGACCACCGCTGCCACTCTGAACCACTCCTGGCTTGGCAACGCCTCATTAGCATAGATTTTTGCTCAAATAAACTCTTAAAAATTTTAATGTGCTCAGTGTATCTTGAACAGAACACAACCCCCACCCCTTCAGGCGTCTAAGGGAAAGGCCTCGGCATGCATTTCCGAAGTAAGGCTCAGGAGCAGGGAGGAGTCTGCTGCAGAAAATCTACTTACGAAATTGACTAACAAAGGAAAAGGAAAACCCTTTCCTAGATCCCCCCCTGTTTATTTCTGTTAGGCAAATAATAATTTAAGACTTGTTATCATGTCTTCCAAGGGGACAGTTTGGGGAAATAAATCCCGATAATACTATTTTGATGTTCAACATAAAAGATTGATTTCTCTTTGCTGACCACTCAGGTGCAGATCTTTACATTATAATTCTAGTGTTGAACAGTGTAGTAATTCCTTTAAAAACATGCCAACAAATTGGACATATTAAACTCTCTATAAACGCCTAGGCCTAGCTTCATTTAGAGCTAAAAAATGTGTAGTTCAAGTCACAGGGCGGGGCGGGGGGGTGCTGTTGAGGAGGGTTTTCAAGGACTTTTGATGGTGGGATAAAGGCTTTCCTTAGTGTTTTTCTATTCCTTTCCCTCAAGGAACGCACCTTTGTATGCTCTGCCTAACAAAGGAATCTCCCAGTTTCATAGTGGAATTTGGGGGAGGAGGGATGTGATGTGTACACTGATATCTATATAGCCTGCAAAGCCGGCTTCAAACCACAAAAGGATTAAAAAAAAAAAAAAGCTGGGATTTTGCAATATACCGATTGGAGGGAAAAAACCCCAGACACAGAGAGTTAGCAATAAAAACAGCAAGGACCAAATCCGAAAGGGTTTGGAATGCCTTCAGTTTCTATTTGGTGTAAGAATAATATGATTTCTTTGTTCCGTCCCTTCTTATCTACAGCATTCAAATAATAGCTTATTTCATTCTTGCAACCGGCCCAGTTACTACTTCTGCTGTTGTCCAAAGCTGAGTGGTGCCCAAGATCAATTTACATACGCAGAACAACAGAAAGGACGTTTGCACTGATCTTTTGGGAAGTGGGGTGGGGTCATTTTTTAAAAAACACACTAAAATTTGTGTTTTTCTGCCGTGAAATCGAAGGATTTCCTCCAATGGACTAAGATGCACGCTCTGCTTTTAACTCTTGCTCTACCTGGCAGAGGGGGTTCTCCGAAGAAATCTACAGAACTGAGACAACTGGCAAGAAATTATTTTTTACTGTGGGTTGTTAATGGTTTTTAAAAGTAGATGCACTGTTATCTGTTGCCGTTTTTTTTTGCAGATGATGAATGGAGTTTTCAGGCTGACTACCTCCAGCCTAGGTTTGACCAAAACATTGGGCTTTGCACCAAGCTCTGCTCAAAAAGCATTTGGCATCATGGGGCCTCCAGGCAGTTCTACACTAAGACACTCTATGCTAAGCAATCCAGACTTTAGTGCAATGCTAACCATTCAAACGCTGCTGAGCTGTGCTTTCAACTCCTCAGAGAAGGGCATGGGGGAGGGGCAAGAGAGCATTTGCAGTAAACAAAGATTTTGAATCTAGGGAACCTAGGATTTACTCTGGTATGCATATTATGAAATTCCATATATTGTAGTACAGTGTAGTGTTATCAAGATTTCTGATAAGCAGGCCTTTGGATACTTTTCAATGCATGCAATGTTTTCACATGCATATTAATAAGGGCCCACTTTTGGGAGAAGAAAAAAGGCCTCCTTTCAAATGAAATCAAGCCCAGGTAAAGCTGAAACTCAACCCACAGAGTACCGGCACTGTTTTCAGGCTAAAAGAAGATGAGTTTCTATTTCATCATCTTGTAACACTGATAAACGTGAGGCCGTGGCTGGCAAAATTTGCAGATTACATAGGTCTTTCTAAGCACGTGGAAACGTGTGTCCCCATTTACGTGCCACTCCAAACAGGTTGCTGTGTCAAATGAAGGACCAACAGCTCTTCTGTTCGGCAATCATTTGGCTCATTTACATGAAAAGCCTTAAAAAGCAAAAATGGCACTTCAATTTACATCATACCGTGTCCCCATAACAGAGAACAATGGCCTCCCCCGTGGAAGTTAATGCAAAGGAGAGGCACACTGAGATTTAAAAAAACAACAAAACCAACTTCTCAGCACTTTGCAAACAGTAACCAATTAATCTAATTTAAAATAAAACACAGAACCGCTTCCTATGCTGGGAGTTTTTCACTGCAACAGGGGTGAGCCTTTTGAAGAGGTTAAGGTGACATTTTTCAGATGCTTCTGTTTTGTGCTGTTTCTAGGGCATGCACAATCAGTCTGGTATGAGGGTTCTCTCTCCCTTTAAAAGACCTGTCTACTGAGCGCAGGCCCGTGAGGCAGGTAGGAGCCAGGACCCAGGACTGGATAAATAGCATACCTGATGTGGTGGTCATATATTGTCTCTGTCGGATGTGTTGACGATGATACATCGTTGTGGGATTTACGGGGTATATGTATCCTTTTGTATTCTGCAGGCTAGGACCGCCTGCTCTATGCTCAGTATGTGCTTACTACCTTTGTACACCACCTCCCTTCTTGAATTTAAAGACCTGGCTATTACATGTTGTTTACTCAATACCACTCCCCTATTTAAGAAACAAAACAAAACAAAAAAACAAAAAACGCATAACAACCCCAAAACCTAACTACATGAACAGAACATGCCATGTTTCAATTTGGCCCCAGAGGCTTTTTCTCTGCAAGCAAAATGTGTGTCTTTTACACCGGGGCTTTCTGCCCACCCTGAGAGGGGGGTGTCTTCCATTCTTTTGTGGCTCAGTGGAAGGCGAAGAGGGCTCCAGACCACTAACTAAACCGAAGAGAGCCCCTTCTTGCACCTCCAGGGAGAATTTCAGATTGACTTTATCTGCAGAGAGCGTGCTCTCTTCTTACTTATTTGCCACCATTACGAGGATAACAAAACACCACCTTGGCTTCAAGATCCTGGGTAGAGGCTCACGGTCTTTCTCAACCATCTTTGGCGAGGCCTTGCTTCCTTCCACTCGAGTAAGTTGCGGCTTGGGGCCACGGAGAGGACTGGGTGAGAGCCTGAAATGTCGTTTGAAAAAAAAGCAGCCCTCCCTCCATCCCCTCACCACCACCACCACCCCGCTCTCCGGGGCGAAGCTGCAATCCAGCAGCCCCAGATGGGCGAGACTTGGCAGGTCTGCGGGGCTCGTCTTCCCTCCGCGCCGCGGCACCGGCCGGCCGCGGGGCTTCGCGCTCTGGCTCCCGAAGCCTCCCTCCCCCCACCGGCCGCCCCCTCCCCCTCTCCCGCGCTCCCTTTTGTTCGCTCGCCGCTCGGCCCGAGCCACCGCCGCCGGGCACGCACCTCCAGCCGTAGGCCCCGGGCTCCGGGGCCGGCCCGTCACCGCCGCGCGGCCTAGAGCGCGGCGCCCGGGGAGGCGCGGGGCCCGGGCCGGGCGCACGGCGAGGGCGCACGGCGAGGCCGCGGCGGCGGCGGCGGGTCGGCCCGGGAGCCTGGGAGGCGGCGGCGGCGGCGGCTGCGGCGCGAGGCCGCTCCACCACACACGCACACACAGACCCCGGCAGCGGGAATGCAGATGACACGCCCGTAACATGGAAGCCGCCGCCGCCGTTACGACGACAGCCGCCGCAGCTTCAGCAGCAGCCGCCGGCGGCGCCGCGCTGAACAGAGGTCATCCGAGCTGCGGCCCAGACGCCCGGGCTTGACCGCTGTGAAGGCCAACCCCGGGAAGGGGGTGGGTGTGCGCCTGGGGGGCGGGGGCCGGGAGGGAGCCGGCTAGTGAGGGGCGTAGGGCCGAGGAGGAAGGGGCGCGCGGGGGCCCCGGGGCGAGCCGTGGGCGCGGCCCTTCGTGCCACCCCGCGGCGTGGGGTGAGCGTGCGAGGTTCAGGCCGTTTCGCCTGACTGCAGTGGCCTGTTCTACGCCGGCCTTGGGGAGAGCCAGCCTTCGCGCCCGGCCGGCTTCCTTGGGGGGCCGAGGACAAGCGGGTTCTGCTAGGCCCCACAGGTTCAGAGAGGGGGGCCACGTGAGCGCAGGAGCTTGCCTGCTCCCCCTCGGGGCGGGCTGTGCATAGAGGATTTTTAAAGGCCTCGGTGCCTCTCTTTCCCACTGCCCCTTCGTTTGCCCCCCACCCCCGCCCCAGGCATCTCTCCTTCTCTGCCCTGAGGTGAAAGGATTTGGACTTCTCCCCCCAGGTGCTTGAAAGAAGAGAAGGTTGGAGGAGGAGGAGACTGGGGGTGGGGGGGTTGCTGGTGGTGGTGACAGGGCTGGGAGAGAGAGACAGAGAGAGGGAGAGAGGGAGAGAGGGACGGGAGGAGGGGGCTGGGTGGGGTGGGGGTGACAGGCAGAGAGGAGCCTGGTCAACAAGCCAGCACCACTCAGCCAGGAGGCCGAGGCCGGCCGGCTCCTGCAGCCGGCGCATCCAGTGTGAGCAGACACATAGATTGCTTTCTTGGGGGCTCTTTGTCAGCCACCAACACAGAGAACACACACTGACACACACGTACACAAAGATCTGAGCCAGGTTGTGGGAGGTAAGTGGGGGAAGGAGAAGGAGGGGGCAACAGTGTCTGTGGTGGGCTTTCGGGTGGAGGGGAGGGGGGATGGGCCCTGAGGGGCTCTGGGGTGCTTGGGAGGTGGGCATTTCCAAGACTGTGTGCTTGTGTGGCGGTGGGGGACACACGATGACCTTCCCCTCCTCAGGAAGACCTAAAAGGGAAAAGCAACCCCCAGCGAGATCCCCCTGTGCTGCTGATTTTCAGGGACTTGTTGGCAACTCAGCGAGGGTTGCCATAGCTTTTTTATGTAGGGTGACCAGAACCGGTTGAAACTGGTTTGAGGCAGATCAGCTCCTGAACACAATGCAGTCACTGAGCTACTACAGTGGGATAGCAGCTTCCTCCCTCCATGGCAGCCAAAAGCAGAGGAGCTTGCAGGAAGGTACCACCCCAACACAGTATGTGAATGCACACTAGACACCACACAGCACTGGTATGTGGCTAATGGAGTCCTACAAGATTCTGTGTAGAGAAGATGGGGAAAATGTGCAGGTTTGCAAGGTCTGAGATTACTTGGGCTTTTCCTGCCTTTTTCTTTTGCTTAAGGGATGGACAAGGAGCTGAGATTTATGACCCTTATTAAAGAAAAAAAAAATGTGACTTGCTAGGGTGGGGACACTGGTTTATGCAGTTTCTGTCTCTCTCTCTTTTCTGTTTTTAACAAAACCAAACCAAAATGAACTGATGGATTTGTAATGGTAGTTTGTTTGTTGCTGGAGATTGCTACTTTGCATGCTTTTTTCTCTCTCTCTCTTGCAGGGTATGTTCTGTGTTGTGCTTTAGAAGCTACTAAAGGGTGTTGGGGATACTTCTGACTATTATGAAGGCCAAAAGGTAACAGTATTGTTCTAGGAAATGAGCAGGAATGCTTTCCAGTGATGCTGTAAGGCATACATGCTGTCTTTTTTTTTTTTTCCCTTGTAGGCCTGTTGACTGGGGCTGCTTTTAACCCTTTCATGTTTGCAGAGAATGCAACTGTGTGACAGTAACTGAGCACTGGTCCAAAGTCTTTCCCAAAGGTCAAGGTTCACAAGGTGAGATACGATATTTTGAGCATGAATTTAAGTATTTATTTGAAGATCCATTCAGACACAAACTGCCAGTGGATTGGTACCCTGGAGATAATACTGGGTTTGGAGTGGAGAAGAGGAGAAAGACTCTTAATGTTACCCACGTTTAATGGGATTAGGGTGACTTGACGACGGTGTTTCTGTCCAGGTGAAATCAGAGTGACTTCACGAAATCGTGTGTGTCTAGTCTTTGGGAAGAGTCAGGCCTGGAAAGGAGCAAATTTAGAGGACGGTAGGCGGCGGGGCCTGGTGGAGAATGCATTGTTTTGCATAAGACTAAAAGCAATGCACAGGGCGCATTTTCCTCAATGATTACAGAAAAGAAAAAAAAAAAGCCAGGACTTTGCCAAATCAAGGCAGCCTTGCCACCTTTTTGGGGTTTGAGAGGGCTGAAGGTAGATTTGTCCTTTGTTCAGTCACCCCCTTTCTTTTACTGGGCTCTCTGTGTTAGCCTGAAAGGTTTTTCACTCTGAGTCAAGTGGTGGAATGGCTTTTATTGATTTTGGGGGCTGTTGACGGTGAGTGTGCCATTGGATTATTTGTGGCATACATTTTAACGTGGAATCCTAATGCAACACCCGGAGGAAAGCGGGTGATCTGGCTTCATCTGTGAAGATGCCTCTTCACTCAAAGCCTTACAGCCCTGGATGGCAGAAAATGTCTAATGCAGAAAATGTCTAATGCCTTACGAGACTGCGGTTCAATTTGAGCTGGCTTTTCTGACGCACCCCCCAGAAGCAGAGGTTTTGGAGAACAGAAGGAAGCAGTAATCAGTGTAGCCAAGGGAAGAACAAAGGTAGTGGGAGCTTACAGGGGAACACTAAACATTTCGCCTTGGGGTTCCTTGTGAAAAGAACTTCCACTTCCCCAAACAGGAAACCAGCAGCTCCAGAATCACATCCAATATGATGTCATCAACAGAGCCGGTTCTGTCTTCTGGCTTGGTACAAAGTACAGTCAAGGGGAGCCCATACAAGACAGGATTGAAAATAAATTTCTCCCCTACTTTGAAGAGGGTATTTTGTTCCTCTTCGAGGTCAGCAGGACAGAGCCTTTTCAGAAATGCCCAGAATCTTAGAATTGGTTGTGTGCAGGCATTCGGTGGGCAGAATATCTGCCCTGGAGGGCGACAAGTAAGCAGGGGTTTTTATTGTTCAGGAATGTTTCATATGATTGCAGAGCGGCCAGTGAGTGAGAAAGCTGGCAGAGGGAGACTGGAGTGTGTACACGGTTAGCTCCGAATACTCTGTGTAGCATTTGACAGGTAAATGTGATCTTGGGCTGGTACACCAGTACGTAGCTTACATGCGGGAATGGAATTCTTGATAAGTCACTGCTGCAGCTGGTTTTCAGTTCTGCAACGTTTTGGACGGCCAGAGGTGCTGTGCCTCAGTGTGGGCAGGAATCTGCTTGCAAAGCAGGTCCTGGTCCACGTTGCATGATATGCTGCTCCAGCTTTTTCGGTGCCAACGAAAACTCAGATGGCTAATATGATAAACCTTCATTAGCTTGATACAATAAGCTGTTTTATAATTGAGCCCTTCACTCCCATCTTTAGCAAGCCAGTGACTTGTATTTAACTCTGACAGCTAACCCTTGGCAAGGACTCTTTCTTGATATAACATGTTTAAAAGCTCTTTTTGTAAAGCATTGCATGTCACAGAATGTTCTGGTTTACTCTCTCTGTGGTTTTGAGCTTTGTTCCTCCCTCTCCACCAGAAGGCTCCTGGAAAATAGCATTTGTTTTGCATTTAGGCTGGTCCTTCCAGCTGCAGATGCAGTGTGAGGTTGGAGAGCTGGTTCTTGGGGCGGCCATGGGGAGCTCTTCTTGGATTGAGGTCTGTCTCAGGTGGTGGCCTCCTGCTGAGGGCTGACAATGGCAGCCCAGGGCCCCGGGGGAGAGGATCAGAGTTTTCTGAGCTTGGAAATGTGAATGTGAGCTCAGAGGCAGCAACGGCATTAGCATTCTCTTTCCTGGAGGAGCCGGGAGGGAGCACCCTGGGTGGCACCCACACTTGGGGCCCGGGCCTGTGGGTGGCCGACCCCCTCACCTTGGAGGCAGCCACACCTGGAGCCCGGATCCCAGCACCTGGTCGGGATTGCCTGCGGCAGTCCCCAAGGCGACCATTCCCTCTGGAGCAGGAATGTGTGGGTTTGGCTGAAGAGGGTACGCTGGAAAGAAAGTCACTGGGTGTCGAACCTTTGCTTGTTTTTGTCATTTGCCTACTGAGAATGATTTTTTTCCACGTGAAAGAACATGAGATCCAGGGCTTTTAGAGCTCCAGCGTCCTGGTTCAGAGTCCTCTCCATCTCTTTTTTTCCCTGTTTCCTCACAAAGAGATTCCCTGCCTCCCTCTGCCCTTTTTTAAGGGAGGGTCTAGGAAGGAGGCAACAAGTCAATGGAATTTTCTGCTTACACCTTTGACCAGGGTGGGTTAGAATTTTAGGATTTCTAGTCTCGCCTAGCCCCTGGATTTTCTCCGCTTGAAATGCTTTCTGGAGCATTCCTGTGCGGTATCCTCTGTCTTCTGCAGCCTCTGCACATCCTTGGTAGGACTCCATCTGGCTGTCACAGCTGCGGCAGAGTTACCTGGACTGGGGAGCCTCAACAAAGGTGGTCGACAGGGGAGAAATGGAAAGGATCTGGGAAAGATCTGGGGTTAGTCCCTCCACACGCCCCCAGTATATCTCTTCCTCATCAGTACAGTGCGGGAACCACAAAACACTGACAGCAGCCACCCCTCTGTGTTCATTACACTTAGGGAATGATCTTTAAACAAGTCACGATGGACTAATTCATTGTTTTAATTTTTATATTTTCACACGGTAAAATTGACTCGGTGGCGGACAGTTCTCTGGGTTTGATTAGTGTATAACCCTGTGTATCAGCCACCACTATCCATAATAAGGAACCGTTCCATCGCCCCCCAAATTGTCCTCCTGCTGTCCCTTCGTAGTCGGACTCTGCTGCCCACCCCAGCCCCCTGGCAGCCACTGATTGGTTCTGTCCCTGGGTCTGTGTCTGTTCCAGAAGGTCGTACAAATGGCTGCTTTGGCTTACCAAAGCGCCTCTGAGGTCCGTCCATCTTACTGTGCGCATCCGCGTTTGGCTCCTGTTGGTTGTCGAGGTGTGGACCTCTCTGGGGGTGGGCCTCAGTTTTCTGCCCACTCCCCGGCGGAAGGACATCAGGGTCATCTCCAGTGTGGGGTGATTGTGAAGAAAGCTGCTGAAACCTTTGCCCACAGGGCTTTGTTTGAACATAAGTTCTGCTATCTCGTGGGTAAAGGCTTTGGCGTGACTTGGCTGGGTCACATGGTGAGAACATGAGAACGAGAAGTTTGAATGAAAATATGTGCAGCTCTCACAGCTCACAAAACAAGACCTAGCCTTGTCAGCTGAGGGAAGGCTTTTCAAGGAGGAGATTGTAGCGAACATTATCTGAAGACAAGTGAGAGATGTCCGTGATAATAGACCACTCACTAACAGGATGACATGCTTTACAACCCAGAACTAATCGGAATTAGCCAAAAGTGGAAACAAAAAACTGCAAGTGGTAAAATCTCCTTTATTTCCTGCAGCAATTATTTTGGATCTCCTCAGAAACGTTTGGCAGATGGATTTTTACGTTTGTCTCCAGGTTCAGGGAGACGCCAAATGATAATAGGACCAGAATTTTGGAACATGGTACCAAAGATCTTTGTTGAAATCTTCATCGTACAAACAACTTAATTATAATTTGTCCGACTTCCTGCCTGCCAAAATATTGGTTGTGTTTTAATATTTGAAGTTATTATTCAGCTTTTATGCCTTTTAAGGAAGTGAAAATAGTTGTGCAATATCAAAGCAATGGAGTAGGTAGATTTTGGAGGCAGATTGTGTGTGTGTGTGTGTGTGTGTGTGAGAGAGAGAGAGAGAGAGAGAGAGAGAGAGACAGAGAGGATAAAATAGTGTTTAAGACCGGGGAGAACCAGTAGGAAGAACAAGCAGACCAAAGTTGTGGTGATGAAGAGGGGGAGAGCCCAGAAACGTGGGGAGTGCTGTGTAATTGGGGGTTATTTCACCTCCTTAACAGATACTTATGGAGTGTTAGGCACTGGGAGTACGGAAGGGAGAGGAATCCAGAGGAAAATGAGTGGGAAGTAGCCTCACAGATGCTATGACAGGGATGTGAATGGGCCACCCAGTGCCATGTGTCCCGAGAGGAGCCCTTGAAGAGGTGGCTTCCCAGCTGAACTGGGAAGGACCAGTGAGGACAGGTAAGGCAGGCAAGACTTGGGGGAGAAGAAGGGTCTCGTGGAGCCGCGTGTGGAGTCGGTGTGGCCAGCGGTGTGGGCAAATAGAGGAAGCTTAGGAGATGGTCGAGGGCCAGACTTCTGAAGGTCAGTCTGTACAGTCCATTTGTGTGTGGACTTCCCTGTATAGGCAGTCTTGGCAGAAAGACTTAACTTCTAGCCCGGGCTGGGTAGCTCAGTTGGTTAGAGCATCGTCCTGAAATGCCAAGGTTGCAAGTTTGATCCCCGGTCAGGGCACATACAAGAAGCAAGCAGTGGATGCATAAATAAGTGGAACAAGCCCATCTCTGTCTTTCTCTCTCCCTTCTTCTTTCTCTCTCAAATCAATTTAAAAAAGAGAGACTGACTTCTAGTCACAAAGGTCCTGGGTTTGTCCCTGGGAGGATGAGGTGGAAGCTGTTCAGGCTGGAGGCAGGGAGGTGCAGTGATGGGACCAGGGCAGATCCAGGAGGGCAGACCAGGGCCTGATCCAAGGTGTAGGGATGGGGTGGTGGGTGGTGGGTGGTGGCTGCTTTGGGGGCAGGTGTGTGGGTGGCGGTGCCTGGTAAGGGACGGGACGACAGGAGGGTGGCTAGGGGCTCTCGGAGGTGACCTGCTGGTATGGTTTCCATGGCTGAGATCTGGAATTTAGAAGGCAGAAGAGATTTGGAGGGTGGAGGTGGAAGGGCAAAGATACAGTGAGTTCCAGCTGCGGTTGAGTTGTCTGTGGGCGTGTCCTGAGTCTCTCAGATCTCTGTGGGTGAGAGGTCTAGATTGGGAGGGATTCGCATAGACCAGGGATGACAGAGAAAATGTGGAAAACCAGTTGAGTGTAGGGTCTCCTAGGATAATGGTTTATAGGATAAAAACCATACGTGAAGTAGGGGGGTGGCCAAAGAGCTTGAGACGCATGCTTCAGGAAGTTGGAGGGCCTGTCCCTGAAAGGCAGAAAATAGTAGTTGATATCTGCAGAGCCTGCAGCCCGGCATGGTGGGCCTCCCCAGGTGTTCCGTCGTTTATACTGAAACCATGAGGTGAGCTGCGTCCTGTTGTCCCCTGTGGTGCTGGTGGGGAAACTGAGGCAACGATCCCGGCCAGGTTATGCCAGCTCATAAATGGCAGTAGAGGCAGAATTTGGATCCTGCCCCTTACCACCAGGCTCTTCAGCCTTGGGGGAGCACAGTTGGCAGACATGGGGAACCTCGGAGGGTGTTCAGGGGTGGAGGGGTGGAGAGAGGGCCTGGGAAGAGCTAAGCACGCCGGTGACATCCAGGTGAGAAGCGGCAGGTGGTCATGGTGAGAGTGTATAATGGAGCCGTTGGAGCCCCAGAAGGGCCCTTGTGATTAGCCGGGTTTTCCTGACGAGCGTCACACAGAGAATTTGTGTCGACACCAGAGACAGTGCTAGAAATAGTGTGTTGAAAAGACAGGCGTTTGTACCGGGACAGGGATGAGGATGTTCATTGGAAGGGAGAAGGAACAAAGAGGTGTTTTTGTTTTATTTATTCTTTGAAAAGGATGAGAAAATCAAAGTAAATCTGAAAAGTGGTGGCGAGAAAAATCTTTTGTTCTGACAACGAACGAACACAGGTTAAAGAATTCTTTGAATGTCTCAATTCTCTTTAAGAATGAGGGGTGCGAGCTAGTTCTGCTGAATCTAAACCTGAAGCCCGAAAGAACTATTTTTAGGCAAACTCAGTGGCCTTTTTCGCTCTCCCAAGCAGGCTTTGTATTGTTTTATTTCCAGTCAAACCTTATTACAACTTTACATAATTAGAGATTCCAGGCATCTTGAAGGATTCGGAGGCTTGAAGATAAAATCAAGGTGGTGTAGTTCTTGAATGTTTTCTCAACTCAGCCTTTTCCTTCCTTAAACCCCTGCTTCCCAAAGGCTGACTCAGAGTCTAATAATGGGTATTGATTTTGATAGTTTTCTTCTGTGAGGAACAAATTCTAGGTAAGAATTAGGTTGCTGAAAAACTTACCAGGTTAGGAAAGTCAAACATTTACAGTGATCGCCTCATTTCTACAGTGAGCCCATGTTGGGGTGGGGGGGAAGGGGTCACCCAGGGTTGAATAGCAGGTCATCCTGGGTGAAATTAGAACTCAGCACTCCGGGCTGCCAGTCTAAGGCCGTTGGATCATTACTTTCTCTCTGCCTTCTGAAATGTATCATGTGTGTCTTGATGGTCTGTAAGTCAGCTCATATTATAATCTTTATATCGGGAGAATCTGAAACCATGAGTTATTCAAATTAAGTCTGATGCAGGTAGGTACTCATTGATAAGTGGGTCCTTAACACTTTTGCTGATTTAACATCGCGAGTGTGGGAGAGGTGGTTTGAGGTTTGCAACTTGAGAATGGATTGTGCCTAGTGTCGCAGTTAAATCTGGGGGGTAAGGCCATGGAGGTTTTCAGTTGCCTTTGCCTCGTCCTCAATGCTGCTGACCTCTGTTCTGCCAGTGACCCTGAGCAAGTGACTTAAGTTCTAAGCCATACCTTTCTTGAGGGGTTTGTTAGGATTGAATGCATATAAAAGTGCTTAGCAGAGTGCCAGGTACATGGTACGCGTCCTGTAAAATCTCAGGTATTCTGTCTTCTCCAGCCCTGTTTTCAGAGAAGGGCATTTTTCTTTTTCCTGCCTAGAAGGGAGTTGTTTCTCCTGGCCATCCCTTGATGTCATTTGTAAGTGGGTTTATTTTTGGGGGGGCGCGCCATAGAAACATACAGCAAGTGTCTCCTGCCTGGTCTGCAGGTCTTCAGTTCCAGCTGCGCTGCATCTGGTTAAAGTGGGTGAAGTGTGAGCAGGAGGGTAGCATGCTTGTTCCTACTTGGCAGTGCCTTCATTTGTAGGTGGAAAATCTTGCATGAATTTTGTGGTTATGATCTTGGACTCCAGTGGTCTTTGCTTCTAGGAAAATCCAGCCCAGTCAGTGAGTGGCTGTAGTCTGCATTTCCTGTCTGTTGGTGTAAGGTAATTTACATTGATCTGAGTTTTTTAAAACAACTGGATTGTGCAAGCGTGGTGGGTTGGCTACCCCCTTTGATCCATCCCTTCCGCCTGGCACTGTGCTCCTTTGCTCCACAGTGCCCAGGTGTTCCTGTCTTGCTCACTGGGACTGGGTAGTGATGGAAGATTGAGTGGCGAAGGTACTCAAGGGACCTGGCAGGAGTTACTTTGTGTCTAGAACTGCTCCGCCCACGGTGGGCACCAGCCACCCAGGGCCCTTTGGGCATGTGCAGGATGGGCTGTGAGCGGACAAGTGCACGCCAGATTTTGAAGGCTTGTACGACAAACAACATAAAATATGTCGTTAGGAGATTCTGATACCGACTACCTGTTGGAATGCCACGGCGCCTGGGAAGTAGGAACTCCGACAGCACCCTGCACTCCGTGTGCTCTGTCCTTCACCGGGCACCCAGCGTGCCCTACGTTGTCTTGGTGCCTGTCCCTTGGTAGAGCTGGGGCCCCTCCCCTGTGAGAATGGCTGTCCCACAGCCCTTAGGTTTCCATGCCTTTATTTATTTATTTATTTATTTATTGTACGTATTAAAATTTATTTATGTATTTGAAAAAATTTTAAAAAATTACAGTTTGCACTGTGTTATTTTGTGTTAGTGTTGGATGTACAGCAGAGTGGCCAGACACTCACTCACTTTACAGAGTGTCCCCCTGGTATATCCAGTACCCAGTAATTACCACGTTACTGATGGTATCCATGTCCTCATTTAAAGCATGAGGAGATATCACCTGTATGTATACCTCAGTCCCCCTTCTGGTTCTCAGGACCGAAAATCTCACTGGTCGTGGTCTAATCAGCTGTGGCTTTGGAGGGCAGGGTCGCTGCTAACCCTACACGGGTGACAGTTCTCACTGGGCTTGTGAGACACTCCCCGGGGGGTCTGTAGACTAGGGATCATTCAGGCAAATGCTCTTAGCTATCTCCAGTGTCAAGATATCCCATATTTTGCAATGGGATGCTTTCTGGAGGCTGTCAGGTATAAGCGAAATCTGGTAGCCGCCTTTGTTCAACATCCTCAGAGCCGTCGAGTGAGTGAGTAAAGGCGATGAGAAATGATTTATATGGGTTCGTTAGCTAAGTTTAACAAGCCGGAGGCAGTGAAAGAGGGGGCTGTGTTTGTGTGGAACGTGCTCCTATTCCTACGTGAGAACAGCATTGTTGCCCCGTGGGAGAGATGGATTTCCTTGGTTTGTCTTGTCTTGCCTCTGTTCCCCTTACATCCCGGAGTACAGTACATGACCACGCTGTTTGGGGGTGGGGCCTGTGGCTGTGCCTTAATTCATTATGCTCAGAAAATGACTTACCCCTTAGTGAATTGAATTCGTGTTCTTCGTTTTCATGCTGTGTCCTGAGATGCTTGCTTGGATTCTGAGGGTAGAGTTGGGGGAAGAATACAAAAAAAAAAGATGGGATCTAAGTAGAGATTTTTTAAAATCTTTAAAAAAAAGATTTTATTTATTTATTTTTAGAGAGGGAAGGGAGGGAGAAAGAGGGAGAGAGAGAGAAACATCAATGTGCAGTTGCTGGGGGCCATGGCCTGCAACCCAGGCATTTGCTCTGACTGGGAATCGAACCTGCGATGCTTTGGTTCACAGCCCGCGCTCAATCCACTGAGGTGCGCCAGCCAGGTCTAAGTAGAGATTTTGATAAAAGTAAATTTGGGGTAGAATTGTTGAAAAGAAGAGGGATGGATGGTCGAAGGAGGAAACAATGGGGAAGTTAAGACACTTGGCATGAGAAGAAATTGTACAGAGGACACTGAGCATCGCTTTTTGGCGAGGACAGGGATTTTGAGTCGGAAAGGATGAAACACAAGTCTCAGGGAAGATGAGCTGAGGGTGGCGCAGTCGCCCTGGGCCAGTGCAGCGGAGGAAGCGGCTCCGAGCCACTTCTGATTTCTGAGCAGTTGGGTCTCACAGCAGCCCTGACGAGGGGGTGCTCTGGACCCCTTTATGCCTGAGGAATTGGAGGCTCTGAGAGATGAACAGACATGCCAAGGCAGGTTGCCAGTCAGTGTGGGGGTGGGCGTTCACACCTGATCTTTTAGACCCCAAAGTCTGTACCTCTTAACGGTTCTTCTGTATCGTAGCCAAGGGAACTGAGCTCTCGTGAGTGTAGGGATGGAATCTTTTCTGTTTACTCAAAATCAGGAAAGCAGTGTTGAGCTTTCGATTTTTGTTTTATAAATGCACAGTAAATGCTGATTGTCTGAGTAATGCATTGGACTGAGACACTAGGGGTAGGAAATCTGGCCAGACGGTGAGAGGGGTAGTTCATGCATAATGTTCAGGTTGTTGCCCGTACGCAGATGTGTATCTGAGGCCTCCTGTAGGTAGGGGTGAGTGTTGTGTGTCTGTGTGTGTGTGCCTGTGTGTATGTTCGAGGCCCCCCATAGGTACGTATCCTGCTGGCGAAATGCAAGTCTGGTTTATGTGGCCAATGTTAATTTTGGGAAAGATTAAACACATAGCTCAGCAGTTGAGTAATAATAATTACGCTTTAGTGGTTTTGATGTAGATGACTCATAGAATTAAAAAAACTTTCTGTTCCTCTAATCGCGAGCATTAGGATATTGTTGACCTCCGTTGGAGTTTCAAATTTAGCTGTAAGTTCTCTGGTTACAGGATGCTCTAATTTCGGGTCCTGGAGGATGGGACAGATTTGTTCTGCATCTTAGAAGACCTTGCCGGGCTGCCTGCCTACAAGAGGCACTTTGGGGAAGGAAACTCGTCATTATGCCCCAGTGGTTGCTGGGAATTCTGATGGCATCTGTTTTATCATCACCAATTTAGGAGCAGAGTTGTGGCTTGGTTTCTTGTAGGGCTCTCTCTGTGTTAGAACCCTATTGCAGACCTTGTTTTGATGATATCATAACTCCAAGTAATAAGTACTTTATTCCAGGTCCTGTGGTAAGCAGCTATCTGATTGTTTTATTTTATTTTATTTTTTAAAGATTTTATTTATTTATTTTTAGAGGGAGGGGAAGGGAGAAAGAGGGACAGAAACTTCAATGTGTGGTTGCCTCTTATGCGCCCCCTACTGGGGACCTGGCCCACAACCCAGGCATGTGTCCTGAGTGGGAATTGAACCGGCAACCCTTTGGTTTGCAGGTTGGCCCTCAGTCCACTGAGCCACACCAGCCAGGGCTGGATTATTTTATTTAATGCTCATGATAACTCCATGAGGTAGATCTGATTTCCATTTTATGCTGGAAAAATCCAGCTTGAAGAAGTTAATTGCTCGGAACCATGTAACTTTTAAAGGGAAGAGCCAGGACTCAGTCTAGTTCGTCTTACTCCAAAGCCCATGCTTTCAAGCAGTGCAGCGTACTGTGGTTTGCAGGTACCATTTCTACAGCTGGTTGGCAGCAGGCTCCAGTGTCTTGGAGGTTCAGAGCCTCTGCTTCTGGGTCCACCAGTATTCCCCCTGTTGTCACGATCTGGGAGGCATTTCTCGCTTGGCCCCTGCCGCCGATGTGGCTGTGGCTACAGAAAATAGGTGAACATTGAGAGACCCCTTGTTTCCTTTCCTGGTTTTTCTTCCTTTACCAGATGCGTGTGTGCCTGCTTCTGTGTGTGTGCATTTCGCACCACAAATGGCTTCCTTTCGACAGTACTCTCTGAACCAGCCAAACCAGGTTTCGAACTCATTTTCATGGCATCAACGGGAAGGCAGAGCCCCTTTAGAAATACCTCTTCGTTTTTCTTCCTCCATATTGGACATTTTTTTCCCTCGGGCTGATGCGGAGGCACCTCTGGGGAGGAACCGCCAGGAAGAACATGGAGGTATAATTGTTCACACTCTCTCCTCCGAAGGCATTCCTGTTTCCTATGACCATTTCTCAAGGAAAACCCTGTCTTAAACCTTGTTTCAAGAGTCTCCCGAAAGCATCCAGCCTCAGATAAGCTTGGGTGGTGCCCTCAGCGGGAATCCCCGTAATGAATGAGACGCACATTGGAAGTTCAGGGAAGCCTTGAGAAAGGAAGAGGGGGTGTATTTAACCCAGCATTTCCCACATTCATAGCCTGTAGTGACCCCTCTTCCTTCTTTCTGGTGGGAAGTTGAGTAACAGGAGGAGCATTCCTGGGCCAGCATTGCTCCAAGCCGTGGGCTGTCTCGGATGAAATACAAGAACCGCGAGAGGGCCTTAGGAGGGGTGCCAGCGAGGGTCCTCCATTCTTCCCCTTCGAAGACAACAGCGGTTGGTGGAATGATGTCATTAATTCTTTTTCTCTGTGTTGTGTTGTTTTCTGTCTACTCCAGGAAGAGAACTTTTGTATGAGCTTATCTGTAATCAATGACCAGTGGGCACGCTGTAAATGATGACTTTGAGGGATGCTCTCAGTGATAATATATAGACAAAAGTACCATATTTCGTAATTCCAACCACGTTGGAGGTGAAATTGGTATCTGGCGAGAACTGTGTAGTGATTAGGCCGTGGCCTTGCTTAGAAATGTAAGGAGAGTTGTGATAACTATGCAGGGAGCCCATTCGTGCACACCTGTCGTGCACACCCGTCATGCACACCCGTTGCAGTTGTTGGGAAGGGGACAGGGGCAGTGAGCTGCAGCGGGGACTGGCCGCCATCTCCGCACTAGAAGGCTCTGCTGTGGGTGACCAGGGGGAGTGGGTTTATCGTGATGGGAAGAGGACAGGACGGTGAGGAGGAAGTCCGTGCCTGCAGAGCAGGGCTTCCAGCCTTAGCCCCACTGGCATGTGGGGCTGGGTCCTTCCATCTTGTGGGGGTGTCCTGTGCATGGTAGGGTGCAGAGCAGCATCCCTGGCCTCCTCTCTCTCACCCACCAGATGCCGGTGGCAACCCCTCCCCCCTGCCACATGGTGACAGCCAAAAAGGCCTCTGGACAGTGCTAATTATCAGTGGTGGTGGAGGGGCTAGATCCCCCTCTCTCCGCCCCGCCCGGTTGCTTTGGAGCAAGAACAATACTTCTAAACGTTGGGTAGCGAAATTCCAAAAGAAAGACCTCCCGGGGAAGCAAGCACACAGGCACGCAGGCGTCTTTGAGCTCTAAAATCCCCAGAGGAGTGGAGAAGTGCCTTCAGCAACTCATTTTCTCTCCCATGTTTCCTCACGTTGGAAGTCTCAACAGTGCTTGCAAGTATTTGTCGATTAAAGATTTTATTTATTTATTTATTTTTAGAGGGGGGAAGGGAGAAGGAGAGGGAGAGAAACATGGCTTGCTTGCCTCTCGTACTCCCTGACCCGTGGACCTGGCCCACAACCCAGGCATGTGCCCTGATCGGGAATTGAATTGGCAGCCTTCTGGTTTGCAGGCGGGCACTCAGTCCACCGAGCCACACCAGCCAGGGCAGCTTGCAAATAGTTTAAATTTCGTATTTAACACCAAGAAAAATTACTGGTAAAGTGAGAAAGAAAACAGCAAGAAGTGAGCTGCCGGTTGGATTGAACATTTCAGGGACAAAGGATTTAGGATTCATGCACAGAAATTTAGAGGGCTTCTTCAGGTGACAAAGGAAAAATTGCTTTGAAGTTCCCCTTTTTGTCCTCAAAATATCTCTTCTTGTTTAGGAAATCTATACTTTGCTTCCAGCTAGAACTGTAGAGATGCTACTAAAAACCGTGGTGTTGATACAATTCCTACAGAAGCTTCTAAACCCTTAGGAATTTTCCTCCTAAACTGAGAATCCTGTGCTTTTAGTACTCAAAGGGATAGGTAAGCAATTTCTTAGTTCTGACATACTGGAATTCACCAGACATGCTTCGTTTTGAAAAAGAAAAAAAAAAGAGGCAATTTACATCCAGCTGTGAAGGAATTTAGACATTTTTTTTCTGGCTTTCTCATCGTGAAGCTATTTGAAAAAGCCAGTTCAAGCGGAGGCTGTCATGAATTTCCCTGTGGTTTATTAACGCTGACAGGTTCAGCCCAGACCCTTTTCAGAATTCCTCGTTGACGAATTCGTAAATCGCCGGCACAAGGGTCTTTTAGTTAAAAGAATGTCTGTCCAGTGGGAAGTAGGGCTTGCACAAAATCACCTCTGACAATTGCCAAGATGGATGGTTTTGACAATCTAAGTCCACAGGAAATTCAAACTTCCATCTACTGCCTTGTAGATACAAGATTCTGAAAATATACACCTGCTCTTAGGTGAATGAAGTTTGAAAAACATTTGTTTTCCTTGTCAGAATGTTTGGTGTTCCTCCTAAGCCTTTCTGTGAATTTTATGTATATCAGTGTATTTTATCTGTCTACATATAAACCCATGAAATGCAGTGTGCTTATTTTTTAAAAATTTGAATGTAGTGAGTGTGTATATATAGTTTTATGACCTGACTTTTTCCCACTAAATGGCGTGTCCTGATCCGCATCCTTGTCTAGACTAGCTCTGCCTTACCGTTGAGGACCGCGTAGTACTCTAAAAAGGATGCACCATAAACAAGGTGAGTGCACTCAGCGCAATGGAACTGTACACTTAAAAGTGGTTAAGGTGCACCCTGGCTGGTGTGGCTCAGTGCATCGAGTACGTGCCTGCAAACCCAAGGGGTTGCTGGTTCGATTCCCAGTCCGGCACTTGCCTGGGTTGCAGCCAGGTTCCCAGTGGGGGTGGCGCGTGAGCGGCAACCACACACTGGTGTTTCTCTCCCTCTCTCCCTCCCTTCCCTTCTCTAAAAATAAGTCAAAAAACATCTTTAAAAATATTAATGGTTAAGGTCCATACACTTTATGTGATGTGTATTTTATCATAATTAAAAAAGGAATGTACCATAACTGGCTGACTCGTTTCCCTGTTGGTGGACATTTGCGTGCTTCCCAATGTGTAGCTGTGTTAAAAGTAAATAACCTCACCGCACACTTTTATACACTTGCCCCCCACTTTGGAAGATTTTGTTTCTTTGGTTGAAAGCCCTTGAATTTGATTGCCCTTGTGCCCTAAGATCTACGATGTCTCCAGACACAGCAGATAGGATCCTTGCCCCTTTCTCTTCGGAGTAACGAAGGAAAAGGCAGGTTTTTTTCCTGGACTTGAGTGTATTGGTTGTGGCGGTGTGGTTGCAGAGAGAGAATTCTGCAGTGATCTCCTTAGCTGAGTGTTTTATTCCAGTAGCTCACAAACTCAGGTGGGACCTGGCCCAGCCCTGCTCTGGGCGCCTTTTTACTGCCGCAGACCAGGTATCTGCATAGATGGTCAGCTCAGGGAGGGCACTCACTCCCCAGAGGCATTCCTGGAAGTGAAAGGAAGGACACCCCTACGGAGAACACAGCCAGATAACCGGGTTAGGCGGCTTATTCTGTAACCCGGTTGTGCGGGCAGAGGAGGCTCTGGGCGGGAAGAACTCAGCCTGCCGTCAGGGCTGCCTGCAGTGGCTGGGTGTTGAGTTAACTCTGAACTCCTGTTTTAACTGGCTTTTAGCAGAGCCATCTTTTGACATGCTGACCTGAGGGCAGTCCTGCCCTTCACATTTACATTCTGCTTTCTGAAGAGAAACACGGGGCATGTATTTTGGGAAGCTTTGTATATTCAGTAAGTAGATGCCCCACTGTTCGAGAACCCTCACCCTCATGGTAAGTCAGCAGTATTCTATTTTTGACTCTGCAGCCAGAAAAAGAAAACAGTGGTCACGTGGAATGACTGGCGTTGCTTAATTTGGGGATGCTGGATGCACGTTTAGTCACAGGCTGATCCAGGATGTGCCCTGAGTGTCATGGGTGAGGGGGTGTGGTGGGAGAAGAGGGAGGTAAGGAAACTTTCCTGTCCCCTGCGGCAGCAACGGCGGGACCTGTCCATCATCTTCTTTTGGGCCAGAAAACCACAGAGCAAAGCAGAACCCCCATGGTCGAGCTTGCGGGAGGGCCTGTCCTGAGAGACTAGCCCCTGTTGATGAGGGTGTCTTCTTCCAAATCCCAGTCCCTCTCTGAGTGCTGGAGACATGCTGAGGCTGGAGGGGGGGAGAGCTGTGGTCAGTCCCACTTCCTGAGGAAGTGGCCGCCTTTGTGAAAGCTGTGTCACCCAGGAGTCCCACAGGGCCGAGAAGGAGAAATTGCATGCAAATTGATTTTCCTTTGAGCAGGGGCTTTGGAAGGGAAGGAGCCCTCCACAAACGGTCTTTTTTGTTAGGGTAGTGCCTTTTCTCAAAAATGGTTTCTTACTGCTTTGCTCTTCTCTATTCCCGTTGCCTTTTGTGGGTGTCCTGCACTCCCGGAACTCAGAACACTGACAGAGAGGACTTTGGGTCTTCCGTTAAGACCTTTCTGGAATTACGCTCTGATGTAAGTTAGGAAAGCCCAGTGTATTTTAAGGGAATTTAGTCACTTGAATGATAAAATACAGTCTTTATGGGACATTTAATTCTGTGTAAGCAGACTTAGCATAAAAACTCCTGGGTAGTTCATTTATTAATAGGAATTAATAACTGAAAATACTGGAAAATTGGGGATTTGGAACTTGCATGTGATTTTAGCAAACTGCAGATGAAAACCAAATAGCAGTCAACGCCATGGGAATGTCAAGAACCACTTTGAATGGACCCTCTCGTGGCTCAACATTGCAGATTTTCTAATCAGATATTTTCATTTTGTGTTTTCTTTTTCTTTTTTTTTAAGATTTTATTTATTTATTTTTAGAGAGAAGGGAAGGGAGGGAGAAAGAGGAGGAAAACATCAATGTGTGGTTGCCTCTCATGCACCCCCAACAGGAGACCTGGCCTGCAACGCAAGATTGTGCCCTGACTGGGAATCGAACCAGTGACCCTTTGGTTCGCAGGCTGGCCCTCAAGCCACTGAGCCACACCAGCCAGGGTTTGTGTTTTCTTTTTAAAAATGAGCATGTATGTGATTCATCCTCCCCTCCCCTTCAGTGTATTGAGGGCCGTGTTTTCTCTTTCCTTGATGCTTCTTCCTTTCTCCCCCACTCTCTACATAACACACTAAGAACTCCAGGCTCCAGAGTCAGCCACGTAGAGGTGACTGCCGTCCTCCTGGGCCCGTCATTCCAGGTAGCAAATCCATGATGTGGTCTTCTTTCTTTCCCCTCAAAATAGGTTGTCTTTCTTGAGTCATATAACATATATCCATGTTACATCTTCTGTTTTTTCTTCATATCAATTTTATTTTCCTCTTCACATACATTTTTTCATTTTAAAATAAAATCCAGTTATTCAGAAAACAGCATTCAGATTAACTTGTCCGCTCTACTTCAAAGGCCATTTCTTCAGAAGTGGAGCAGGTGCTTAAGAAATCCCAAGTCACATGAAATGGTCAGGACGTAGCATTTGACCTGGGCTTATCTAAATTGCTTTCCTTCTTCCCGGAGGGCAGTTTCTGTGCCTGGGGCTCCGGCTGCCTCCCTGCTGGAAAGGGTGGTTATCACCTCTTCCGTGACTCTGGTTACTTTTTTGACCTTTGAGTGTAGTCCTGCTTGCTGAAATCTCCAGGATTCGGAAAAGCACTGGTAGAGGAGTTATTGCTCCCTCTCTTTTTTGAAAATTTAAAATGTAATAAAAAGTGTGATAGAAGTGACATGTCAAGTACTACCTGTATTCTTAGCAGCTGCGATTTTAAATCTGAATTTCTTTGCAAGCACAACTGTTCCCTCTTCTTCCCTCTCTCCTCCTCTTTCTCTTCCTTCTTGGGACCCCTCCCTTTTAGTAGGTAAAGGGCTCCTTCCTTCCCTTATACAGGGACCTGGGACCCTTGTACTTAAGAACATTTAAAAATCAGGTAAAACAGATTATGTTTCATAAATGGGGTTAAAAAGGTTTCTTATACTTGGCTTTGGGCTGTGATTTTGCATGTTTTAAGACTTTTCACTCAAAATGAGAATTTATTTATAACAAGTTGGGCTGAAGTCACCTCAGAAAGTTGACCGGCTTCCTCATTCTGCCCTTCTGACCAATCCTCTTTGTCTTGTTGGCCACGCTGGTTTCTTTTCATCCCAGCACGGGAGGGTGTTGAGTGCCAGCCTATGTCAGATTGCCTTCTTGAGGATCTTCGAGGTTCACACTTGCCTTGAGTTGGGGAAAGTAATTTATTGTTCAATTTTAAAAAAATTACTGATTTGAGAGAGAGAGACATCAGTTTGTTGCTCCACTTACTTATGCATTCATTGAATTGGTTGATTCTTACATATATGCCCTGATGGGGTTCAAACCCACAACCTTGGCGTATTGGGACAACTCTCTAAACTACTAAGCTGCCCATCCAGGGCCATTTGTTGTTGAGACATGATTCCCTTCAGGCTAAGATTCCTTAGGAAAACGAAGCTACAAGAGTACTGAAGTATCAGGCATATGGATAGTGGATCAAAGCTATCCGCCGGCAGGCAAGCCACCTTTACTGTGAAACCGAGGCCGTGGAGTCTGTTGATGGGTGGAATGACCGGAGTTTTTCTTTGAGACATGTTAAATATAATAAGAGTTATGATTTAAGAGCACAAGTAAATGATTTTAATGTCCCCGTTTCCCTCATCTTTCATTTTATCATATGAGTTAAAAATACATCTTCAGAATTTTAAAGCAAATGGGTGAAACTCAACACTGTATGCCTTTAAGGTTATTTTTTGAAGTGTTCTTATTTTTGGAAGGAATCTTGAAGGAAGGTCTCTGGTTTCTTGCTTTGGCAAATGTCTTTGGAAAATACCACAATCTGAATTTCAAAGGGTACTCTTAAACGAATGTGTGCATTGAATGAACATGGACATTATGTCTGGGACATGATGGAAACATGCATGGACACGGGAAGATGTCTGTGACACAGTGGAACATAGATAAGTCTAGTATGTTAGAATTACATACGTGTCTGTGAATTTGTGATTGTGTGACTTCAGAAGTCTACATCCCGAAGGTTATCAGAGCTAATCTCTGGTGAGTGGGCCTTCTGGAGACTTACTTTCTGTTGCTTATACTTGTAGGGTTTAGAGTATTGGCGGAAAGCATATACTGTTTTTAATAATAAAAATGTTAAAATCCATGAATGAAAAGGATCGTGAATCAGTGGCAGCCTGTCAGCTAAATGAAGCTCTTTTCCACGGTGCCGCATGGGCATCGGAGAGAGATTCTACTGGGGTAGCAATGTTCACATAGAGATTCTGGTCACGCTGGCGAGGAGCCCCTGAATGGGGGAGTGAGCAGTGGCTGGGTTGCCGTCACTGCAGCCGGACTCACACAGAACTTCTGCTGCTGGCGGACAGAATGATGGGGTTCTCGACCTTCCGTTTCTGTCGTGCTCGGTGCACGGAACAACTTAAGAAGTGCTTGCCAGTAAACTGAGCAAGTTGGTCATTCCAGGTTATCAAGTCAGCAGTTTCTGATTTGTACTTCAAAGAAAAAGAAGAAGAGCTAGACGTTTCGGGGAGCTGCTGAATCTTTCCTATGATGGGATAAGATAATAATAGCTTTCAGGCATGAGATAATTGGGAAGCTGTATGCCTTTTTGGACTTAATGTGCTTGTTACTTAATATACTTGAACTGCCTGAGGGCCTAGCTCACCTGTGAAGTGGTTGGCTGTGACATTTTATTTATCTCGTAAGGGTTTGGCTTGTGCTTCTGGTGTGTAAGCAGCGATGGTGTCAGGGAGAGGGGTGGCACGTTTTTACTTTACCTGTGAATTAGCTGGGTGGTTCCAGAATATCCTGATCCTTCTGGAAAGCCCCAGAATGTTCACTGTGTTTAAGGTGGCTTTTTCCATGTCATGTCAGTGCCTTTGGTACTGACATAGAGGAGCCATTTTCTCTGGTTCAGATTCTGACACTTAGAGAAGGGCGAGATGCCCTCTGGCCTGTCTTGGCCTAGCCAGGACCTTGGTAGATTTCTGTGGTTGTTTCATTTTCCGTGTCCACCGTGTGCCTGATTGTCCTCAGCACGTTTGCAAAGATGTATAAATATGTGATTTTCATCATAGGAAACCTTTCCTCTGTTTAGGAAGGTTTGAACATTAAATAAGTGAAAATGATATTCTTACTATCAAATCTAATAAACCACAGCTGGTGCCAGTGTTGGGTGTTCATTTTCGAGGCATTAAGATTTCTGGCCTCCTTATTCTTCCCCAAGGAAGTAATAAATCATTTGCCATTTCTGCAGTTTTGATCCTCCATTTACCCACTTTTATTTCCATCTGACTTGAAGTCTTCCTCAGTTGTTAGGTGCTCCTCGGCGTTCTGTGAACAGAAGTGACATCAGTTTTTCTAGCTATGTTTGCAGTTTTAACCTAGGTTAATACTGTGCCCTACCCGAAATATTTTAAAGTTCATGTACAGTAAGGTTTTGGGGCTACTGGAATCATAAGAGATGCATTGTGGGACTTGGGGAAGAGTCGGCATCCCCCAGGAAAGGCCAGAAGAAATTGTATGTCTACTTTCCCCATCTTCCCTGTGGTGAGGAGCCCATGAGCAGAGGCTTCGCTTGGGTTTTCTATGTTGTCATTCAAGTTGGACACACCAGCTGGTATCGGTGGCCCTCTGCAGAGGAGCCGGCATTTTCTGGGTGTCCTACCATCTCTGTTCCCGTGGAGTGTCTGCTTATCGGCTGCAAACGAAGAGACTCATCTCTCGCAGGTGGTGTTCCCCAGCAGACCGCAGCACCTCCACCTGGAGGTCAAACAGATGTGGTAGGCTTTAGGTACACCAGCCCTTTGTGATTCAGAGTGCATATCGCTATAGCAGAGATCTCAGAAGGGGTGGGGGTGGAGATTTGGGGTAGTCTTATGGGAAGGAAACCAGTTAAAACTTCAGCCATTTCTCCCTAGACTCTTCCTTCCTTCCTGAGCTCTATGAACAGGGACACACTTTAGGGGTGCGGCGGTGCAGAGGTGATCGGGGGAGCTGGCACTGCTTCACCTGCTCACCAGTTCACTGTAGGTACCTGTCGTAGCCCCACCAACGACATGATTTTAGTGGCTTGCAATGTATGCTGGTGGGAGTATTTAAATCACAGGCACGCATAAGCACTGAAAACCCAGGTCCCCCACTCCCAGACTGCTGGTTCTTAAAGGTTACCAGCACTCCGCCCACACACACCAGCCCAGTTCCCTAAAGATGTCGCAAAAGGGCCCCGGACATTAGAATACATTTCTGAAATTCACATTTTAAAAGTCTTTGTCATATGTCTTCCCTCTTCATTATAGCAGGGGTTTTTTTTAGGAAAAAAAAGCTGTTAAAACATACACAACCTAATAGTTTTCATACCACCCGTTCACTCATAAGTGCATGCTTCAGTGGTGTTAAATACATCGCCCTCAACAAAGCATTTCAGGACACCCCCAACAGAAACTCTGACCCATTTAAACAGTAACTCTCCCTCCCCCCTCCCCCAGCCCCTGGTGACTTCCATTTTACTCTCAGCCTCCATGAACGTGCCTTCTCCCGGCACCTTGTGGGAAGTCTTTATCTGGCGTGTCTGGGCGTCTGGGGCGGGCAGGGGAGGACGCAGGCTGAGCACATGCCAGGAACGTTTTCAGCCATCAGCCTCGGCGTGCGGATGCCTTTATGCTCCTCTCCCACTGCACACATCTCGATCCTTCTAAGCGAACCCCTCCAGTCCTCCTTTGTAGGCATCGTATATATCCGTTGATGAAACGACACATGATGGATGTAACTGTTGAAAAGACCCATAGATTGGACGGCTGGGATTCATGGGTTAGAGAGGCATCTTCAGGAAGCTTTGAAGGGGAAGAAGACAGTGAGGAGTAGAGCCCGGGAAGATAAACCAGGAAAAAAACAAGTCGGAGGTCAAGGCCCCAGGCCTGTGGGCCTGCTGTTTCGGCATGGGCAGTCCGGCTAGCCTGGGGCACAGAGGCTGCCCCGACCACGTTCTTCAGAGGCCAGTGCTCTGTCCTGGGGTCAAGTCTTAGGGTGTAAGCCTTTCTTTTTTCTTCCTGTTTCTCCGGCTCCCCCACCCGCCCCCTCCCCCCACCCCCACCCAGGGTTTGAACAGAGAAAAAAATGCTCTGGGTTGGAATTTCTCTTTGAATCGGTCCTGGTCTAAGGGAGACTTGTTAGTCACATTTCATTCTGTGTGCTCTTAGATGTGCCCAATTCGACCCAGCAGTTGGCTGTTTCTGGGTTAAATAATCTTATAAGCTTAATATAGATAGATAATATAAAAGTAGTTGAATGCCGAAAGGTTTTCTCCACTCTTTTTTTTTTTCTTTTATTTTTAACCCCTACCGAGTAAGGGTCTTCTAACTGCATGGAGGTTGGGCAGAAGAGACCTAAAGAAGACATACACATTTTAAAGTTCTTCCTGGAGATTCATGGAACCTAATTTTGCAACCAGAAAGGACTCTTCCTGGGTTTCAGTTATGTAACATTTTCTGACAAATAATGGAATTTGCTGTATTTCCCTGTAAACAGCGTTGGACCGCACTAAATGCAGTAACACCCTAAGGGTTATAATTAGTGAACTATTTTCTTACTGTGACAGATTTGCATTTGCATGAGGAAAAGCCATGAGTATGTCTTCGGCAGTTTTGGAAAAAATGAGACTCGAGAAGCAGAATACTTTTTAAGTTGTTTACATTGGGGAAATAGATACGTAGTTTCAATGGTTACTTATTCACCACTGAGCCACACCAGCTGGGGCTACTGATCTCTTTTTAACAATTTAAATTTTTTTGTCGAAGCCATAATATGTACATGGGTTTTTAAAGATATCAAACAGTATTTTCCAGTCCTCTTCCCTGCAGGCAGTTAATTTCAACTCTTTGAATCGTTCTTCTGTTAATTGATATACTTATTTCTAAGTAATGTACTTTGCTAGATTTGGATTTTTTAAATTTGAGCTACCACCTCCCAAACTGTGTGTTCTGATAGTTTATGAGCTGGGCTGTGGAGGCAGAAGGTTAGGGTTCTGTTCTACCCTCTACCATTTACTGGCCATATGTCCTTGGAGCCAAGATACTTAAGCTTTCTCTGCCTAACATATAAAACAACAATAATAATAACAATAATGGCCCAGGCCTGCCCTTAATGTTGCAGGGGCAAGAGTACAAAGGGAGACCAGATGGCTAAATATTTAAAAGGCGTAATGAAATATTTAAAAGCTACATTTAAATATTTAAAAGGCATATACCATATGTCTAAATATTTAAAAGGTTTAAATCAAGCTGTATCTATGGCCGGGCCCCTGTTCCCTCGAAGGGCCTGGGAGCTTCCTCCTCGGGCGTCTCTCAAAACCTAGAGTCTGAAGACACCCTTATCCTGGGCCCCACCCTGTGAGCTGAGAGGCAGCAGGAATCCAGCCCAGCAGGGAGCTGAGCCTGGACGGCAGGCCCAGCTGCAGTCTGAGCAGCTCAGGGTCCCCAAGGAGGCTGAATGGGTGGGTGGTTTCTCCCTCCAGGATGATCTCAAACTCCTCCCCCACACCTAATGTTTCTGACCAGGGACTTCCAGGCAGTTGTAAGGACCGCCCCAAACCTGTGCTGTCTGTGCAGGGTGCCGTCAGAGAGCTCTGGCACCCTGGGGCAGAGTCTGGGATCTGCCCGCACCATCTCCCTTCCTGTCTGCTTTTCTGTAATTCCCACTCACTCAGCCAGTTTCCAGAATGAAACAAACAAACATCTTTTCCTTCCGTAAGACTGGAATGAAAAAAAGTCTCTGTGTTTTAGCCTTTTGGACTGTTAGACAAATGAATTGTCTGCGTCCCAGGCCCAGGGCACAGGCAAAGGTAGCTCGTGGCCTCCGGCTGTGGTGAGGATTCACAGGTAACAGGCAAAGCTCTCCGTGCCGTGCCGGGTGCGGCAAGCCCTGTCTCTGTGCTTGGGTCTCTGCATTTTTTGATGTTGCCATTTCACTATGGTGTGGACTTTCTTCATCTGCTGTCCTGGGCTGTCAGAGGTAGAGGGTTGCCAGATTTAGCAAACAAAAAAATACGAGATGCCCAGATAAACAGTGGAACATACACGCACTGAAAGGTCACCGTAATCGTCATTTATCTGAAATTCAGATTTAACTGGGCGGCCTGGGTTTCATCTGGCAGCCCCAGGAGGGCCCCTTCGGTCCGAGACTTGGCTCCCTCAGTCGTCTTGTCTTGGGAGATAGTCCTGTGTTTTTTCTTCGATAATACGCTCTCTGCATGTTCTCTTTCTGAAATTCTGTTACATAGACATTGGACCAACTGGACTGAACTTTAAACTTTTATGCCTTTCTCTCCTATTGCTAGATCTCTTTTCTAGAGATACCCTGATTTCCTTGACTTTTAAAAACATTTTATTTATTTATTTTTAGAGAGGGGAGAGGGAGAGAGGGAGAGAAACATCACTCGATTGCCTCTCGCACACCCCCAACCGGGGACCCGGCCTGAAACCAGGCATGCGCCCTGACTGGGAATCAAACTGGCCACCTTTCAGTCCCCACGGTGAGCCACGCCAGCCAGGGCTCCTTGACTTTATTTTTCTCTTACCGCTTTTATCTTTTATTTCCATTTTTAATGTTGCTGCTGTGAGTTCTTTCTTGTGCTTTGTGTTCTTCGTCATAACTTCCTCTTCTTTTTTTTTCTGAGGATACTAATTATATATATATATATGTTCTTCCACTCTCTGGCAGCCCTGCCCTCGTCTTGTTTTCCTTTTTTGGTGTATTTTGGTCTGATTCGTGTGGGAGGCTTTCCCGCAGGTCAGATGATCTTACTTAAGGATGAGGCTGTGAAAAGCTGATTGGAAGCCCTGCCCGCGCAGGTGGGACCTGTCGCTGGGGCACTTCTCTGATTCTCCGTGGTCTTCACTGAAGGACCTCCCCCAAGTGAGCGTGTAGAATCGTTTCCCTGGAGCTTTTGTTTCTTGGGAGACTCGTCCACTCCCCTGCCTGGGAAGTAGACTTGGCTTGTGACTTCAGGGCTGGAGAGAACTGAAGGCTGGGCTTCCTGTCTCTTCCCTCCCTGCGGGGGCTCGGAGCCCCAGTCCTCGGTGGCTTGGATGACCCGGAGAGTTTTCCTCTTGCCTGTCCCTGGCTGTCCCAGGTTGCACAGGTTTAGGGGATCACACCTGTGTACTGACTCCTGTCCGTCCCTCTGCCCCCAGCTCACTTCCTCCCTCCAGGCCTGGCTACCCATCCTCCCGTCGCTGTCTTGGGCGACTCCTGCAGGACCTTGGGACACAGCTGACTTACCCACGCTGCTGAGCCCGCTGCCACGCCACTGTCCTCTTTCTTTTTTCAGAACTTGACCAGTGACTCAAGTTGGCTATGACTCTTTTCTCAATGCCCTGTCCTTTGGGCAGATAGTATTTTGTGGGAAGAGCCGTAATGAGATACAAGCCAGACTGTACAGTTCGCCTCTTTATAACCTGCACATGCGTGGTTTGCCGTCTATTCACAGCGTGGTGTGACCGTCTCCAGTTAACTCGAGGACCTTTTCATCGCCTTAGAAAGAAACCCTGTTCTCCCTCCCTACTCCTGCCAACCCACCCTCCACCAGCCCTCAGCAACCACAGATCTGTCTTACATGTTTGCCTATTTTTATCTTTTTAAAAATACTTTCCACATCATCTTCGTAGTATTTCAGGAGGGCAGGGAAAGAAGCTTGTGAATTCGGTCAGCACGCTTCATGGGGAGTTTCTGCCCTGTGTAGAATAGTGAACCACCCAAAAAAGCTTGGTGCCTGTTCTCTGCTGGCACGTTCTGGGCACCGACTGAGCACACCTGTGGGGATTTTCCTCTCTTCTCTCGCCCTCTCTCGTTCTTCCCTCCCTCTCCCTTGTTTAACATCTCTGCTTGACTTGAACTTCGAATGTTTTGGGGCTGGGAATTGCCAAGCCCACAGCGGTGGCCATCATGTCCTCTTGGCTTCTAGCAATTTCCAGGTGTCTGAAGAGTGGTTGTACGTTGACTTGGAAGCTGGAAGGCCTACCTTTGAGTCCAGGCTCCTGGGTCTTGAGGACGGAGTGGGTGGGGGCCGTGTGCTGGGAGAAAGCAGAGGTTATTGCCAGTCACCCCACAGTTCTGACTTGCGTGCATTCACGTTTTGTTAACCCCTGCTCTTTGGAGAGTGTGGCCATGGCAGTGTTAGAAAATGGATTTTTGGGCTTTGACTGAACCAGTTAGGGGCAGAAGACAAACAGGAGCACCTGTTCTAAGGGATGATGAATACACCTGCGGGAGTGGAGGCATAAGTTACTGTATTTTGCTGAGTATAATGTGCAGTTTTTTGGCCCACATTTTTGAGGGAAAAATAAGGATGCACATTATACATGGGTAGTCTGTATAAATGTTTTTAATTATTTTATTTATACTTAAATGTGTAACTCTAGAAAACAAGAACGATACGCGTATGTTCAAAAATAAATGCTGAAATTCCTTTATAGTACAAAAAACCAAGTATCTGAATATAAATAAATAAATAATTGAAACTGAAAGCTTGGGCCAAAACTATGGGTGCACATTATATACTGCAAAATACGGTAGTCCCTCACCCTCTTGGGGCTGCTGCTGGGAACGCTGTCCCCCATTTCTCCCGGACCCCCAGGACTCCTGTGTCTGCTCCACACCTTGCCCCCTGCTTTCACAGCTGCCAGGCTCTAGTCTTGCCCTTTCCCTTCTCTGGGGCTACCTCCCTTCCCTGCAGAAAGGGCAAATGGCTGTGGGTAGATACTCCTAGCAGCAAGGACGTCATAGTCCACTTTGGCTTTGACTTTTCTCCAGGCCCAGTCTGTCCATTCCTGGTTTTCCGTAGCTTCTCTTGGACTGTTGGGTGAGGAGTTGCGGCCACTCCTGCTGGCAGCCAGCTGTTCAAGGGCCTGGTCTGTAGCTGCCCATTGGCTGTGAACTTGCTGCCGAGGTGTGGGCGGGGCCGGGGTTAGGCGAGGAGCCGTGGAGAGTGCAGCCGGTCCTTGGTTATGCTTGGCTGGGAAGACAGTTTCAAAATTAAGGGAAAGGGTCGTGGGACTGTCAGAACGACACTGGAGTATTTCGCATTGTGAGCTGAAACTTGACTGCTGTTTAAGAGGAAACTGCATTCCTTCCCATATGTGAACCCCAGTGACCCTCCCACTGGCTGCTCCCCGAGGAGACCTGGAGACACAGCCACGGGAGGGCGAAGCCCACACGTTTTGAAATGGAACGAGGTGTCGTTCGGAACCAGTGCCACCACTGTGGAAGGAACCCAGGAAAGCGGCCTTCTCCTCTTCCTTCTGGCAAACCACCATCACCTCGAATGGTGTCACTTTCATTTTGTTGTTGCTAATTCACTTTATTTTTAAGTTTACTTTCCAGTCACGGTTGACATATAATACTTACTCTGTGAGTTTCAGGTGTACAGCATGGTGATTGGATGTTTTATGCCTAACAGAGTGACCCCCCGGTAGGTCCGGTGACCCCCCTGGTAGGTCCGGCGCCCCCCGACACAGTGCGCAGTCAGTCACTCCGGTATTGTTGACCACGTTCCCTGGGCGGGTCTTCCCGTCCCCACAGCCGTTGGTAGCTGGCGGTTCGTGCTTCTTAGTCCCTCCGCCTCTTTACCCATCGCTCCGTGCCGCCTCCCAGCTTGGCGACCCACTTCACTTTCTGGTTTCGGAAACGTTTTCTTCTTCTTCTTTGCTTTGTTTATTTAACAAATAAACAGAGCAAGAAAATAGTGTTTTAATGCCTGTGTGTTTGGCGCTTTCCATCTGTATTACTTATTTTCCTTTCTATAATAACCCTATTATATGGCAAGTATTCGTTCCCATTTCATTTATGTACTTTTGAGTTCCCGTTTTAACCAAAATTGAGGTTCTTCCTTCAGAAAAACCTGAGAAATGGGCTCTTCATACTCCGCTGATGGACGTGGGGGCGCGTGTGTGTGTGTGAGCGGGTGGGTGTGTGTGGCATTCTGGGTGAAGAAATAGCACGGCCCAAGAAGGAAAGGTGCACCCACAAAAAATACTTGCAGGACTGAGACAAAACCGCAGCCAGTTGAGCTTTGACTGAGTAGGGTCCTTGGTCTCAGGCCAAAGAGTTTGGACTTAATTTGAAAAGTGATTTGAGGATGTTTAACGGAGGGCGTGATAGATGTGGTTAGAATGGAACTTGGGAAAGGCTGATCTGGCAGTTCTGGGTGAGAGAGCGGAGACATGGAGGACAGGGTGTCACGCTTGTCTAGATGCACGGTGCGGTGGTTTAACACTCACGGAGGGACAGGAGTTGCACGTGGGTGGACACGCGCTCCGTGGCCGCGGAAAACCGATGGGCAGGATTCGGCGACACGGAGGAGTCGGAGGTGAAACTCTTGGTTTCAGGGACCGAGAAGAACAGTGTGGAAAGAGGGACTTCGGTTCTGAGGAGCAGCGGGTGAGTTCAGATGAAGGTGTTTGAAACGGTTGTAGGATATGTAGCTGTGAACATCCCCTCGGCACTTTAACTAGGTATTTGAGGAAAAACAAAATTTCACCGGAACCTCTCTGACGCCAAAGACTGCTGTATGATGCAGGACGTTCAGTGAATATCTACACAAAAATATCAGAAGTCTAAAGTCCTAACATTGGATAATGTGTGTATGGAGAAAGGGCCCTTTACAGGTTTTAGAAGGAATTTTCAGCCTCCCTTTGGGGACAGCTCAACTAATAGTTTTTCATTCCTCTGTACCTCTTCAGTTAGTAATTACTTGGTGGCATTTGCACTGTTGACATTTCGTATACTCTTCATATAAAAATAGATTGTATTTGCCAGATGGCAAATTTTATGGTATGTGAATTTATTATAATTAAATAAATGTATATCTTGCCCTGTTTTCCTGTGCGGGGGCCATTAATTACATTGGTTTGGTGACATAGGTGGATGTTAGTACGTGATTGGGAAATCACATAGGAAGCCAGGTGTCCCCGTCCACCCCTGCTCATTTTTCGAATGGCAAAGCCCCGTTGCATTGCTGTCGTGGAAGGAAAGACTGGCCTTGTTAGAAGGTACGTGAAGGGTGGCGAGAGGGGGAAGCAATTCATTTCCTTCCACCTGGCTTGCACAACCAAATCTTGAGGAGAGACCTGTTTTTCATGGGCTCTGGTTTTGTGGATTAAACTGTCAGTGTTCCAGTTGCTGTGTTGCCCACCTTTGGGCAGAAAGAGAAACCGAATGATCATTTATCTTCTCTGGCCCAGACTGCAGCCAGCTGTCGTGGCTGAGGATCCTCTGCATCCCTTTGTGTCCAGAAAGCGTGGAGAACACAAACTTTAGGAAACTCCGTTTCTAATAAACTTCGGTTTAAAAGTTGCTAAGTCGTTTGCATTAGTCAGTGGCTGACCTTGAAGCAGCTCACTGGTAAGAGGATAAAATGGAAAGTTAATCTCCGTGTATACAGAGTTGTCATTTAAACATTTTAGGGATTACTTCTTGTTTGTAGCGGGTATTCACCAGCCTTCCTTGGAAGCAGAGGGGTTGCAGTTCCCATCTCCTGCTCCTAACAACTCTTTTCTCTGCATTTTTTCTTTTTAAAATATGTATTCATTTTTTAGAGAGAGGGAGAGGGAGGGAGGAGGAAGGAGAGAAACATCGATGGCAAGAGAAATGTTGATCGGTTGCCTTCCTCATGTCCCCAGTCGGGGACCTGGTCTGCAACCCAGGCATGTGCTCTGACTGCGCACCGAGCTGGTGACCTCAGCCTGTGGGACGATGCCCAGCCCACTGAGCTCCACCAGCCAGGGCTTTCCTTTGCATTTTAAGTCTCCCCGCCCTCTTTGCTATTCATCATCTCTGACTTACGTACTGTAAGGTTTGGGTCGTAAAACCCAAAACCCAAAACCCATGCTTTTTAAAGATTTCCTCAGTTTTCTCCTAATGTCCTTTGTTGGTCCCAGAACCTCACTCAGGGTATCGCGTCACATTGAGCCCTTGGGCCTCCTGAGGCTTCTCCTGGCTGTGACAGTTTCTGAGGCTTCCCTGGTTTTTCCTACCTTGTCCATTTTGAGGATACCTGGTCAGGTGTTTTGTGGAATGTCCCTCAGTTGGGATTTGTCTGATGTTTTTCTGGGGTTAGGTTGGGGTAATGTTTCTGGGCTAACGTGCTAACATCACATCAAGGGCACCTGCCGTCCGTAGGACTCATCTCTGTTGGTAATGACCTTGGTCCCCTGCTTGAGGCAGTGTATGTCAGCTTCTCTGTAAAGTGACTCTCGCCTCTCCCCTTTCCACACTGCCCTCTTTGGGGCGAAGTCACTAAGGAGCGGGGCGTTATTTTTCACCTCCGTAGGGCGGAGTGGCTCCACCAGCTCTTTGGAATTCTGCCGCACAGACTCGTCTGCCTCTCCCCATTTGTCCCGTCATTTCCATCACGGGTAGCAGTGCGCACGCGTGGACGTTTATTTGATACTTGGGATTATAATCCAGTGCTGCTTTGTTGCTCGGTTATGTCGGCGTTGGCCATCGGGGGCTCTTTCAGTCGACCTCTGTGTCCCATTGACCCACTTTCTTATTCTGGCACCACAGGTGCTTCGTGCGTTTCCTGCCCATTCCTAGAATCCCTTTCTCAGGAGGAGCCCTGTGCCTTGCAGTGGGGAGTGGTGCTGGGAAGGCAGAGCAGGGTGCTGGGCAGCCTCCTCAGGGTCTGGTGTTCGCTGCTTTGGGTCTTGGCACTGATGCCGGGTTCATCTCACACGGACTCCCTTTGTTCTTTTTCGTACTGGCTCTCTCCAGTAAAGGTGGCCCGGATTTGGTTTCTAGAGCTGGCAGGTTTTTAGAAGACTAGATTAATACAAAGTTATAATTCCTTAGATGGGGAATGAAAGAGGCTTTTTTATGCGGCTTGATTTCCAGTATTGACACTACATAGGACTCTGAGTATCAAGTTAGATTGAATTGGGTTCCGTGATATTTTTGGTCTGAGATTTGTCTCTTTGATGACAGTTTTCAAGGATTTTACAGATTCATGAACCATAGAGAGATGGTTAAAAACTTACTCCAGTTAAATTGTGAGCATGTGGCTTCATCAGGGCAAAATAAGCAGATGAACTGAAGTGGACTGGGAATTAGGGATTCGCATTTGACCTTCACCGGTTTAAGGTGCCACTGAGATCGCAGAAGGTGCCGAGGGCCAGGAGACCGTTCCATGAAGGAGATTAACTACGGTGTGGGCAACTGGAACGGTGTAGCATTCACATCTTCAGCATGTGACATCTCCCCTATATTTGTCTTTTTAAAAAATTAAATGTACTGGGGTAACACTGTTAAGTAAAACCCCATAGGTTTCCATTAGACAACTCTATGATGCCCCTGTATATTTCCTGGTGTGTTTACCGCCCAAAATCCAATCCCCCATTGCTCTATATTTGACCCCTGTTACCGTTTTACACCCCCCTTCATATTGGTCTTTCATGGGAAACCCTACTTGAGAACCATTTCCTTGCTGTTAAGAAACTGTAAGCTGCCCTGGCTGGTGTGGCTCAGTGGATTGAGCACCGGACTGGGAAGCAAAGTTTCGCTAGTTCGATTCCCAGTCAGGGCATATGCCTGGGTTGCAGGCCAGGTCCCTGGTGGGGGACACACAAGAGGCAACCACACATTGATGTTTCTCTCCCTGTCTTTCTCCTTCCCTTACCCTTCCTCTAAAAATAAATAAGATCTTAAAAAAAAAAAGAAACTGTAAGCTGACATGAATACCCTCTTAACTCGGTCTCAGAACAGACAGAGGCACTGCATTTTCTTTTTTGTTTCTCATAGCATATTAATGACTGGTCGATTTTAAAAATTTAACCCTGAGACTCAAAACTGAAGAGTTTGATATAGTTCTTGGGCTCCCTTGGGGACGACTGACCGGCCAGGGTTCTGAGGATTGGAGGCGGCAGACTTCCCGGGTCTCACCTGCTCCGACTCCCGCCCACCTAAGGTGGAGAGCGCTCCCCCTTCTGCAGGGCTCGGGGGCTCCGGGCCTTTCAGAGGCCATTCCCAGCTGTAGCTGCTGCTGCGGCAGCTGCTGTTTGTGAGATGTGGTGCACCCCGAGAAGTGCTGTGTCTGGGTAAGTTTTTAATTCTGTTGTCGTTCGGGGTGGCAGAGGTCAGGTGGGCTCCGGGGAGCCTGGTGCCGTTGTGCCCTTGGTCTGAGCAACTCCTCCGTCTGCCTCCTGGTTCTGACCCCTCGTGGGTCGTTTGTGTCTCAGCCTCTGCCTCTGATTGTGACCGGGGCGCACGCCCCAGCCCATGGGTTCTGTGATGGACTCTGTGAGTCCCTGACCTTCCACCCTGGGACCCTCAGTACCAGCCGCCCACCAGAATGTGCTGCCCACTTAGCTTCTTTCCTTCCCCAAATCCACACGCGTTGGAGTGAGGAAGGCTAATGATCACAAACTTCTCCAGAACCCGGTCCCGGCTGCTTGGCCAGACAGGACTCCTGGCTGGTTGTGGGATGAAAAGAGTGGGAATCATCTTTGAAATTCTCTGACTGCTGGCCAGTCCTTGTTTGAATTTTACTCTTTCTCTGCTTGTTCTGTGGCATGTTTCATTATGACAAGGTTCCCTCTAAATAGTTGAGGATCAGCCCCCACCCCCGTATGCCTGGAGTTGGGTGTACGCTGTTACCCTCACTCTTTTGGGTGGAAAACCTACCAATGCAAAGTAGCCAGAGGGCAGAGGGCATGCTGGGCTGGACCGGAAGGATATAGGAAGGGCTGTTGTGCCCTCCCAGCGACTGTCACTGTCTGTGTGGCCGGCATATCGGGAGCTCATTCTGTTCACCAGGGGCTGTCTGTGGAACTGCGTTCATTTTCGGCAACTGTATGGATGAGTTGTGTACGCTCTTCCTTATTATTAAGTGACAAGAGCATAGGTCAGTAAGCTCTTTCACGGAGCTGCAGGAGGAAATCAGCGGGGAACTCTCCATCTCCCTCCTCATCAGTCCCTGCACTGATATTTCTTTTTCTTTAAATATATTTTATTGATTATGCTATCACAGTTGTCCCATTTTTTTTCTACCCATTATCCCTCTCTGTCCTGTGACCTTCCCCCCACACTCCGGGATTCCCCCCCACCCCCCTTAGTTCATGTCCATGGGTCATATATGTAAGCTCATTGACTTCTACGTTTCCTACACTATTCTGTTGGGAACTGCCCTGCCTGGTTTCAGAAGCTGTAATCCCCCGTGGCTAAGGCTGAATAAAGGACCTTGGGACCAAAAGTCACTTAGGAAACAAAGCTTGTCTTCCTTGTGGGGGTACCACTTCTGCCCCCTTTCTCTTCACCCTGCTTGTTCCTGGGCGGATGACTAGTTAGCCAATGATGGGTAAGATTCCTGAAAAGAGGGATAACCTAAGACAGGCACAGTCTCAAAGGGGCCCTCAGGGAAGGACATAGGGGGCTGTAGAAAAAGGGGGTGATGGACCCTCGCCCCTCGGCTTTGTCATAGCCTGAGTCCTCATTCTGTCTGAAAGAGGTCTTCTGATCTCTTGGCTGCCTTACTTCCCCTGCCTGACTTAAGCCTGAAACAATGCTGGAGGGTGCAGCCACGTGCTGGAAAGGGTGGCTTTCCCTAGGGCAATCAGGCCTAAGAAAGAATGCATAAAATCCTATGAAACCTACTTTGCTAATACCCTCAATTTAAATGATAAGGGTCCAAGCAGGAAGTGAGTTTGTTCCCCAAAGTTTTATGGCCATTTAACTATCTGACCCTCACTTAGAATAAGCCCTCAGAGTTCTTTAAATGTTATCTGTTGTTTAATCATTTCTGCCTGGCAATGATTGACGAGCTTTAAGTATATACCCTGTATTCCTGTGTGAATTGAACCCAGTAAAAGCTTGTCAAGGCAAGGGTTGATCTTGAGAGAGTGGCTGTGCTGTCCCTTCCCCTCCACAGGACTCGGTAGTCCGTGTGAATTTATCTCGTGTCATCTATAACGCTTCGGACCCCAGGGGCCGGGATCCAAGTCACTATCCTTACCCTACACCCATCTACCTTCTACCTACCATTTATGCATCTCATTCCCTGTATGTTTTCCCCCATTCTCCTACCTCCTCTTCCCCGCTGATAACCCTCCATGTGATCTCCATTTCTGTGATTCTGTTCCTGTTCTCGTTGTTTTCTTAGTTTTGTTTTCATTGTTTAGGTTCAGTTTTTGATAGTTGTGAGTTGTCATTTTACTGTTCATAGTTTGGATCTTCTTTTTTCTTAGACAAGTCCCTTTTAACATTTCATAGAATAAGGGTTTGGTGATGATGCACTCCTTTAACTTGACCTTATCTGGGAAGCACTTTATCTGCCCTTCCATTCTGCATGAAAGCTTTTGCTGGATATAATCATCTTGGATGTAGGTCCTTGCCTTCCATGACTTCAAATTCCAGCCCCTTCTTGCCTGTAAGGTTTCTTTTGAGAAATCAGCCGATAGTCTTATGGGAACTCTTTTGTAGGTAACTCTGTCCTTTTCTTTTGCTGCTTTTAAGATTCTCTTCTTACCTTTAATCTTTGTTAATGTAATTATGATGTGTCTTGGTATGTTTCTCCTTGGGTCCAACTTCTTTGGGACTCTCCGAGCTTCTTGGACTTGATGTATGTTTCCTTTGCCAGATTGGGGAAGTTTTTCTTATTTTTTCAAATAAACTTTCAACTTCTTGCTCCTCCTCTTCTCCTTCTGGCACCTCTGTGATTCGGATGTTGGAACATTTAAAGTTGTCCCAGAGGTTCCTAAGCCTCTCCTCATTTTTCTGAATTCTTGTTTCTTCATTCTGTTTCAATTGAATGTTTATTTCTTTCTTCTGGTCCAAACCGTTGATTGGAGTCCCGGTTTCCTTCCCTTCACTGTTGGTTCCTTGTACGTCGTCCTATATTTCACTTTCTATAGCCTTCTCTTCTTCCTTTATTTTGTGGCCATTCTCAACCATTTTCATGAGCATCCCGACCACCAGTGTTTTGAACTCTGCATCTGATAGATTGGCTATCTCCTTATTGCTCAGTTCTTTCTCTGGAGCTTTGATCTGTTCTTTCATTTGGGCCATATTTCTTTGTCCCAGTGTAGCTGTTATGTTGTAAGGGACAGAGCCTTAGGTATTCGCCAGGGCGGGGCAACCATTGCTGCTTCGTGGCGCTGCACGTGGGGTATGGGTCAGAGAGGGAACAGTGCCATTTGCTCGGCTCTTCCCCCACTTTCAGTCACTTCCCCCACTACCCACAAGTGAATTGGTCCCTTTGGTGCTGATTCCCGGGTGGGTGGGTTTGTGTATGTTCTAGGACCCCGTGGGTCCCTCTAATAGACTATCCTGTGAGGCTGGGAGTTTCTCCCACTGCCACAACCCCCACAGATATTTACAGCTAGTGATTTTGAGGCTTTATTTCCCCACACTGGAACTCTGTGTTGCGTGGTTTGTGTCGCTCCCCAGTTGTTTTTCCCGGTTGATCTGCACGTGAATGTGGGACCACCCAGTCCGCCGGCCGCTGCCTTGCTGTGCATTCTCTCCTCCCTGGTGCTCATTTCCACCCCTCCTACCAGTCTGGGTGAATGTTTTTTTCTCTGACTCCTTGGTTGTCTGGTTTCTATGCAGTTTGATTTTCTGGCAATTCTGGTTGCTTTTTATTTTTAAATTTGTGGTTGTCCTTTTTTTGGTTGTGCAAGGAAGCAAAGTGTAGCTATCTCTGTTTTGGCTGGAAATGGCCACCAATATTTCTTTGACACTTTTTAAGCAAGTCATACGGGGAACAGTTTAGACTTTGTAATACTCAGTAATGCAGAAATTTGTATATAATGTCACCGCTTTGCCTCCATGGATGTTAGGGGAGGCATAGTTTGCTTACTGTATAAGGATGGCCACTGAAATTGGCATAGCCTTTGAGGCGGTCATTTTGGCGTTTGTGTTCATGGATCAGAACAAAGGGACCTGTGGGCAGGTCAACTTTGGGAGTGGTTGCCTCCCTCTTTCCAGAGATTCATCTGCCTGAGCGCAATCAGTTCATGGTAGAAAAGTTCAGCATTTCCTCTGTGTATTTTCGTCCTGTGTTGGTGGGAAGGCTAGTACGACCTACAGAACTAGTATCTCTGTTTTGCAGTGTGTGAAGTGCTGCCTGAGGGTTTCTAATATTTTTCTAGAGGAGGTTGAGTGTCACGTCACATAGCTAGGACTTGGAGGAAGAACAGGTTGGGAGGGAGAGGGAGGGCTTTAGTGTGGGTTGGACAGACGGTCGAGAGAGTCACATGGGAAGTACAGCCTGCTTCCCAATTGGGAAGGGGGTTCTTGAGGTAGAATTAGGGCTGACTGTAGAAGTATGTGACTTCCGTGAATACTGATGATTTGTGACCTTTGGAGTTGCTGGGGTGGCCTCGGCACGGAGGTGGGCGACAGTCTGAAGGGGGACCCGCCCGGGAGGGGGCACGAGCCGGGGAGTCAGGGAGAAGCCAGCTCCTGACAATGCGGCGGCGGGGGCGAGAGGAAGGACTCCTGGGAAAGGAAGCTCAGCTGAAAGGCCACGCGCGCAGAGAAAGGTCACAGGTACAGCACAGGCTCAGGGGACAGAGGTTGGGAAAGGACCCTTTGGGGAGTGTCCTGAGGCACTTGCTTTGTTCCACTTAGTAGCTTTACACTATTACGTAGTGTTTACCTTTTTATTTTGAAATCATTTTAACCCATAGGAAAGTTGCAAAAAATAAAAAAATCAGTTTCCATGTTCCCTTTACCCAGTTTTCTCGAACCACCTGCCTGATGTGATGGCTGCCTGATGCGACGTTTAGCGAAACTGAAAAGCTGGCGTGGGCACACTGCTGCTAAGTGGGTCACAAACTGTGTTTGTTCTCCGTGGTCTCACCGTGGACAGTCACAGAGCTGTTTTCCAAAGCAGCCTCGGGCCGTTCTTCTCTCCCCTGCTCTCATCAGCATGGCGACGTTACTCGCTGGCCACATGGTTCCGGTTCTTTGGTGCAGTTAGTCTTGCATTTTGGGCCTTCCCTCGTTTCTAGTTGCCTTTTTTCTTTGTCTTCCCCCATTTACATGCAGTAAAGTTCCCTTGGTTTGGACAAACTCAAAGAAGTGTGTGTCTACCCCCACAGTTATGATAAGAACAGTTCCCTTACGCCTCCAAATTCCTTCTTCCAACCCAGGTTGGAGGGTGGATTGCCAGGGGGCTGGGGAGGAGCTGGGATGGTCAGGGTTTGTCCCAGTGGACTAAGGGCAGCCTGTTGGTGAGACAGCAGGGGAAGGTTGGGGGAGGTCTTTCCGTGCCAGCAGGCAGAGGGGAGCGGAGTGACCGAAAGCACAGGAGGAGGGCAGCAAGCTGACGGAGGAAGGCTGGCTTGGCCGGGAGGCTTGGCCGGGCCAACTGCAGGACTGGGCAAGATCTGTAGGAAGGAAGGGCGTGGGGAGCGGGGTTGCCTGACGTCTGTTATCTGGGAGGCTGACAGCAGAAAGAAAAAGGCCGAGGCGTGGTGGAGTAGGTAAGGGGAGGAGATTAGAAACAGCCTCTGTCTGCTGGCAGGGTGGGAGTTAATGTGAAGGGAAAGGGGATTGTGGAGTTTAAGTGACACTGAGGACCCTCCAGGGAATACGGAGCAGGGATTTGCACAGTCCCCTCTTGGCAGGTGCAAAAACGGAGCGGGAGAGGCAAGGGCTCTCTGTGGCTGAGCTTTTGTTTTGACCAATGAGTGCTTGGAGCTGGGGCTGGGTGGGTGAGAAGGAAGCCAGGGGTTGCAGGTTGAGCTGAAAAGGCCGAGGTGTGTAGGGACCATTTGGTCACGTGGTGGCTGGGTCCCCAGGGTCCCTAGGGAGTGATGGGTGGAGGAGGGCAGGGAGGCCTTGCCGGAAGCGGGGAAGAATAACCACAGGGAAGGTCTGGGGCTGCTTTTATTCTTGTGTTTCCCAAGTTGTGCCCTGATTACGTGATCTGAGTTTATATTCCCAGAATCAGCTTGAACTTCCACGTAGGTTACATTCACATCAGGATATTAGGTATTCACCGAAGCAGGAAACACACTACTTTGGCCGGTGTCTGTGTATGGGTAGATGCTACCATTGGAATTTAGTGAAACAAGTCAATATCTATTCTGAATCATAGCAGTTGTATTTACTGATTTCTTGTTAACGCCTACAGAATTAACAAAACGTTTGCCTTCTGTTCATTTCACCTGTGTACGGACTGTTTGCACACAGCGTGCTGCCTGGTGTGTGCTATCCAGCAGATGTCCTGCCCTCCTGGGCAGTGGAATCAGGGCCCCCACCCACGGGCACCGGAAGGTGACGCAGTGGGTCACGGTTCCTCCCTGTAGCCCGAGAGGAAGTGTGAGACCTACAAGGCGCTTGCTTACTGTCCAGAGTCACACCGAGTCTGATTTGAGTGGAGGGCAAAGGATGAAGTGAGCTCTTTCTTTGGCCTTTGTCACTTGCTTGGGGCCTTCCAATGACATGTAATTCTTAGATTCCTTCTGTGATTCCATTGACTGTTGCTTCTTTTTCCTCAAAGCTGTACCCACTTGGACATTCATGTATGTGCACATACATGTTGTGTTATTATTTATTATTCTGAAGCGTAAGTGTCTGCCAGTTTGGGGGTCCAGTCTCCTCATCTCCCACCCCCTTTCCTAGAGACAAGCGCAGAGACAGGCAGAGGTCCTGCACACCCCCAGAGACTGACACCTTCTGATCCGATTTACAACCATCCAACCAACCAACCAACAACTCCCTTGGAACTGACGCGTCTCCAGCTGGTTTAGGAGACGGGGAGAAGCAGGAGGCGGACCCCTCACTGAACCTGCTCCGTGTGTTTGCAGGCAGTCATGGTGACGGTGACGGAGTGGTCGCCCTTAGGGACAGCTCGGATTGAAGCGGAGTAGAAGCAAAAGGTCAGCTTGGGAAAAAAGATGTGATTCCTCCCTCCCCACTCCACTCCTTTCTTTTTGTAGTTGAAGAGATGTAATGATAGGGGGCCTGGAACTGCCAGAGATGGCAAAGATCAAAGGTCTGCGTACTGGTGCGACAGGAAAAACGAGAACTTTCGTGTCCCAGGCCAAGAGAAGCCCATCCCAGGAAGACATTTAAAAAGTGGAGGCACTGGGATCATTTTCTGTGAGGAACAAAATAAATGGGAAACATGGCATAATATTAACATGTCATAACAGTTTATATTTGAGGGAAAGACAATAAGGATCATAAATGAGATCTATTAATCTGTTGAGTTGTTATTATTTTCTTTTTTTTTTAGAGAGAGAGGGGAAGGGAGGTAGAAAGAGATCCATTAATCTGTTGAATTATTATTCTTTTCTTTTTAGGGAGAGGGGGAGGGAGGGAGAAAGAGGGACAGGGAAACATCAATATGAGAGAGAAACATCAATTGGTTCCCTCTCCTATGTGCCTGACCGGGGGCTGAACCCGCAGCCTAAGTATGTGCCCTGACCGGGAATCAAACCAGTGACCTTTTGCTTTGTGGGACGATACCCAACCCGCTGAGCCACACCAGTCAGGGGGAATTATTTCTTTAAGAAGAGCTTCAATGGCCAGATTGTGCTAGAAAATGGTGATAAATAATAATAGTCCCCAAAGAGAATAGCAGACCTTGTATTATTACTACTATTTTGTGGAAAATGTGTATAATACTATCCAGGTGATCAGTTGACTTTGATTTGTTTTTCTTTAGGATTACTATGATTTAGAGTTTAATGATTTTTGTTAAAGTGTTTGTTTGCCCAGAATTTCAGTGTGGAAGCTGATGAGTTTTCCCTGTTCAGATTGACCTTGTGTACGTGTTGGAGACGGAGCCTGGGCCAGGTCGAGGCGTGTCTGGGATTAAGGTGGCATCCATGGTTACGTAACGCCTGGGCCTTTCCTGCTGCCTTCTCTGGTTGGGAATTGGGAAACAGCTCCTTGACACAGTTTTTTAGGTTTTGTTTTTTGATTGCGAAGCATAACTATGAGTAAGGGGTGAATAGGTTTTTCTTAAGGTTTTCATGTGACTCAATAACTTTTGACTTTTGCCAACAAAGATGAAATAGCTTTCTGTGATTTTAAGAGGCTTTGGTAGGAAAGGAAATGTTTTGTCTGTGTCATGGGAGGGATTACAGTGATCATGTGACACACCAGAGTTCTTTCAATTTCCTTTTCAGTAAACAGGCCTAACTTTCCCCCCGAGATATTCTCAATGCCTTTGGGTAAAAGGACATTCTGTGTGAATCGCAAATGCTCTTAGTAAATTACGGGCCGTCGAAATGGGTACAGTCTTAAACGAGAAGACGGCCAGTGCCTTTGAAGGAAGATGTATTTTACAGTGAGTAAATGACATGAAAGACATTGTTACAATGACGAAAGCTAGTTCTGCTTGAAGAATCAAGCTGCTGAGGCCAAGAGAAGCTCAGATTTTGACATATTTTTATGTTATCTTTTAAGAGAGAAGACAGATTTATTTTTGTAATGTTTTGAGGCAAAATAATCTATTTTTAAAAGAGTGATACTTAGAAATTAGGGAAAAGGAAGAAACCTCGCAAACGTAAACGTTTCTCCCTGTACTTCACATAACTGAGCAGTGAAGTGAGAGTTAAAACAATCTCTGCGACCCCCCAGTGGAAACTTTGTTCTCATCTTCCCGAATGTGGGAAGGTCATGGGTAATAGGACGATGTGATTGTGGGTATGAGCAACATTTCTAGAAACCAAAAAAGAAGTGTGAAGTTACGGAGAGCGGTGTTTGTTACATTAATTATACAACCCTGAGAGGTGAGGCCGCCCCCACTGCGTGATCTTGGGTTTCAGGCCGAGCGACGTGCTGTCGACGTGGCCCCCCCGCCCAGCTCAGTGTTTTGTGCTTATCGTGCATTTTCCACTCGGAGTCAGGGTTCCGCCAGGTGAACTGGGAGGGCTGACTCACGGCTTTCTAAGCCACCGCTAATTCCCTCTTACCTCCAAGAGTGTCTCACTGGTCCACCCTTTTCCCCCAAGAGAAAGCATAAGGGGATATGGAGGCGTGAGACAGCAGGGTATGTCACTGGATTTCTACAGAGAAGGAGTTGCCCTTGAATCAGCAATGTCTTCTCACCCCTTGGGGGCTTTGCAGGCTGGTGTTTCCCCACCCTTAACTCTGCTTTGCTTGGGCGGGCAGGGTGGTGACTCGGGATTTGCTAGCTGCTCTGGGGCACCTGTGCGTGGACAGGTTGGGCAGGTCCCCACGGTGTAGACAGGAGAAGGTGATACTAAGAATCATGCGTTAATCTTCCAGGTATTCAAAAGAATACCTGCCAATTGCACTGCAGATCTGAACTGCCAATCTTTGAAGGTTTCATGCGGCGACCTTTTAGCATTTCCTGTGGTTGTGTCTTGGACCTGCCACAGATGAGTGTTTGCATCGTCTCACGATCTTTTGGCTCCTGAACTGACGGCCCTCTGGAACGAGCGATGTGAAACTGAATGATGTCATTTGCTTAGAGGGAGGGCAGATGACACATCCCATGTAGCTGTAAAGAAAGGATGGAGGCACTCAGGAGGAGCCCAAGTCCACTGTGACCTCCAGAGCCCGGGCACAGGCTGTGAATAAGCTGCGGCGTTAAGAAAGAAAAAAAAAACACCTTTACCCTGGCCAGTGTCGCAGTTGGTTGAGCGTTGTCCCATGGACCGAATGGTCGCAGGTTCGATTCCTAGTCAGGGCACATACCCTGTTGCGGTTTGGTCCCCAGTTGGGGTGCATATGGAAAGGCAACCAGTCATTGTTTCTCTCTCATATCGATGTTTCTCTCTCTCCCTTTCTCTCTAAAAGCAATGAAAAAAAAATGTCCTCAGATGAGGATTAAAAGGAAAACCACCTACCTTCAGCCCTGATGGTGGGGGTTGGGGAGCGGCTTTTGATTCTGTGTCCTGAGTTCTCTGAACACAGGAATGTCCCCACTTGCATCACATCACCGCGGTTGGTGAAGACAGGCCACAGGGATGCTGTGCTGACTGCGGTTTTGTTGTGAGTGTTCGATTTAGAACCGCAATGCGATGCTTACAAGGGAAAGTGGTGACATTCAAGGATTATTCCTAAGTAGGCGGACACTAAAGTAGGCATATTATCTGACAGATGGAGTTTTCATTCCCCATCTTTTGCAGATTAAATGTGCAACTTCATTTTAAAAAGAAAACCCTGCCCTGGCTGGTGTGGCTCAGTGGATTCAGTGCCAGCCTGCTAACCAAAGGGTTGCCAGTTCAATTCCCAGTCAGGACACATGTCTGGGTTGTGGGCCAGGTGCCCAGTAGGGGGTGCTCGAGAGGCAACCACACATTGATGTTTCTCTCCCTCTCTTTCTCCTTCCCTTCCCCTCTCTCTAAAAATAAATGAATAAAATCTATTAAAAAATTCCTCACAAACTTCTGCTCTTAGTAGGTTCTTGTGCAGGTACTTACACATCGACCTGGCCTTAGAAGTGTTGTCTAGTTTTCTCTGCTCCTTCTGTCTCAGCTGTGGTTCGATGCCAGGGATACACTCTGTCTGGTTGTGGACACCTGTCTGAGGAGAGTGGCTGCAGGGGTTTTCTCTGAGTGAAGTAAACCGTTTAGAGAAAAGTACGTGGGCTTCTTTAGATCTGCGTTAACTGAGATATGTTCACGGAAGGTGACTTTCCCCCCCTCTACCTCCTATTGAACTGTGAGTGTGTATTTTCACCTTCAACAGTAGCTATGCCTAACCAGATTCTTAGAAGAGTTTGACCGTATCCCAGAGTGAGTGAGTGTGCTGAGGGTGTCCTGGCAGCTGCTGACGGATGTGTGGTCTGAGTTCTCATTGGTATGTGGTCACCCCAGTGAAAGTTCAACCTTGACCTTGGTGTTGGTACTCTCCTTAGGAATGTGTGATCTTTGACAGATCGTACAAGAAAATAAATGATTAAATCCATCAGCAAAATGTGGAAGACCACTTCTTAGTGATTTAAAGTAGATTCAAAGGAGGAATAACAGGAAAATTGAAGAAGAAAGAGGTTAAGAATATGTGTCTGCAAACCAGTTAGGCTAATTTCTCCGTCGAAAGTTGCCAAAAATCGGTGGCAACCCTACTTTCCTCCCTTCTGACACGGATTGTTGCCTCTTGCTCTTCTCTTTCCTATTTTTCGTCCTCCCTCTTCTCTTTCCTTCTCTTCCCGTCTGCTTGCCTCCCTCCCTGCGGTAAGCAAGGAAGGAACCGACCCAGAGAGATTCCCTGGCTTCCTAGGGTCTCCGAGCTGGCTCTAGCTCCTCCCTCTGTTAGAAGTCCGGCATTCTGGCCCCTGACTGGGGGCCTGTTAGTTGTGTCGTGCCGATGGTGTGGAGGTGAGTGCCGACAGGTGAGTAGGTAAGAGGGGACGAGCACACACATTCTAGCACATACCAGGGTCTAACGGGAGCATAAGATGGCGTGCTCTGGGGGTTCAGGGAGGACAGACTTCTCTCTCACAGTGGGAGTTTGATGTGTACCCCCCATCACGCATCCTCTGCAGGCGGGGTCTAGGGCACCCTTTCTAGGCCCCCGGCATTTTGTGTCTTCATATACCCTTCATCTTTAATAGTGACTGTCCGTTTTTCTGAAATGGTCCTACCATCCAAGGCTTTGTGGGCATGGGTGTTCTTCATCCATATCTAGCTCAGGGGTGAGAGAGAGGGCCTTCCCTCTCCCGGGCTCTGCATTGCTGCGGCCCAGGGGGTTGCACACCGAGGTTGACTTTATGGCGGGGTCTTGCTCTGCCGCCACAGCCACTTGCACAGCGGTGTTGGATGCGTGGTGATCAGGAAACAGCTCTGTGTCACCCTGACCACTAAAACCGCTGGACTGGGGTGGGACAAGGAAGGGACGTCACACTCTTCTGCCAGGATGGCATTTCCCCCTAACATAATAGGGGAAATTAGGATTGAGCAAATACCGATGGAATCGGCTCCTTAGGGAGTTTTCTTTTTTAAATCCCAGGTGGGACTTTATTAACAGTAGCTGTGCCATGGTGGGCTGGGATGCTTATTTCTTCTGTGAGTAAATGGTTACCTGTAATTGTTTTTTTTTAAAAATATTTTATTTATTTTAGAGAGGGAAAGGGAGGAAGAGAAACATCGCTGTGTGGTTGCCACTCATGCGCCCCCTACTGGGGACCTGGCCCGAAACCTGGGCATGTGCCCCAGACTGGGAATGGAACTGTGACCCTTTGGTTCGCAGGCCGGCGCTCAACCACTGAGCCACACCAGCCAGGGCTATAATTGTTGTGTGTGGGGGGTTTGGTAATATATTTATTTTAGCCTGATGTCCTGAATCTGCTGGTGACTATCATAGTGATAATTTTGCCAGTGGAAATAAACGCTGGCAAGATCAAAATATGTTTGGAAGTAGCTTTTTGTGAAAACTGTGATGAATTCAGTTATAAACGACAAAGTTTCTAGATGTTACACCCAAACCTGCCTTTCTTAAACTAACAGCTTTGCCCATTATTATTCTCGTTAGAGAGGCACCACGCAGATCATGCTGTGTGTGGCACTTTGGAGGAATGACTTTGAAGCTATAGTTATCAAGGTCTTACGTATACATTTCTGGATGTTTGCTCACTTCTCTGCAGAATTCCGTGGTTACAGTAATTGTGCAGTTAACTGACTCACTCCTCTTGGTAATCACCGCTGTATGAGTACAAATCGTAAGAGGGATGCTTACCTCGTCGGTTACAACATGCCACTCGCTGACGCGCTTGTTTCTGTTTGTCTAACAGGCTATCTGAACAAGTTCATGACCATGGGGGATATGAAGACCCCAGACTTCGATGACCTCCTGGCGGCATTTGACATCCCGGATATGGTGGACCCGAAAGCCGCCATCGAGTCAGGACACGACGACCAGGAGAGCCACGGCAAGCAGAACGCTCACGGGGACGACGACTCCCACACGCCCTCCTCTTCCGATGTCGGCGTCAGCGTGATTGTGAAGAACATCCGGAACATCGACTCCTCCGAGGGCGCCGAGAAGGAGGGCCACCACCCCGCCGGCAACGGCTTGCACAACGGGTTCCTCACCGCGTCCTCCCTCGACGGCTACGGCAAAGAGGGGCCGAAGTCCTTGAAAGGAGACGCGCCCGCCTCAGAGGCGACTTTGAAAGACTCGGCTTTCAGCCAGTTCAGCCCCATCTCCAGTGCCGAGGAGTTCGAGGACGACGAGAAGATAGAGGTGGACGACCCCCCGGACAAAGAGGACGCGCGTCCGGGCTTCAGGGCCAACGTGTCGGCGGGGTCCGCGCCCCAGCAGCAGGACTATGACAAAGTGAAGGCGCTCGGAGGGGAGGCCTTGAGCAAAACTGGAATCTCGGCGCCAGGCAATGTAGATAAAAACAAAGTCGTCAAGAGGGAAACAGAAACTAATTCTATAAATCTCAGTGTTTATGAACCTTTCAAAGTCAGAAAAGTGGAGGATAAATTGAAGGAAAACTCTGAAAAGGTGCTTGAAAATAGGGTCCATGACGGGAAGCTGGGCTCCGAGAAGAATGACATCTCCCTTGGCGGCATGGCCCCGTCAAGGTCAAAGCCATCCTCCAAGCTTTCTTCCTGTATAGCTGCCATCGCAGCTCTTAGTGCTAAAAAGGCTGCTTCCGACTCCTGTAAAGAACCGGTGACCAATTCAGGGGATTCCTCTCCGTTACCAAAAGAAGTAAACGATAGTCCTAGAGCCATCGAAAAGTCTCCTGAGTCCCAGAGTCTCATCGACGGGACAAAGAAGGTGTCCCTGAAGCAGCCGGACAGCCCCAGGAGCATTTCAAGTGAAAACAGTAGCAAGGGATCTCCGTCGTCCCCTGCAGGATCGACACCAGCAATTCCCAAAGTCCGCATCAAAACTATTAAAACGTCGTCTGGGGAAATAAAGAGAACAGTGACAAGGGTCTTGCCAGAAGTCGATCTTGACTCTGGAAAAAAGCCTTCAGAGCAGACGGGGCCCGTGGTGGCATCAGTGACGTCACTTCTGTCATCTCCCACTTCCGCGGCCGTCCTCTCCTCTCCCCCCAGAGCCCCTCTGCAGTCTGCCATGGTCACCAACGCAGTTGCCCCTGCAGAGCTGACCCCCAAACAGGTCACTATAAAGCCTGTGGCAACTGCCTTCCTCCCAGTGTCCGCCGTGAAGACGGCGGGCTCTCAAGTCATCAATTTGAAGCTCGCTAACAACACGACGGTCAAAGCCACGGTCATATCTGCTGCGTCTGTCCAGAGCGCCAGCAGCGCCATCATCAAAGCTGCCAACGCCATCCAGCAGCAAACCGTCGTGGTGCCGGCGTCCAGCCTGGCCAATGCCAAACTCGTGCCAAAGACTGTGCACCTCGCCAACCTTAACCTTCTGCCTCAGGGCGCCCAGGCCACCTCTGAGCTCCGCCAAGTGCTCACCAAACCTCAGCAGCAAATCAAGCAGGCAATAATCAATGCAGCAGCCTCGCAGCCACCCAAAAAGGTGTCTCGAGTCCAGGTGGTGTCCTCCCTGCAGAGCTCCGTGGTGGAAGCTTTCAACAAGGTGCTGAGCAGTGTCAACCCCGTCCCAGTTTACATCCCCAACCTCAGCCCGCCTGCTAACGCAGGCATCACGTTACCGACCCGCGGGTACAAGTGCTTGGAGTGTGGCGACTCCTTCGCTCTCGAAAAGAGCCTGACCCAGCACTACGACCGCCGCAGCGTGCGCATCGAGGTGACGTGCAACCACTGCACAAAGAACCTCGTGTTTTACAACAAGTGCAGCCTCCTCTCCCACGCCCGCGGGCACAAGGAGAAGGGGGTTGTGATGCAGTGCTCCCACCTGATTTTAAAGCCCGTCCCAGCAGATCAAATGATCGCTTCACCGGCCAGCAATACTTCCACTCCATCTTCCGCGCTGCCGAGCTCCGTGGGGGCCGGCACACACACTGTCACCAAAATTCAGTCTGGTATAACTGGGACCGTCATATCAGCTCCTTCCAGCACACCCATCATTCCAGCTATGCCTCTAGACGAAGACCCGTCCAAGCTCTGCAGGCATAGTCTGAAATGCTTGGAGTGCAATGAAGTTTTCCAGGACGAGACGTCGCTGGCCACGCATTTCCAGCAGGCTGCAGATACGAGTGGACAAGTAGAGTATCATTTACATTTTGGTGTTTCAGTGATGAATCTGTAGACATGAGTGCTCTATACGATGCCCTTGCTTTTACGGGTGGGAGCTCAGTTAACCGGAAGGGGGTGTAGGGGTGTGTGTGGCTGTATGTGTATGCACGGACATGAGGGAGAAGGATTGTTTCCGTAGAACAGAGCAGTACGGAAATACGAATCTTTACTTTAAAAAAATTTTTCGGGGTAGCTGATTCTTCTAGACGGACAGGACCTCTATGTACTAGTTGAGTTATGGCACCTTAGCCTTAGGGTAGGTCACGGACTTCTTAAGTGTTGGATCATTGGAATATATGTAGGGAGTCTGAGATCCAGCCAAGTTCAGTGTCATCCCAGTGACTTAAGGGTTCAAGTTGGGCTGTGTACATAACCGACGCTCCTTAATTATTAGGGACAATTTTGGTAGTTAAAAAATTCCTGTTTTTACTTACAATTACTCTTTTTTATAGTTAAGCATACATAACTCGTACCCATTTTATGGTTTGCCTGCTCGGTCCTGAATCGTATAGAGTAATACACATGACTACAGTGAATTTCAGCTACAGGTGGAAAGCCTACCTGCATTAAATAGGATACCTCTGCATTCGTTTGCAGCGTTCTTGTTGTTACTGGTTCAGTGAAGTGTAGGCTGGTGTTGGTGAAATACATTTCACCACGGGCATCAGTCAGCTTCTTACCCCTATCATTGCCTCTCTCCACGAGCCAGTTTTTGGCTAACAGATAAATGTGTTTTACAGATACATGGTACTGTATCATCTAAAGTAGCTGGACGTGTTGAACAATGAAACATTTGAGCTTAGAGAGATCGTAGGATTTATGATCCAAACCTGAAAACTTAAGAAATTGGAAGGGGCCCCTGGTTTGGGCTAATGTACTCCGACTCAAACTTCCGTTCGTGAAGACCGAACGGTAAACCGATTCCTCTTTTATTTGACTCCAGTATCCCCATGATAGTTGTCCAAGGGCAACGGCTAAGTTCTTTGCAGAGTTTGGACTCTGGGCAACAGGAGGTCAAGCATACCTCAGTAACTGTTTTCTCTTGGGTTTTCAGTTCAGTGGAAATGGAAGCGAAAGCATTCCTGCCAAATTGGACGTTAGATGTTTCGTTGGCTTTGATTGTAAAATTCTCTAAAAGATTCAAGTAGCCAACAAGTTCAAGAAGGCAGTGATTATGTTGCCCTTCTAGCGTGTCCTTGGGACAGTGATTGGCCTCTGCATGGGTGTGCCCTCTTATCTTGTCCCCACTTCAGCACAGGGGCAGTGTTTCTTTCTGTCTTAAAAGGAAGCAGGGAAAAAAACACGCATGTCTTTAGGTCTGTTTCTTTTGCTGCCTCGTTTCCCCATCCACTGGTGTTCTGCATGTGCTGGCTTCTGCGGGCTCCCCCACCCGCTCCTAGCTCCTGCGTGCTGGTTGGTATCTGGCGTCTTGAGCTGCCCTCAGGTGTGTCTGCTTTGCACAGGATCCCTCCTTCTCTGGCAAGGAGGAAGGACATGGGCAGGAAGGTGGGAATTTTCCTTCTTCCCCGTACTACCCTCGTTTCTGGTCTCTGTTAACTGTTTAGGCTCAGTAGGCAAACTAGGGTCAAACAGGGGTGAGTCTCTTTGTGAGGGAAGGAGGTTAGTTAGCATTGATTCCTGTGTGTGCTTGCTCCTTTGCCTTGACCTCTGCGTTGTGCCGGGACAAGGATATATAGAGCACAGCTCACCTGTCTCACCTGGAATACCAAGCAGTGAGTCACGGCCAAACATAGAATAACTCTAGGGCCAAATAAGCAGAAAGCCAGACATTCTTCCCCTGTTCTTTTTCTCAGCTAAGCGTCGGAGAAGGGAATCTGGTGAGCTCCAGGGGCTGGTTTCCAGGCATCACCAGGCCGGCAACGTAAATGCTCCCCATGGTACACTCTTCCTGTCCCCTGTCCCCCCTTCTCTCACTGAGATCTGGCCCAGAACACCTGCTCCACAGTTTCCTGTTCTTTTCACACTCAGCCAGCGGGTTCTCATGCAGACCCCGGCGGGTGGCCTGGCCTCTTGCTCAGCAGCCCAGCCTGGGCCAGCTGTCCGTGGAAGGACCGTCCCTCGTCCAGCATGCTGAGTTACATTGACCCTGCCTCAGATGCTTCCATCAGTGCAAGGACTTGGCGGGAGCCTGTGACTGCTGCTGGACTAGCCTCCAGGGCAGCGAAAGCTGGGGTGGTCCTCACCCACCTGTGTCACATGGTCTGGTGTCAGGACCGATGGCAGTGGGAGGTGGGCTGGAGACGGGAAGAACCGTGGGAAGAAGAGAGACAATCCTTCATCTCGGCTTCTCCAGATCACCATCCAAAGACCATTGGCTAGCTCACAGTCTGTGAACTTAAATTCAATCGGGGGAAAAATCCACTCATGTAAACTTTCTTCTCTGCAAATAGCACTTAAGCACTCGATGTCTCTTTACCAAATTTAGAAGTTGAGCCAGTGGCACCCCAGGTACCAGTCTTTCCTGAGTGCCTTCTTTCCCCTGTTGTTCATGACATTCGTGTGTGTTCAACTTCTGTCTCTCCTTCACCTGCACCTTGACCTTCACCTTCTCGGAAACTCGGGGTTAACTGAGAAAGACTGGAGCACCTCTCATGTGGAACAGCTCTCTGAGGAGGCTCACACCCAGTGGTCCTTCCTAGAACGGGGCCCCAGCACTGTGTAAGCCCTGGGCCTGCCGCTCCTGCTCCTCGCCCGGCTTTCCCGAGGGTTCCCTGGGGCAGGGCTCCCCAAGTCTGCACAGCAGTCTCGGTTTGAGAACCATCCACACGGACTCCTGAACTGGCCCCACTGCTCCGGGTGATCTTGCAGGTTAAAGTGTGTGACCCCGGGGCCCTAGCAAGCCTGAGCTAGGCCTGCTCATTGCCTTTCAGCTTTTGACTAGATGGGGCCCAGAGGAAGGCACACTCCCTGACCGGCAGCAGGGGTGGCCGCCTCCTGCCCAGTGTCTCCCTGCGGTTACCCTGGTGATTTTAAAGTCCCTCCTGATAGTGCTGAGGGGTCCTGTGCGATCTTCTGGGTCTTCTCAAGTCATTCCATTGTTAAAATTAAACCTCTTATTTTGAGATCATTTTCGTTTCATTGTAAGAAGTAATACAGAGAGATCCTATATACCTTTTATCCATTTCCTCCAATGGTAACTCCTTGAAAAACGTGGAATAGTAGTATAACCAGGATGTTGACAATGATGTGGGTGATACAGAGTGTTTCCATAACCTCAGAGAACTCTCCTAGTGTCTTTTTCGAGCCACCGTGCCCTTTCTTAAGCCACAGCAGCCCCTGATCTGTTCTCCATTTCCAATTTCGTCACTGGAGGAATGTGGCGTAACTGGACCCTAGCCTTTTATCTACATAACCTTTTGGGATTGGCTTTTCTCACTCACCGCCATCCCCTGGTGGCTGCATGTATCGAGTCCTTCCTTTTTCTTGCTGAAGAGTGATTCCATCCCGTGGCGGTGCCTGCAGCCGCTCGGTCCTTGAAGGACGGATGGCCGAGCTGCTTCCAGTTTGGGGCTGTTATGCAGCATCAGGGTGCTGCAAACATTTGTATGCAGGCTTCCCTGTGAACGCAGGTTTTCGTTTCTCTGGGATAAATGCCTCCGTGTGCAGTGGCTGGGTCGTCTGGTAATGCATACTCACGTTTTTTAAACACTCTTCCAGAGTGGTTGTCACGTTTTCTGTCCAATAAGCAGTTGTACGAGTGGTCTGGGGTCTCTCTGGCTTCGTCAGCGCTTGGTAGGGTCTTTTTTGTTTCAGCTGTTCCCACAAGGGTGTAGTGAGAGTGCTTTGTGGTTGTCGTTTGTGGTTCCCCAGTAGCTAATGATTGCGAACGTCTTTCTGTGTGTTTATCTGCCATCTCTGTGTCCTTTTGGTGACATGTCTCTGCACGTCTTTTGCCCTTTTCGGATTAGATTTTCCCCACTGTTGAGTTTTAAGTATTCTTGGTGTATTTTAGATACTAGTCCTTTGTTGGATATGTGGTTGGTTGTCCGTCTTTTTTCTCCCCCAGTCTTGGCTTGTGTGTGTGTGTGTGTGTGTGTGTGTGTTTTAACGTTTTTAAAGGTCTTTGGTAGAGCAACAGTTTTTAATTTTGCTGGCATCCAGTTTTTCAATTTTTTTCTTTTATACCTTGTGCTTTTGTTCATCTAAGAACTCTGTTCTAGATCCTGAAATTTTTCTCTTATGTTTTATAGTTTTTTAAAAAAATTATTTACTGATTTTAGTGGGGGTGAGAGAGAGAGAGAGAGAGAGAAATATCAATTTTATTTGTTGTTCCACTTATTAATGCATTCATTGGTTGCTTCCTGTATGTGCCCTGACTGGGGATCGAACCTGCAACCAAAGTGAATCGGGACAGTGCTCTAACCATTGGATTACCCAGCAGGGCCATAGTTGTCTGTTTTTCATTTAAGCCTGTGATCCATTTGGGGTTTTAATTTTTGTATAAGGAGTGAGACTTGGGTTGAGGTTGATTTATGTGGTTTATTTCTGCGCGTGCATGTCCTCTTCCTTTAATACTGTTTGTCCAGAAGGCCGTCTGTCCTCATGAAATTGCCTTTGCCCCTTTGGAAGGAGTTGGTTAAGGGACTTCTAGTCCGTTTTCCTGGAAGAGAAAGTTCCACTCTGTCGTTGAAGTGTCTGAAAGTAGCTGTTTTCAAGGAGAGACTCCGACACGGTCGGGCTCTGCCCGAGGCCTCCAAGTGCGATGCTCAGTAGTTTCTGGACCTCGGCGTCCTGGGAGGGCGGCGTTCCACTGGGCCCCCGCCCCAGGCGGGTGGACAGCTCTTTTCCCTGAGTTGCCGACTCTTCCACTGCCAAGCTCAGGGCCCTTTTTCTCAGCCCCGTCTGTGAGAGGACGAGGTCCAGCTCTTCTCCCCTCTTTCACGTTGGTGGGGTCCAGCCCCTGGAGGCCTCGGCTTTCCTCTTGGGAACCGCCTTTTCCCGGTGCGATGCAGCCACCATCTTCCTTCATTTCCCACTTGTTCATGTTTCGACTCCTGTTTACGGTGGGTGGGATTTTTCAGAGTTTTGCCCGAGGGTGTGTGTCTGAACCCAGCTGGGGATCTCTTCTGGTGCCACCGCCTGTGACTGTCCGTGCCAGGGCCCCTCCGTCTGCACGGTCAGGCTTTCGAGATGTGACCGGTGTGGAGTGGGATGAAGGAAGGCTTCGGTGGCATTTGCCGAGTTCTGCCTTGCTAGCCGCTCCTCTACAGAAGTTCTGTGGACAGTCTCTGTGAAAGTCTCAATTGCTTTAGAGAGACCCGGCCCCGGCAGCAGGCTCTCCGAGGCAGGTCTCTGCTCAGAGCTGGGCTGGAATGAATATGCAGTTAGCTGAAGCCTGAATCGTGGAATTCTCTCACACTCTGGTACACAGTAGGGGACTGTGCCCTGTGCACACTTAGGTCCGGGTTAGACTGCCCTGCCTGCATCTGCTCACCCTCCGGCGCAGTGGGCAGCAGAGGGAGAGGGCGGGATGGTGACATCGTGGGGTGGAGAGGGGCCACTTCCTTTCCCAGCTGCACGGGACCAAGCGCTGCAATAGAAATGGAGCCCCCGGGAGCTGGACTTCTAGCACCAGTAGATCTGCCCTGGTTGGGGGTTTGGTTTCTGACCTCTGGGATATGTTGAGAAAAAGAGTGGGCGGAGGGTCTAGAGAAGCTGTCCTCTTCTCCACAATGTATTTAAGAGCTGACAGCTTTAGTTTCAGTAATTGATACTAAGGCGTATTGGAATGTCATCGCTTCACCTCCCTGTGAAAGCGTGACTAAATCCAGCCGAGCACACGGGGGCCCTTTAAATGACGAAATCCCTCTTCCTCGTGTGCAGGCTCCATCAGCCACAGAGTCATAGGCTGTCGGTCCTGTGATCAGTGATCAGCCCTTTTGTTTTCACCTGAAGCCACAAATGCCCAGTGAGGGGCACAGTCAGGGCTCAGGGCAAGATTGTCTTATCGCTGGTTCGTTCCTCCTTCCCCTTGGTTGTGCTGATGGCCTGCGGGACAGACACACAGCATTTGACAGTTGGGGGACCGCAGGAGCTGTCCGAGGACTGACTCCAGATCGGTGGCCAGGCGCAGGTGAAGGTGACTTACCTGTACGAGTCCTCGTCTTCAGCCTGGTTTCGGGAACTTTCTGGATGTGCTCTGTGCAGGCAGCTTCTGGGAGCCACGGAGCCCACCGCAGGTCCCTTGCCCGCCTGAAATACCATTACTAGCCGGTAGTTTTCCGTCCTGTTCTCTGAAATGCTTAATTTTAATTTCGGTCAGGCTAGGCCTGTCCCAGTTTTTTATTTTCCTAAGGACTTTGTTTAGTTTTGAAGGGCAGGGAAGGAGAAAGAGAGGGAGAGAGCATCGATGTGAGAGTGAAACACCCATCTGTTGTCTCTCGCATGCACCTCAGCCCAGGCCCGAACCCGCACCCCAGGCGAACCCACACCCCAGGCGAACCCGCACCCCAGGTGTGCGCCCTGACTGGGGATTGAACCAAACCGGCTGAGCCACACCGGTCAGGGCTGGCCCGCCCCAGTTTATATCCCAGTGTCATTAACCTTTAATTTAACTCTGTTCTCCGCTGATGATCATCTAAATAGAACATACTGTTTTCTGAAAATTTGCTCATTTAATTGTCAGCTCTTACCAGGAGTTTTCGCCGTTGCAGAATGACGTAAGGGAAACACCACCACAGCCAGCTGGCTTTGGGGGCAAAGGTGCAGAGAACGGTTTCTGCTGTGATTCTTGCTTTGGCTGATTCCCACTGAACTGAGTTCTGAAATGAAATGCTCTCTCTGTTCTTCTCGTGGGGTCGTATGAAAGTGCACGCCAGAAAGCAGACCAGGATACTTTATTAATTGTTAGTTTTGGTAATTATACTGTAGACAGATGATTGGGAAACTGCTTTTAATGAGGCAGAAACAGTTCTCTTCACGCCTAAGCTGACTGTGCAGCCAGCAGTGTTCTGACCTTAAGATTCGGTGTTTCAGGCCGTTTCAGGTTGTTGGTCCCTGAAATTTAGGCATAAATATATGCTGTCTTGACTCACATATTGCTACCTTTGTCACCTTTCCCCTTGTACCTTTCCATGCTGTTTTTCTCCCTCAATGGTGAGTTGAAGCACACAGAATTATTTCCCTGGTTACTCAGGGGAAGCCTTCATGGGGCCGGAAGGTGCCCCTGTCCCCCTTGCCCCCTTTCCCCACAGCCCGAGTGGCAGTGGCCACGCTGTTTTTGGTGCCAGGGTGGGGCAGAGAAGGCGCAATACAAATAAATAGTCAGGTGTGGATCGTGGTAACAATTCAAGTTCTCTTTTCCTATAGCTTTCTCCTTTTTCCTGAGTTTTGAAAAGTACTATCTTTTTTTTTGGAAATGTAACAGTTCTCTGAGCAAATGAGTCTGCCCCAGAGGTAGAAATTAGCTGTTCCTTACTTCAATACTGAAAACATGTATCCATTTCTTAGATGATGCAAATAAAATGTCAGGAGACACTTGAAACCAGTGAAGTACTTTCGCTTGTTTCTTATTCAAAAGGCAGGCACTGTCCTGTTGAAATGTTTTCTCCTTTTGTAAATAGCCTCAACTTGTAGAAAGTTCAAGTTTGAAGATAATGTTGTGGTTTCTCTGACTTAAAAAAAAAAAAAGGAAGGAAAGTCAGGTTCCTTTAGACCTCAGAAATCTTAGGCTGCACCTCTACTCAAATAGGTCTCCCAAATCCAGAGACAGTGTGTTCTGGCCACAAATGCCAAGGATCCCCGCGGAGCTGATGGGGTGCATGCCTTTGTGTCCCCACCCTCTCAGGAGCGGGGGGTGGGGGGGACCACGTTATCTAAAACAGGTGCAGTGACGAAAGTTGGCAGACGGACAGTTAGGGAAGCTGTACTCACGTGGGTTTAAAACTGTGGCTATCCCGCCAGGGGTGCAGGAGGAACGCCTGCCACCCCCACAGCAGGCGGTCTCTCCGAGTGGGGTGGACTCGAGGAGTGGAGGCAGGTGCACGAGGAGGATCGAGGAGGGGCGGGTGCGGTGTGTGCACAGACCTCTGCATCTGTAGGTGTATAACCTGAGCCTCCGGTCTGCGGGCGGTGCAATTCCCCAGCGACTGAATTCCCCATTTCCGTCACGGGGGCCGTCGTCTGCACTTGTGCCCACTTTCTCCTGGAACTTCTGCCTGTAAGGTGGGTGGGGAGCCTCCGCCAGTGGATGTGGAGTGAGCTCATTCCTGTAGCCAGGCAGGGGCCGGGGCCATGGCTGGGGGTCCTGGCGGCCACCAGCTGTCACAGAGCCCGATAGGGGCTGGGGGACCCCCCCCCCCCACACACAGCGCATCTTGAAGGGAACACGTCCCTCGCCAAGAAATGGTAGGGGAGAGGTTGGCATTGCAATGTGGGTGTTTAGGCCACCCTGTTCCTTTCAAAAAAAAAAAAAATGGTTCAGTCTTTGCAGTCAGAGATTTTTGTCCTAAAGAACACTGAATAGTTTATAAAACCGATTTTGAATTGAATCGTTTTGATGCTTTATTGTTAACCTGCTAGAAACAAAGCCTTCTCAACCCCATCCACACATTCATAGCTATTTATGTAGTTACGTATGTATTATAAACATAAACATGTTTACTAGGGAAGAACATTTAAGCAATTCATTGTGAATTGTATTTGTATTGTGAAGTATCTATATCTATATCTTGGTGAGAGATCATGTAAAAAGTTTTTTCGTATGGAACACATACTTTGTCTCTTGCGAATGCCCTCCTTTTTGTCATTGTTTCTCCCTGTTAATGACGGTATAACTACTTCGCTGCAGAGAGAAGCAGCTGTGGAGAGAGCGGGTCACCTGTGACCCTAACGTATTGGTCACCGCGGGCACTCAGGTGTATTCGCGAATCATTTCTCCTGTGTATTGTGGTCTGTGCAATCCTTGTGACCCCCCGGTTGCCCCTCTGGCGAGCCCTCCGTCCCAGGCCTGGGGCGCAATCCCAGTCCCGTTCAAATCCTGGCTCTTAACGCCACCACCTGTGGGGCCGGGTCGTGTCTTCACGTCTCCACACCTGATTTCCTTGTCTGTAAAATGCACATAATATTCTCTGCTCCAGAGATACGATGAGAATGAAATGAGATGTTGTATTGAAATGTATTTATTTGGAGTGCTTAGTTCATCACTTGGCTTATGGTGGAATGGGGTCACTATCTAAATAAAATTTGTCTTCACTTTAGTATAGAATATATTGATATGACTCCTAAGTGAGTGCAAGACATTCTGTGGTGCTTGTGGAAATTCAGTTATTATATAATTCACTGCCTGGGATTAATGACTGTGTAAGTAGAAGACTTTAGTTCAGAGAAACAAATGATTACCTGTGATAAGGTAGATACCAGCAGGGTCTTATAATTAAGTAACGAATCTGTTGATTGGTTTTCTTTGTTGTGGCTTGTTTTAACCTTTGGAATATTGTTACTAGAAAAGGAATGCTATTTTTTTAATGATGCTAACCTCATCAAAGCTGCCTGTACTGTTCTTATTCTGTGATGATAATAAACATTTTGTGGGATAAAATTTGTATTTTAGTTCTTTCAGGAGAAAAACAAAAGAATTTTCAAGTGAGTTTCTGATTTTTCTTAGTCTGAGTTGCTCAGAAGTTTAAACCATAATTTTTGGGTTTGATTCAAAAGCTAAAAGAAAAAATCTTTTTGAAATGTCATAATTCTGTCATCAACATAAAAGATCATTTTAAATCTTAGAGTCTATATTTTGAGGCTTTTGAATAAACAGACTTTAATGCAAATTGTACATTTTAGAAGATAGTAGACACTTACTGCATGAATATCCAAATAATATTCAAACACATTTTACTTATGCTATGTTAGATTTATTTTTGGAATGGAAGCGGTAAGTCCTCCATTTGTATTTACTTTGAGTTTTAAAAATATGCCATGTTTAGTGCTTTCATCTAAGGGGTGAAAATAGTGTGTTTCAGGTTTTCCTGGTTCATTAATAATGTAGGGCCTTTTCCAAAGAGAAGTTCAGTCCTAATTTTACTTCTATATATAACTAGATTTTAAGCTTTGTATAAGGTTTCAATTTACTATCTAAATTTATGTACCTGGACTTGACTTCCTTGGTTTTAATTGCGAATCAGGGGATGTCCAGTTCATCCATGTAAAGATCCATGAACATGCACAGAAGAACAGCTGGCTGCTGTGGCCGTTCTTTGCTTTGCTGTCTCTCCAATTTCGAACAACTAAAGGGACTTAAAAAACGTAGAAACTGGATTAGACTCCAATGCATTTTTTCTTATTTCGAAGGAAGCTTTTTGAGTTGTGGGAATGTGAGTACCATCAGCATAGATGCCCATAAACTTGTACTTGAATGTGGATGTCGATTTGCTTGCATAATTTGCAAGAGTACCTGTCTGATTCCACTCCCTTATATTTAACCAATGCCAAGGCCACAAAATTGGAACTGTACCTAAAGCTGACATTCTCTCCGTACTTTGGGATGAGCCTGTACGACTCAGTACGCATTGCTTTTATTTTACAGGGGAAGGGATTTTCCGCTGAACACGTAACTTGCAATTTTGCTTTTTCCTTGGGCTTAGAATCAGTTATCGTCACATTCGAAATGACCGCTGTGTAATAATTTTGAGGTTTAACCAAGCTTCTTTGCGTGCTAGAAAGTACTTCGTAGGACCAACCCTGTCTCCCCCTCTGGTTTGTCTAGAAGACTTGCACTGTCTGCCAGATGCTGCTCCCCAACCAGTGCAGCTATGCGTCCCACCAGAGAATCCATCAGCACAAATCTCCCTACACCTGCCCCGAGTGTGGGGCCATCTGCAGGTCGGTGCACTTCCAGACCCACGTCACCAAGAACTGTCTGCACTACACGCGGAGAGTTGGTTTTCGGTCAGTATCTCGCTCCCTAACGCGCAAGTAAAGCTCGTTCACTTAATGACCGCACAGCAGTTTGAGTGGTCTGTGCGTCTGGTGTTCCGGGTGGCACAGTGGCAGCTCGATTAACCTCCTCTGGGAACTGCGCTGGTTTGTGGTGGAGGTGATCTGTTGGAATCCTTTCACGGGGTCTTGGCCCTCTGATCCACATGAACCTGAGGGTCAATGGAGCCCCTCCTTCCAGGCAAAAGTGTGCATGTGGCGAGGTTTGGCTTAGATCGACTGTTCAAGCCTCTTCTTTGCGCACCCCTTCTTGCATACTTTTATTGTCTTCCTCTGCATTTTAACCCCTGCAAGAACACCATGCATGTCTGTGCCCCTGAATCCTCCCTCTCCCCTAAACCAGAAAGGGTGCAGCGGTTCCTTACTTTTATTTTGGAGCGATAACGGACTGAATGAATATTCTTTCCTAACGCCACTCTTCCAGCCCAGGTATCCTTCCCCGATTCCTCCTCCTTCATTGCCTCTGCTCAGGCCCCTCCCTCTCCTCACACGCCTTGACTGTGACCCTTTCACTGTCCCAAAGATGCTCAGATGTGTCTTTTACAACATCTGACAAGTCTAATGTTAGTTTAGCTAATAGCGATTGGTGATGTGCTTGAACTTGACTCTCCACTCCGTGACCTTCTGAAATGCATTCCTGTGCCTTTTCTATTTTGCCCCAGTGAAGGGCCCACTAAGAAAACTTGTCATTGGTACATAGTGTCTTTGTTAATAGAGGTATTACTGTATTGTGTTTATCTTAAACTTAAGTGCTTGGTTGCCTAGCATCTTTCATGTTAGACTTAAAATACAGTGATTTTTTAAAACTATAATATACAGTTATGATATTTTATGAAAGGGGAGTCTAGTGGGTATGATTCGACAGTTGTATTTCAGTTACATTGAGGTAAATGCATCACCAGTTCCTAGGTGGCTCTGCCCATTTTCTAACACTGGGACTTTTTCATCTGTTCATCTCATGCCGCCAGGCCTGGGATGCACAAATGTTTTAAAGAATTGGGATCTATCCTAGTAGAAAACCTTGGGTTTGGAAGTTAAGAAACCAGAGTTTCGGGTGCCAGTCCTGCTGCCAGCTTTGTGGCACTTCACAGGTTCTTCCTAGCGCCATGGTGCCCTGTCTGTGCATTAGTGGGGTGCTGCCTCCGTCTTTGCTGGGATGTCAGGGAGCAGAACGGGATAGTCAGATGGCGTGCCTGCTGGGGGCTTAGCGGGGAAGGTGCACGCTGGAGGTGCCCTGGCCTCTGCGGGAGCTGTACACAGTGTCGCTGTGGTTCTTACCCCACAATTAGAAGCTCTCATTACTGGAATTTTTGTTTAATAACAGACACGGAAAGCCGTCCTACGGCATTTTCTGGGCACTCTTATTGTAACAGATGCCAAACTTTCTTCAGATGCTAAGTTTATTTTCCTAATACATCAAAAGTAAACTTAGTTTGGAATGACTACAGGAAGTAAGAGTCTATAATTTGAGCTATTCCTAGTATCTTCCCCAAATTGAAACAAAGGCTCTGGGGCCCCTTGCTGCTATTTTTTCTTTTTTCCTTTTTTGCCAATTCAGAGTTGCTTAAACTTGGGGCCTTGAATTTTACCCAAACTTTCTGTGTTTAGTGTAGATTTTTTCCCTAGACACGAGGCTTACCGTAGATGTAAAAACATTATGTGTCTGTATATTCTGAAGTTAAGTTCATGTTTACCTTTTTAGATGATAGAAAATAATTTGACCGTAGTTTTTTTCCTGCTGTCTTAAATAATTAATCCAGTCTAATGTTTGGCTGGGGCTTTGCAGCCCCTTGGTGTTGTGTATTTCCCCCTCCTTTTTGCTCTCTCTTTTTTTTTTTAGGCAGAAGAGTTTCTCTAACGGCTTGCATGTTTTACTTTTGCTCTTTTTTGATTCAGTGTGCCTCATTTTCTCTCTTCTTGATCTTACTGTGTCTCCCACACATTGAGGAGGGGGTCACTTCTAGCTCCTGGTTGATTTGGTGAAAGTCAAATATTTCTCTGAATTTTCCTGGTTCTCAATCTATTGGCTCTGAATCTAGAAAGGGGAATTCCAGGATTCTGTACTGTAAACATTTTTTACATTACAGAGAAACTTGATTGATACCCAGAACACACAGGATTTCAGGTGTATTAAATAGGAATAGACTGATTTTTGGTAGCATTAGGATACTGTGTGACCCCTTCAATCTCCAACTTCTTTCTGTCTTACGTACATGCACCATCAGCCTCTTGTTGCCCTGGAAAGTCCTTTCTACTTTAAGCAGGTATTTTTCAACTTTCTCTTTCCTTAGTCCTTTCTAAATTCCCTTCTTTCTTTCCTTACATTAAAAAGGGGTTTCTTTTGGCCTCCACGATGCTCATTGGACCAGACCTCAGCCACCTCCCTCATTAGCTGTAGATTCTTTAATGTCCAGTTTACTTTCTTTCGGATTAACTCCTCCCCCTCCAGGCGACTTCGGCCAATGAGCGCTTTGTTCCTTTCGGCCCTTCCTTGGTCTTTGGCCCTCTGAACGCTACCTACCCTTCTACCTTGATGGGGAACATCTTTTGTTGATGACTCATGAGGATCCTGCTATTTCATTAGTAACCCGCCTATTTTTGTTTTATGTAATCTTTTTCTTTCATAGGAATCATGGGCTTCCAGGGTTGGGAAGGACTAAAAAAAAAACATCTCATTTTACACATGAGCAACCAGCCCAGAGAGGATCAATAATAATCCGTTCAAGAGAGTACAGGCTCAGGTTAACCCAAAATAATTTCCCTGTGCTTGGGTGGCTTCATTGCCTAAATCAGAAGCAGATAGGATGGGGCAGGGGGAGCTTTTCTTAATTATTCTCCTGTTTTTATTGAGTGATCTTAGTGTGAACGCTGCTGAACATGGTGCTTTAAGTCATTTAAAATGCTAATGCACTAATAACGATTTGTACAAAATGCTTGCGAAGCCTCATGTGGCGTGCTTTGTAGAACACGTGTCATTCTGAGCATGCCAGTCCTCTGAGACTCTGGGAGTGTCTCCATGAATTCAGAAGGGGGACCTAAGAATAGAAGTACCTTAGATTAATCCAGAAGTCGCTGAGCACTGCCTCCTAGAAGGCGGCCCTGTCTGCAGTCCTCTCCTCAAGTCACTGTTCCTGTTCACATAGCCAGGCGTAAACCGAGAAGGACAGCTGGGTCCTCCAAGGGTCACTCACACTCTTAAGCGTTGCTGCCAGTCCTTGAGTGTTAAAAAGATGAGGTTGGGGGAAAATGGATCTCTGAATTTGGAGTTTGTTTCTGTAAGGCTAGATTTGAACGAGGAATGAAGGAGCTTAGTTGGACAGGTGATTTATTTAGAGATGTTGATTTTTCAGAAGTTTATTTTTCATGTCATTTCTTAAACAAATTGCAGTGGACTTCAGTTTATATTTTAGGGGACAGACAATCTAGGTGGTTGACCTTGCCTACCTGATGGGCCCCCAGAACCGACAGATGCATCAGCCACACCTGTGTATGCCAGGAAGCAGGACCTTGGCTTGAGAGCCAATGTCCACTTGTTCCTCTGTGCCCCTCTGTTGGTGGCATGAAGGATTCGGTAGCAAAGCTCTCTTCTATTGGAAATGCTATTTGGGTAGCGGGGTGGGGAGGAAGCACAGGGTCCTAGTGTCTGAATTTGGCACTTAGGAGAGTCTTCTCCAAAGCCAGGAGTCATCCAGTCTTGCTGTTCGTGGCCTTGATGATGGCCCCCGTGACCCACTGGTCTCGCCACAGTCTGGGGTCTGGACATCCAATCCCAGACACTTTAAAAATGCCGCAAAGGCAGGCCATTTGAGGTTTATGTTTCTTCTTCGTGATCTTCCTTCTTACATATGTAAAAAATATTTTGGTCTGCTCTCCTTAGGAAAAAATGAAACCTGTTTCCAGGAAGCTATTAGCAACCCAGAGGGGCTATTACAATGTGTTCGTTTTACCCAGTTTTTAGGCAGTGAAGTTACACATGTTGAATGGTCTCGTGCTAACGACTCTGTGTTTATCTTCCTAACAGATGTGTACATTGCAATGTTGTGTACTCTGATGTGGCCGCCCTGAAGTCTCACATTCAAGGTTCTCACTGTGAAGTCTTCTACAAGTGTCCTATTTGTCCAATGGCGTTTAAGTCTGCCCCCAGCACACACTCCCATGCCTACACACAACATCCGGGCATCAAGATAGGAGAGCCAAAGTAAGTCGTGCGCCTTTGACCGCTGCCCCCTGCCCCCTGCCGTGTGAGTGCCTCCGAGGAGGTAGGCGTCCTGTGGGATCCCGTGTGAGGCAGGAGCGAGGACCCCCCTGGCAGATTCTGCTGCTGGATGAGGCACCGCTCACAGCTCCCAAAACCTTTTGTCCTCCCCAGGTGATACCTTTGTCCAGAAGTGTCCCTTACTGTATTTACGCTCTTGCCAACCAGTTTTTAGGAAGCAGGTGAATATTTATTAACTTTGTTCTTTTTTTAAAGATGATTTTCACAAGTTCCAGGAAAACGATAAAAACCTGCCATCCTTCCATTTTTGTGTGGGTTCTTACAGTATGCACTTTTCGTAGTAACATTTGTAAGACGGAGTCAACTTAAGGCGCTGGCTACTGAATTTAATTTCATTGCCAGTATGTGTCCTTGGATTAGTAAAAGAATTTTATTTTTGCCTTACCCTCGCTCTTCATCTTGTCAGCTTTTGCTTTTTTGTGTCTTTCATAATGAAACGGGGCTCCAGCCAGTGATTTTTGGGCTGCCTGCCCGCAGTGGAGGCGGCCTAGCACAGAGTAGGGTGTGTGGGTGCCTGAGGAACAATCCCACCGCCCACCCACCAGCTGTGGACGTGGGCTTCCACTCACCCTGTCTCTGTCTCTTTTCCCCCCTGTCCAGTGAGGGCAGTGCTGATGTCCCAGGGTTTAAGTGAGGATAAAACCAGGTGACGGGTTTGAAATGCCCCTCCAGCCCATAGTCCTGCGTCCAGAGCGTGAGGAGCCCTGTGACGCAGTCCCTTTCCACAGTTCCCGTATCTCCTCAAGGACATACAGGCAGGACATGGGTGAGATGCTCGAGGTTGTATTCCTTTTTTCTGTATTTATGGCAATGTGGAATTCGATGATTCCGTGAGGCTAGTTTGGCCACCTCATATCCATTGTGCTTTTGCCCATAACTACACGTTTTCGGGAGAAGATATGCAGAAGTGATTCTGTTTACTAAATATATGGTAGTATGGAGTTTTATTCTAATAGGATCTTCACTCTGACTTCTGTAGATGCTCAAATGAGACAAATTACAATGTAGGGGATCCATATACGATTTGGCGTGTTAATTCTGAAGACAGACATTAGTGAATTTTAGTTAATTTTCAGTGTTCATGGTAGTAAGACCTCTGGACTCTAATGTAGTCATTTCCCTCTAGTGAGTAAAGTTTTTGATTTGGTTCTTTATTCAGATTTTAAAAGTATATTCACCGGAATGTCTGTGAAGTCTGGAACAGTAGTTATTTGGAAACACAGGGCAGCAAATGATTTTAGTACTTCGAGAAATGTATAGGAAAACCTAATTCCAGTACTTTTTTTATACCATGCTTTTTTGTACATGGTTCTTTACTAAGTGCCACGTTTAAAGATGGACATCGATTACTGTGTTTTAACTCTAAAACTGAAACAGATTTGCAGATGCAACAAAACTCCCACACTAGTGAACGCTAAGTCACCGGGTTGACTCGGGCTGATGCCCAGCACCTGGTGGGATGGGGGCCCCGCCCGCAGCCCGGCTCTGGCTCCTCGGACTCTGTCACTGTCACGCCTGTCCTGCAGTGTGCTTTCAGGACACTGTTCCCGGACACCCTCCCCTGTTCCGGCTCCTGCACACTGTCCTTCCTGTGCCATGCTGGAGGGCCAGTGGGCCTGCGTGTGACCCCAAAGCCTCCTTTTGACGTTAAATCCATCTCTGTTTACATTAGCCCAAAACGAGTCAGTAGCCCCACGGCAGTGGAACTCGGGGCATCGAAATTTCCTGGCAGTATTTGGGTAACAGGTGGTTTTATGCAAGTGAGTCAAAACTGTGCAAATGATTCCTATTAATTTTTAAAGATAACTACAGATTCCCCATCCCTATTTTCTGTAGAGAACACGGGGCAGCCTGAAATCCTTCCCATAAAGCCCTGCAGCGCCTGCCCCCCCCCCCCGCCCCGCCCCGCCCAGTTTGAAAAGCATGACAGCAGATTTTTAGCAAACGCTGAGACGCTGTCACCAGGTGCTAGGTGTCGTTCCAGTGCTGCGTTGCTTGTTGTCCAGGGTAAGGCCAGGCACGCTCCCCTGCTGGGGAAGGGGAAACTTCAAACAGCTGTAGTCTTCTCTGGGTGACTTGAGGTCATCTTCAATGACTGTTCCAGGCTTCCACGGTGAACCAGTTTTGTGACTGTTTAGCTTTGTATTTTCCTTGATGTTGGATGAACAACAGTTTCTTTCGCTGCTTTGGGCCTGCCTTTCACTTGCCAGCTCTAAATGTATCTGAGTGGATAAATGAAAACTCAGGAGTTCAGAATCGTATGAGAGAGAGAGAGTTTTTAAATAAGTTCCTAAGGAATAAAACGTGTGACATTATAGTAGCGGCACGGTCGAGGTCTGGGGAGCTGGCTGAAGCTGAGTTTGAACCAGGACTGTGGGGTTACCATGGTTTCCACCCCCACGGGCCTGTTCTCGAATCCGAGTGGCAGGACCTGTCCCTCTGCAGAGTGGCGGCTGAGGCGTGGGGACTGAAGGGTGCTCAGGACAGTGCTCTGTGCCTAGCTGGGTTCAGTTTGTGATGCATGAGTTTTGTGGCCGTGGTGGCAGAGCTAGGGACCCTTTATCCGCTTGTTTTCACATCCGTTTCAGGGGTAGCGCCCTCTCTGGAGAGTTCTGGCTACTCAAGTTGGAGCTGAGCGTGGTGTTGGGTTCCAGCGTTCTCTTCCTCTTCTTCCCCTTCCCGCCCGCTCCGCTTCCTTCCCGCCTTGGTTATGGTCTAGTGCTCTCGCACTCATCGGACCCTGTCACGGCTAGGACTGAGTCACGGTTTTAGGTTGGCCGTCCCCACACCCCCAGGAGCCCAGCACACCAAGTTTCTCACCGTCTCCTCCTCACCATGCTGCGCCCGGTGAGACTGTGCACCTGGGTCTCAGTGTCACCCCTGCTGGGCCTGCTGCTGCGGTTTCTCCTTTGTGCTGGCTCCCTCTTTCATGTTCCGTCCCTGTGTCTGTGAGGGTCGCGCTGCCTTCGTGTGGGCTGTGCCTTAACTTCAGCACCAGCTTTTATCGTTTGATCGTTTCCATCGTACGGAAACGTGGGAAGAGCCCTCTGGAGCAGTCTTGGATCCCCTCACCCAGACCCCCAGTTCTCAGCAGCTGTCTTTCCCCTAGTGGGCAGCCCTGGGGCACCGAGACGTGAACAGGCCGGCGTTTTCTGCCGCGCTCCCGTGAGGACGTTCACCATCCCAGGCATGAGTCGGGATTGATCACGTTCCCGTCCAATTAACTCATAGAGCCCACAGACATTTCTCTGTTGGTTGTCCTTTTAGAAAGTTCTGGTCCCAAATTCTATCCGGGAGCCCAGTTTATGTTGAATCTCCTGTCTCGCCCGTGGTCTTCCACCTGGAGCAGCTGTTCAGTCTCTCCCCGCTCCGTCTCTGGCCGTCCTGCCAGGGACACCAGCCTGCCATTGGGAGGGTGATCCTTGAATCTTCTCATTGTGTCCCACTGGGGACATGCGGTGCCTGCCTGTCGTTGCCGTGCTGCCGTCACTAACCTCCAGCCTCCAGTGCACTTGGCACCACCTTTTCCCCTTTATATGTTGAGCTGTTTGTGGAGCAGACTTCTGACACAGCACCAGCACCCTGTTCCTCCGGAAGGTGCCCAACTACATACATTCTCTGCTGTTTTATACTTTTCTTGGCTGTTAAGTTCTAGAAGGCAACAAACCAAACCAAACCAACCCCCTCCAAAGGAATGTAGCAGGAATAAAGGGAGCCGTGCTGTGTTTTTTCATGAAATAGTTATTTCTGAAAAAGTAAGAATGGAATCCTGAGAAAGTTCTTAGCCTACCTAGTAAATCTTACTTCTTTTCTTCAGGCTGTTTTTTCCCCTTATTGCTCTATGCTAATTATAGGAAAAATCAGGAAATCTAGACAAGCAAAACAGTAAAGGGAATCCATATATTATCGCCCCGCAGAGATGATGACAGGTACATGCCATCTGTATCATTTCTGCGCTTCTTTAAAAAATGTGACCACGTTCCACATACTGTCTGGTTACCTGTCATTTTAATTTTCATTAAAGTCTTTCCACGTCCTTGGGATATACCTGCAACGCAATTAAATTTTTCACACAGTTGCTGTTACTTAACTACTTATGTTGCTGGGCTGTTTAAAAAGCGAAGCTGTTTCCCACAGCGAGGGAATGAACGTCTTTGTCGCACCTGGTGGAGCTCGTGAGGACATGGAGTGTGCCAGCTCGGCGCTGTCTGATCAGACAGCGGTGTGACCTTAAACACTGTCCCCGTCCCCACCAAGGGCGCTTGAGCTCTGTGCTGAAATAACATGTCGAGACCTTGTAAAAACATGTGTCACTTGGTCCGATTAAATTGACAAATCTTCTGGGGGAGAAAAGAAAAAAGGTACATTAGCCATTGCCGGACAGAAAAAGACACAATGAGGTTTGAAGGAACCTGAGAATCGCTCCCAAGAGGTAAGAAAGTGGCTGCGAGAGGCGTTCCTTTCTTGAGCTTTGCTGCTGAAATACCAGATGGAACCTCAGTGTCACCTTTTGCGTCCCTGACTTTCATCTTCTGTCACTGCTTCTCTGACCTTTTCCTCAGCTGCTCCCTAGGGTGCTTTGTGCCAATTCTCATCACTCTTCAAAGGAGACACGGGTCTTCTAGGGCCTCCCCTAAGGACCAGGACGACCTGGGACAGTTGAAGAAGGGGTGACCTGCTGTGGGCAGATGTGTTCACAAGGGGCCCCTCTGATTCGCTGGGGGTGAAGGCTGCCGCCAGGAGTCTAGGAACATTCACTGCTCCAGGCGACTCTGTCCTGGGCGTCCGCGGGAGGCTGTGGATGGACGGAATGGATAGTGTTCCGCAGGTTGAATCTGCAGAAGTAAAACTTAAGGCTGCTTGGCAGGTAGTGCATTAGGCACGGAAATGGTTTGTTGTGGACGGTGAGTGCTTTAAGCCAGTGAAAGTGCAGTGGGCATTCAGGTGTTGACGTGGGGATTTTTCTTGTCTGTGGGGCTTTCCGTGTTAAGAACAGAATGTTGACTTTCAAGTGTAAAATTGCTACTAAGCCAAAAAGAAAACTTGCAACAAGTGAGAGCAAGGTGTGCAGTTCCGGGGGTGGAGCAGGCCTGCTCATGAGTTCATTCATCAACGCCTTTCTCAGGTTAGGGTCCCACCGAGGAGCCTGTTCCCTGTCCGATCTTAAAAAACAGCAGCAGCAACAACAAAACTAAAAAAGAAAGCCTCCAGGGTATTTTGCTGAGTGTTAAAGTAACTAACAAGTAAAGCTCTTATAAAAACGTGTCACTTGTTTATCTCTAAGTCATAAAATGGTCCTTAATATAGACGTCTAAGCGAATATGCCTGAATCTTTACCCAAAATGTTAAGAAGCATCTGCACTTAAGTGGTGCCTTCAGAAGTCTGTTTCAAAGCTAAACCGTTTTGTTCTCCTTACCGTGTGTGTGTGTGTGTGTGCACGCATGTGTGTGAGAGCGTGTGCGTGCGTGCTCGCTGCTGCTGCCTCCTGAATTCCTGAGCTGAGACGCGGTGCCTTTGGCGGGAGCCGCGAGGGCTGACTGACGTGTCCATGCACTTCTCTGTTTTAGAATAATCTATAAGTGTTCCATGTGCGACACCGTATTTACCCTGCAAACCCTGTTGTATCGCCACTTTGACCAACACATCGAAAACCAGAAGGTGTCTGTTTTCAAGTGCCCAGACTGTTCTCTTTTGTATGCACAGAAGCAACTCATGATGGACCACATCAAGGTGTGTGCGCCTCTCTCTGTCTTTTCCGTGAATCCCAGACCCCTTCACTGGTCGCAAGTCACGGCCGAGCAGCAGGTTCTATGAAGCACGGGGTCTGTGGAGGGCGGGGAAGGATGCTGGTCGTGGGTAACAAGCAGGGTATACAGCTGGGTGCTGTCATCTGAGGACTTGACTGAGGGATGCCTTTTATTCCCGAGTCCCGATTTGCATACGAGGCACAACCAACATGCAGCAACACACCCATGCACTGATTTTAAAAGCGGAATGAAGGTATTGGGTTCTTTCCTTCTGCAGGTGAAAACGATGACTGTGACATCTACTACGGTTTTTTTTAACATTTTATTTATTTTTAGAGAGGGAAGGGAGGGAGAAAGGGAGAGAAACATGGATGTGTGAGAGAAAGATCGATCAATTGCCTCTCACACACCCCCCGACTAGGGACCTGGCCTGCAGCCCAGGCAGGTGCCCTGACCAGCAGGGAACCAGCGACCTTTCATTTCTCGGGATGACACTCAATCCACTGAGCCACACTGGTCTGGGCTGAAGTTGACTTTTTTTGAAACGTGGGGTTGTATAGGATTTAGAAATAGAGACTCTGCCAAATTGTCTAATTTGTACACATCTCGGAGTACTTAGAAAAATGAAGGTGTTTCCCTTGAGATGGAGCAGTTCCGTTTGCACTGTAATGGATGCCCTGAACCTTTTCTTTTTTTTTTTCTTTTTTCTTTAATCAGCGTGCACACTGACTAGGACAGGTCCAGGATACGGCAAACACAGTGTCTGGCACCTGGGGGCCGTTCAGTTAATGAAAGGAGTAAATGTCCAGTTTGGATGACCCAACTCTCCAGCCCCCAGAGGGGACACTGAAATCTCTTTCCAGCCATTTAAGCTCACTGAGGGTTGAGCTTAGTCCTAGCCTCTTAGGTGTCCACTGTAATAGGTTAAGCCGTTTTATTCTCCCGTGATTCGGAGAGAATATCCATTAGCTCTCGAGGTGAAAGTGATTTGACTTTTTAAAAAGAGAAACGGCAGATCCAATATTGTCATGATTTCAATGTCTTTCTCTTAGTTTACCCTCTGTTTTAATGCATTACACTGAAGGTCAGTTTTAAGAGCAAACCAAGTCCGAAGGAGTCTTTTCTCATCTTAGATAAATGAATGGGCTGTTAATTCTTGGAATTTCCTGTGTTGGGTGTATGTGAGCTCCCATGGCATAATCGCCTGTTGGCATGTCTGGGATCTCGGTGTCTGCACAGTAGAGGCCAGACAAAGGTGGTGGCAATGTGACGTTCCTAGTGCCAAACAGGTGCATGGGCGGTATAGTGCATCATTCCCACTTTAAGTGAGATGCAGTCCTCCTAAGATAGTCTAAAGGTTTCTGCCAAAATTATAAAACTATCTTGACAATAAATATTTAGTTAGTGAATGATCAGGAAAAATTAAAAACTGCTAATAAAAATGTAGGGACATTGGAATTAGACCGGAATATTTTAATATACTTATACGGGTCAGGGATTCGAATCAAGAAGAAAAGTCACTCCTCGAGAGAGTTTTAAGTAAGGCATTTGCTTTTTGGAACTCCTCTTTCTATCTGGAAGTGGGTCCTTGACCTTGTGGTTAGGGTCTTCCTTGTGTTAATGAACTTGGAGGAATACAAGCTCCCAAGAAATAGAGACCAAAGAGGCATGGTAAAATCTGGTGGCCACAAGGAGGAAAGAATTGTTTTTCTCATCCGAATTTTTATGGGTCATGATACGAAACTAGTGGGAACGCAGACTCACGGTCTCATTTTAAGTATGTTCTGTGCATTTCAAATACAATCCTGCCTGTGTCTGAGGTGGGTAAGAATGAAGGTCAAGTGTTAGGGGCAGCCTGTTGTCATTTCTAAGATATATACTTAACCTCTTGTGAGTGTATTTACCTTTGCCCAGCACCTGTGCTGTTGGGTTTGTCAAAGGAAGGAAGGAAGGATGGGAGGGAGGGACGGAGGGAGGGGAAACAGCATAGGAACGGTGTTTCTCCATGGACACCTTTCTTTAAAGGCAGGGCTCTGCTGGCCAACGTGACCCCGTCCACGTCATCGCTCAGCTCCAGTGAAGACAGGTGTTCTCACTGGGGGCCCCGCCCTCCATGCAGGCTTTTACACGCAGAGTCAACTTCCACGTTGTGGTCATTCAAGTTCCTGTTACTGAAAGGAAGGAACATCCACTCTGAGAGCATTAAATTGTGTTTCTGTTATTCAGAAGATGTGCTTTTAAGTGAACAATCTTATTTTTACATATAATGTGAAAATGAAAAGTGTGGGTTAGAAATTCTCTCTCTAGCACACATTCTGTTGTACTACCGTTACCGCAGACTTTTTTTTTGCTGTTTTTCTGTAATTTCTGTGGCACGATAAGCTATTTATCAAGGGATACTTTTTCTCTCTTTACCTTTTTAGTTAGTAAAAATGTATTTGCATAGAAACTTATTGAAAGCTTCACTAGAAGATTGGGGGTTTAGGTTTATTTGGTGGGGAGGATTCAAATAGTTAACAATGTAAAAATGTGGCTCGTGTTTTGAAAAAAGCCAGAAGCCATTGCCCTGCATGGCAGAGAGGAGGCCAGAGCCCAGCGTTTCACTATCAGAAATCTCACCTGATTTCTCTTTGCAAAGGAGCATGGGACATGCAGCTCGGGCCCTGTTTCCAGGGTGGAGCTATATATAACCTGTGCTCCTGAGACGATGCGAGAAGCCCCATTTCCCTTCTGGGGTGAGGCAGTATTGGAGAAGCTTGGCTCCTTCCGGGCACTGTTGAGAGAAGACCTTGCCCTGAGAACGTGAAAATGTAGCTGGAGATACGCGGAAGGGGCAGCCTCTCACTCCGACGCTCAGGGAGGCAGCTGGAGCCGGGTCTTGACCCAGTGCGCCCGGCGCCCCAGAGGAAACGAGCATGGTGTCCTGCCTTTCTGCAGGTTCAGGAACTCAGGCTAGTGACAGCCTAGTGCTAATAAAAGGAGGCCCTATTCAAAGATAAATTGTGTACAGAGACGCAGAGCGATTTGCTTCCTTGGCTTTTTGTTTGTTTTTACTCCATGCTTCTAGAACACAAACAAAACAAAAAAACCAAAGTGAGCCGGTCTTTAGAATCAAATGCACTCATTTTACCCCCGTGGAATTTGAAGTCCTGAGATTTTAACTCGAAGGTCACCGCTGAGGTTAGTGAGAGTAAACAGCTAAGCAGTTTGAGAAGGCTTTTTGAGTCTCTTCTATGTATATAGTTCACAAGTCTGGGTGCTGTCTGTCAGAAGGAATGCATTCAGACAGGGTGCAGGGAGATGACACTTACCAGCCCCCTCAAACCTCAGACTGTTACAAGTCTCCCAGGAGTGTGACGATTGGGAGAAAGGTTTGCTATTAGTGTATCGGTACCAGGTATTTGTCAGTAGCTCTGGGTCTTTACTTTTCCAGCATGTGAAAGTGAGATGCTCTCCCCAGAGACGGTCTGTTACAGAGAAGACTCACTGTGTCACACTGGAGTGTCAGGAATAACCTGGATTCAGCACAGAAGTCTTTAAACAGTTTTAACATACCACAAACAAGTTTTCAAAAATAATTCGGACCTAGAATTGAATATTTAGTTGACATACAAACAATACTTCTTTATCTCTTTTTTAAGCATATATTTTGCTTAGGTTTTCTTCTTCATCAATTAAACATTTCTGAATGAATACGAACTCACGTTTGTCCTGTGCATTGAGAGAGTCCACAGGTGTTCCCTTCTGGTTGTGTGATTTGTGATAGATATTTCTTTTGTTTTTATGACGCAGTCCATGCATGGGACGTTGAAGAGTATTGAAGGGCCTCCAAACTTGGGTATAAACTTGCCTTTGAGCATTAAGCCGACAACTCAAAATTCAGCAAATCAAAACAAAGACGACACCAGATCCATGAACGGGAAAGACAAATTGGAAAAGAAGTCTCCATCCCCCGTGAAGAAATCGATGGAGCCCAAGAAAGTGGCCAGTCCTGGCTGGACATGTTGGGAGTGTGACCGCCTGTTCACGCAGAGAGACGTTTACATTTCCCACGTGAGGAAGGAGCACGGGAAGGTAAGAAGGAGAGCCCCCCCACGCCCTGCCCCCCTTGGTGCAAGGAAGTGCACCGGAGGGGACGACCTCCAGGATGGACAGACTTCCAGAATTTGGGTTCTTGGCTCGCTTCTGTCAGTGATTAGTAAGGTGACCTCAAACACCCCTCAGTGTCTCTGAGCCTCAGTTTCTTTAGCTATAACATGGAATTTCCAAGTCCTCCCAGACTTCCTGTGTGATTTGGCGAATCATTGCCTTCACTTGCACAGCCGAGGCTGGCAGCAAGTGACTTACCACGTTCATGCAGAAACTGAGAGCAGAGGTGACCCAAAGTTAAAAACATTTGCGCTTGCCGCTCAGCCTGTGACAAATGCGGGGGAAAGCAGGAGGGGAAGAAAGTGGCTGTTCTGAAAGCTGCTAGTAGCATTTTATGACTTCCGTCATTATTTCCTGAGTTAGGTAGCGTGGAGAGTGGGCCTCCTACTTACAAGTGTCTAGGAGAAGTTCTAGAACTCAAAATCACTGAAAAACCTGAGTTGTAATATGTATATTCTTTTTTAAATTTTAAATTTTTTTACCCTCACCTGAGGGCATTTTCTCATTGCTTTTAGGGAGAGCGGAAGGGAGAGAGGGGGTAGAGAGAGGAGAAGGGCGGGAGGAGAGGGAGAGCAACGTCGATGAGAGAGAGAAACATCGACGAGTTGCCCCTCATATGTGCCACCGACTGGGACCAAACCCTCGACCTTTTGGTTTGCCAGACGATGCCCAACCAGCTGAGCCGTACCAGCCAGGCCTGGTCTTTCTCTCTTAAAAATAAGTACACATCTCCAATTAATAAGGATAATTTTTTAAATGCTCCTTATTAGACTTAATAAACGAGCAAGATAATTTTTTATTATTATTATAATTGTCTCAAAGTTGGTTTGTTCTGGTCAGGATCCAGAGAAGAGTCTGCATTACATTTGGGCATATAACTTAAGAATTCTACAGTAATTTTATTTTATTTTTTAATGTGCTATTAAGTTATTGGAAAAATTGTGTGTCTGTGTTCCCCAAGTTTCTGGGTTTGGGTCATGTCCTCCTTTTGACATTGTTTAACTTGTTTTTCTGTATCTCGTAATTCTTACAGATTTTGTTACATTCAGGTTGAATATTTTTAGAGAGGAATACGACAGGTGCGGTGTTCTTCTGCACCGCGTCCCGAGGCACAGCCTGTCCCACGTGTAGTGGTCCCAGGAGTGATTCGTGGCTTCAGAGACGTTACACGTTAAAGGAACCATTTTATTGCTTTGACTTAAGCCAAAGAAACCAAATAGTTGGCCTTGGAAACCTGTGTAAAGAGTGCATAGGAATTGGTTTGTAATTATTGATAGTGTGTACTAGAGTCTCATTACACAAAGTGCTTAAGCCTTGCTTTGTAGTCTGATTTGCTGAAATCATTTATTTGAACTAGTCATGAAGTTAAAGTTTTAACTGGCTGCCATCCAAATCTTACACACTTGCTTTAGAACATCAGTCACAGTGATCACAAATTGCAAAAAGATATTTTTATTGGATTAGGTCTAACTGTGCTTAATTCAGCATCTCTTCATGTAAAAATTAGTGACTTATGGAATATCCATGCCTTTAGTAGCCCATTGTTGATTTCATCATCTCCACCTGAGGCTCTCCGAATGGGCCACAACACGCATCTTACAGTATACTTAACTTTGGGAGTTAAGTATCAGGTAGTTCTCGAGGGTCAGTACTTGAAAAGCCTTCTGTGTAAATACCAGGCAGTTCTTTCAGAGCCTGATGTGTTAATGATTCTAGAAGTCTTTTTTCGTGGCACCCAAACTGGATTTCACAAATATTTAAACACCAGCAGACCTTAATTACCTAGCAGTTCAATCCTTTCGTCTCTTGTACATTTCAGACTTCTGTAACTGTCTTAGAACATTTCAGAATTCCTTCTGTTTATTTTCCCCCCTAAGCTGTCCTTATCTTGCACATCTGACGATTACTGGATCTAGACTCCAAGATGAAATTTAACACTTATTTAAACTATTTGCTTTGGACTGGTGGCACGGAGCCGGCCCGGAACTGGTGTGCGTGCCAGCCTGCCGTGCTGTGCAAGGCGTATATACTCACAGTGGATGCAGCCATTCATCACCGAGGAAATGTTAGGCTTAGTAGGATTTTGGGATTAGCTTTGAAGAGGTTGAGACCCTGCCTTTTGGAATGAGCCACATCAGATTCGATTACAGTTTCAGTTCAGTTCAGGCAGCCTCCTGAAGGAACTCAAGGGAGGTGGGGGCAGGGAGGAAATGTCTTTGTAAACTGGTGAGCTGAAACCGAGGCTGGTTGAACTCAGTCGGAAACCAGCGTGTGAGTTCTTCCAACTGGAACCCCCGCTTCCAAACCTGCCTGCAGACACCCTTGTGTCTCCTCCCATTCTTTTTCCCTCCTGTCAGAATTCTTGCATGACCTTGCCTGCATTTAAACCCCAAACTTCAAATCTCCACTGTGTCCTTTCTCTTCCTTGCACACAGCCAAGCAGTGTTTTCCCACTTCCAGTCACCCCTCCACTGACCACCTTTGGGTTTTCAGCTTCACCTTCGTCAACAGACTGCCTTCACCTCTGACCTCATTGTTGAGTCCGGTGGACATTTTTTTGGACTTGACCTTTATCAATTCCACTGCAGCGTTCCAGCCAATTGGCAACTCTTCCTAAACACATTTCCCACCCTTGGCGTGGAGCACTCCCCTCTCCTGGGTTTTCTCGTGGTGTCTGTCCGGGAAACATCTCACGGACTCTCCCTGGGGAATTTCAGTTGCCCCTACAACGTCACTTCTCGCAGAAACGTGCAGAGACAACTTCCCAGTCTCTGTCTCCGCTTGCTGTGGTTTCTTTGCTGTATTCCAGTCTCCAGAATCCAAGCGCTTACCAAGTGTTTCAGCTTGTTGGATAACTCACAGAAGCTTTAAACCCACGGAACAAAGAACCCACTCCGCCCCCACCCCCGGGCTTCTGCAGCCAAAGCCTGGTGGCCAGCGTGACTTGGTGTTTCCTGCCTTCTATCCAGCCCTCTCCCCATCTCTTCACTGAACACCCTTTAGTTCAGCCATTCATCTTTGTTTTGCCCAGATTGTTGTCCTCGCTGTGCAGTTCTGATTGTGCAAAGTGCTAGGTCCCTGTTGCCCACAGTCCAGTGGCTTCCTGGGAGTCCCTCGGTCTGCCCTTTTTCTCTGGTCATGTCTCACTCATATCCTGTGGTGAGGCTGGCCGGCCGTGCTCTGAACCTTGCTCATCTGCCTCTGGGCATTTCAGGTGACAGTCACTCCTCTGAAGGACCACACCTTTCAGGCGGCTGACGTCTCCTAATCCTTCAGGCCTCGGCTTAGACCTCAGCTCACCTGGAAAGCTGTTCCTGGTCCCGTCAGACTGAAGGAGGTCCTCTTCCTGCATTTTCCATGTCAGCGTGTGCTCCCTGCTGTGTCCTTGCCACTCTGGAGGGCGCCTCTCCCATTAGACACTACAGGCCTTCTTCCCCCGCCCCAGTTCCCCCCCACGCAGCCTGTGGGAGCCTCCCTCCCTAGCCCGTAGTAAGCCAGTAAATATTTCTTAAATGTCTGGCTCAAGAACGGGCGCTGATTTGGGAGACCTCGAACCATCTTAGACGGAACTTCCTCTTTGAAGCAGGTGTTGTGCATGCTTCAATGACCACGGTGTTCTGTGCTGCCAGCACCTCGGTCCAGGGTACCTATTTGTGAGGTGAGGGCCCGCCTCAAGTCTCTCTGGGTTTCACGTTATACACGTGTAAGGGGTTTGGAAAGTGTACGTGGCTAAACGCCTCGGGAGAGTGTAGTTATTTACATCACCAGGCTAGACATTTCTGGAAAGACCTGGTTTCGCTGTGCACTGTGACAATATGTAAGTGTCCTGAACCAGTGGACTGCAGAGGTCGCCTCGTGGCTGATTTTGGTAACTTGTGCTAAACGGCGGTAGAGTGTGGTGATGACGGCAGGGTGGCTAACACTGATCGGGGGCTTGCCACGTGCTCTTTAGTATCTCGCTTATTCCTGAGATGGGCTCATGAGGTAGATGCTGTTGCCGCTCCCATTTTACAGACGAGTAAAGGAAGGCAGCCTGGGAGAGGTTCAGTCGTTCACTGCCCCCAGTTCCACACCTCGTAAGCAGAAGACGTGGGATTCGGCCCAGGCCCAGACACTCTGCTGAACAGTCTACTCTTTGCAGAGCCGAAAAGCTTAGGATTTGGAAAGTTGCTTGATTTGAGCCTCATTGAATCTTTCAACATGGATTAGGAACAGTTAGCAAATATGTGACTTTCCATCCATCGCCGCTCTAATTGGTTCAGGTTGTTTATGGTCGGTGTCGGTTAAAGTTGTTTATGCCATCGTTGAATGAATGAGTGTGTGTTTGTGGTTTTGGAAGAATGTTGAGTGTAACAGTCTCACAGTCTTCCCTTGGGACCTACGGCCTTGCAGGAGCGAGTTGCAATCGTAGTCAATAGTGCTGTGATGTCGTTAATTTATCACGTAAATCCTCCTACCCAAGTCATGGGTGTCTTGGCCACTGCTTGGGAGGTGTTTGGGGCTGGCCGGGTCGTGGCCAGAGTGGGCTCCCTGGGACAGAGCCTCTCCCTGCAGAGAGAGTTCGGTAATCTGGAGACATGTCCAGGAGAGAGGCCCCTGCCTGCCTCTAGGAGTTCTCAGAGGTTCTCAGTCGATCCTGCAGAGTGAATTAACCAGAGGTGATCAGCTAGGTTTTCTGGGACCTGCGGCGTGGCCAGTCACACTCACTCCTCTTTGTGACCAATGGGTGCACCCTCACTTCGACCAGCCGCCCGGCAGGTGGGAGCCCGCGGCCAGGTGACCGGCCCAAAGGGACTGGGTCCGCACAGACTCTTGAAGCAGGCATTAGGAAATGACGGAAGGTGCCGGCGCTACAGACATGCCACGTTGTGGTACTCGAAGCACAGCTCCTGTGGCAGCCTGAAAAGTCGGCCCTGTGCAAGGTGAGCAAGCAGAAGCTGGTTACAGCCGGGGGCTTCCTGCCACCGCCGTGACGAAGGTGTTTGCAGACATGGCAGCTTCTACAGTGAGTGCATCACCCGCCGCAGCTGCCGTTGTTTTGGAGATTGACAGAGACACTCACTCCCGGGGCCTTCCTGTCTCTCTCTCTCACAGGGAACTCGGCCTCAGGAGGTAGGGCTGTCCTGAGGCTGGGCCAGTGCCATCGCCCGACAGGAGAAATATGAGACTTGGCCCCCATCTCTGTCTGCTTTGGGTGAATGTGCCGGGACTCGGACTCACTGGCTTAAGAACATTCTTATGAAAAACATCGCCTGCGGCCAGGGACTGACTCCCTCGCTGTCACAGAGGAGCCGTTTTCCTTCTCTCGGCTTCCTCCGCCACTTGGCTGCCGTGCCTGGGTCTAGCTCCTGCTCCCTTTCCTCCTTCTCCACCTCCACGTGGTCTCTGCTCCTCTTCCTCCCGGCTTGTTAGAGGTTTGGCTCTGCTGTCTCTCCATGCTGCTCAGAACCGGCAGCTTGTCTCATGGCAAAGTCTTGGCCTCTCGCCCTGCTCCCTGCCCCAGACCCAGCCCGATGCTCCCAGAAGCCCCTGCGCTCCAGGTTGCCTCCTTGGCCTGCATCCCTGGCAGGTAGAGTGTGGATCCCATGGGGCAGAGGGAAGAGGTAGGAAAGTAGCTTTTTTTTTATGACATGAACCCAGATTTGCCATCGGCTGCGGTGTTCTCGTTAAATGGGCGCTGAAGCCTCATCAGGTTTTAGAATGTCAGTCCAATTCTGTGGTTCTGTTTTTACGTGGGGAGGCTTTTATGTACTTGCCCAAGAGTGCAGCACTGATGGGTACTTTCTTTAGGAAATAGGCCCCTAGGTCCAACTGGCAGACCAGGGTTTCAGGTTTTAAGAATTTAGCACATGATTGTGTCTGTAAGTTGATATTGCCTCAAGGCCCCAAAAAACCAGACAATGATTTTACATGCCACGAGCTGGGTTGTCAAAGGAAACGGAAGGCCATTCTGGCCACGGTCGACTTAATAAGGCGTCGTAACATGGACAGCAGGAGAAGGTGACGCAGAGGCCAGGAATTCCCACTCAGTTTACAGATGGGAAAACCTCAGACCCAGGAAGGCTGCAGGCCTTTTCCAGAGTTCAACCTTTGTGCCGAAAGCTGCCTTAGAATGCAGGGGCTTCCACCCTGGACTCAGGGTCCAGGCGTGGGGTTTTAGCAGCCACCCCACGTTATGAGTGGGAACAAACACCTGTTTGGCAGGGGAGGGGCCTGGGGTGGGACCGGAGCCAGGTGGGGGGTTCTGTGTTTGCAGCGTGCTGCGTGAGGTGCTGCAAACAGAGTTGGAAGGTTGTCAGGGAAGCAAGAGGCAGTATTTTCTCTGCAGCCACCCGAAGCCACGTCATGCAACACTGGAACGAACAGCAAGAGAAGAATAACAGGAGAGTCTTTCAGTAGCTGTGTGGCAGTCAGTTCTCACACGGGGTTGCGGGCTGGCTGCCCGGTAACTCTCGTGGCGTCACGTGCCCCTGCACACACCTGTGGATCCGGTGGTCGTTGATACCGACCCGCGGTGCCTCATCGCTGCCGCTCAGACGGCCGGAAAGTCAGTGTGGCGCGCAGGACTGGGACAGACGAGAAAATTATGATCATCACTCAGATTTAGTCTTGGCTTTTTTGTATTTGTGCTTGTTGACTTCTCAGAGTTACTACCAGATTTCTTACAGATCATCTGATAAAAGCAGTGATTCTCTTTTAAAGGAACGACTGGTTTCCTGGATTTGTAGAAATAATACTACAAAGAATCTACTTAGGTCTTCAGACAGTATATTTTAATTTTTTGTTCTGTAGCGATATTTAAAATAGTGATTGTTGGAAAAGAATCATTCTTTTGATTGAATGGACCAAAATTTCTTTTAGATTGCTTTTTAATTAAAAAGGGCAAGAGGATTGTATTAAAAAGCACATGAGGGAAAAAAAGCACATTAGAAGAAAAATGTTCTCTATATTCCTTCTAGTGGTCCCTCTTTGAGGACTGGATTCTCTGAGGACAGAAATGACAGAGAAATGCTGTCACCCTCTGTAGGCACGCACGTGTTTTAGGGTCCAAGAAGGCTCAGTAGACAACTCTTTGAAGTAAGTAGAAGGGGAGTGAAACAGCCAGACCCAGAAGAATTTGGCAACAAAGGTTTTGTTCCCATGCCCATGTCGTCTCTGCCTCCTGAGTACTCAGAGTCGGTGAGATGTGGTGGCCCACGGCACCTGTCTGTCCGCCCAGTTTCTCCTGCTGTGAGCTGTGGAGGAGAGGGAGCAGTGGTGCGTCGGGTTTACTGGGGCAGGGCCTTCCGTGGGGTGGGCGGCAGCACAGAGGAGCCCTGGGGTCTGTTTAGGGCCTGTGGCAAGACCCCCAACCCCTGGGGCATGATACCACTGGTCATTGGGGGTAGATGCCGAGGTCCCGGGCAGCCATGTGTCCGTGGTGACCCAGTGGCACCCAGGCAGGCCTTTCCGAGTGTCACTGCCCTGATCCGGGTGGCTGTGTCAGGAAGCCAGGCTTCCTTCGAGCACTTGCCTTTTCCCACGGCCCCTGAGCACCGCAGCTGCGCAGGGGCACTTCTGTCCCGTCTGCCCTGGGCTTGGCTTTCCCTTACCGTGCGCTGACGGCAGTTCTGCATTTTTTTTTTTAAGATTTTATTTATTTATTTATTTTTAGACAGAGGGGAAGGGAGGGAGAAAGAGAGGGAAACGTTAATGTGTGATTGCCTCTGGTGCACCCCGCACTGGGGACCTGGCCCACAGCTCAGGCATGTGCCCTGACTGGGAATTGAACTGGCCACCCTTTGGTTCACAGGCCGGAGCTCAATCCACTGAGCCACACCAGCCAGATCTACATTTCTGTATCTTCATTTTTCGGTTGTACAGCATCATCAGCAACCAGGTGGTCGTCTCATAACCAGGAAGTTAGGACACTGGCTTTGTTTGTTGCTATTTAAACAAGCCTAGCAACAAGCAAGGTCTGGTCTTCAGCACGCTGTCACCTAAACAGCACAGGACACATTCTGAGCGTGTCACCTGAAAAAGAATCCGTTCTCCTTGCTTTAGAGGTACGACTGGTGTTCACCTCGATCAATTGCCTGCTTTCTTAAGTAGGCCTGGTTCTGAATGATGGAGGCCTGTTTTCTACAGCACGTGAGAGAATGGTCTAAATTGGGTTTAGCAAACCACGTTTGACAGCCCGGCCATCTGTTTTTGTAAATAATTTTTGGAAACCACAGCCACGCCCATCCATTTATGTGTAATTGTCCACGGCTGCTTTGGAACTACAAGGTGGAGCAGTTGCAACAGAAGCTTTATGGTCTGCAAAGCCTAAAATATTTACAATGTGGCCCTGTATAGAAAAAGTCGGCCAACTACTGGTCTAAATTTATTCTCTGTGTTTAAATATTTCCCCCAAACACTCAGTTCTAATTTGTAGAAACCGGGATCGTTTTAGCACTCAGAAATTATTTTTCTTGGTACCCGCACACGCATGTAAGCTAAGTTTCCTATTCTGTGCTCGTCTCAATACCCATTTATTTATGTGTTCTTGGATGTCACGAGACAGGAGCTGGGAAAGTGTCACGAGTGTCCTAGGCATTGAGTTCTCTCAGTAAGGACTTTGGAATTTATGAGCTGCAGTACCTCACACTGCAGGGGTTCGGCGGGCTAACTGCTCGGGTGTAAACGACCACGTTCTGAGGGGCGTGGGTGCGTTAGGTGAGCAGCCTCGTGTCTTAAGATTTACCATCTATCACTGCAGGTAACATTGTCGTAAAGGGAGTGAGAGTCTTCAGTTTTGAGGCACATACTGACTGTATCCAGATCTAATATATGAAACAATGAAGAAACTGAAATATGCCATATTTTCAGACTATAAGACACACCTTTCCCCCAAATTTGGGAGGAAGAGTGGGGTGTGTCTTGTAGTCCGAATGTAACTTTACTTGGGTAGTAGATGTAGTTTACATTTACATTGGTGAAATATTGCCGTATTTATGTCATTAAATATTTTACCACATTTTTTGCTTCAAAAACTTTTTCCCTATTTTCCTCCTCTAAAACCTAGGTGTGTCTTATAGTCCTAAAAATACGGTATATAAAACAGTATATTTTAATTTACGCTGGTGAAAGTTTCAACAATTCTCACGGTGAAAATTATACCTTTTATCTATGGAATAGATATGCTAATGGCATGATCCATTTTTTTTCAGGGAATTTCTTTTTTTAACATCAACTTTGTTGAGTTATAATTTTTAGGTAATCTTAGCATATTTTTATTCTGTAGGAGAGCTAAGAGCCATAGACTGTAGACTTTTTCAACGTGTTCATGCTATCAGTCTATTCTTTGGTGTGTCTGGTATTGGAATATTATAAGAATAATGTACAGTCATGACACTACTTAGAGCAACCCATTCATTCATACTTTGGGGATGTTTAACTTTTAACTACGCTTATTTTTTTTTTTGTATTTATCTTTCTTTTAATCTATATTTATCAGTTTGCTACGGTGAAGTACAAATAAAGTTGAAAGTACAATCCTTGCCCTGCTTACAAATGGGTAGAAAAAAGAAAGCATCACTATTTTAAAAGCCAGAACTAGTAGAAGTTTGGGTGTAAAACTGGAGTCTCGGAGGAACCGCGAGGCGGTGTGACTCAGTGGTGGGTGAAAGGTGCTTTCAAGTCAGATTTCAGCTTAGGTGTTGAGGGCCCTGTACACAGAGCAAGCAGTAGAATGTATTGCAGAGATCGGTCTTTAAAGAGGTTGGAGGAGGACGGAGCGAAATAAGAAGTGAAAATCGTGTGTGGCACATGGAAGAGGAGACTCGGGCTTACATCTAAGGTCCAGGGAAGCAGAGGTTGAACATCCCTGTTTCGTGAGAGATGGGCAGGGTCTGGGAGATGTGGGGGAAGGCTTCACAGAGGAAATACCACCCCTAGGGGGTACGGGGAGGTTGCACAAGGGGAGTTCGCACCGGGTACAGTGCAGCAAGAAGTGGGTGTGGTATACAGATCAGCAGGACAGGCTAAGTGACTGCCACCGAGTTCTTGGGGGGTGATGCACCAGCGGGTGTTTGAAGGGAGGCTGGCATGTCCGAAGGCCTTACTCCCTGAGAGCAAGGCTGGGTTTTAGGCAGAGAACAAGATGAGCTGGGCGTTCCCAGTGGTTTGCTGTGGCAGTCGTGTGGGGTGTGAGTGAGAGAAGGTGGGCGTGGTGGCTGGATCGTCTGGGAAGGCCTGACATGGAGCTGAGAGGTTCGCCAGGCTGAGCAGCCTCCTCACCGGCCATTCTCCCCGCACTCACACCTCTGAAAACTGCAGAGGGGTACGGTGGGGTGCTTCACTGGGGAAATCCAGGTGGCCCAGGAACGTATGGGCAGATGTCCAGTACCACTGGGCGCTGAGGACAGCATAGGGCAGGGTCGTGTTTTACCTGTCAGCGGCAGAGTCGGGGAGCCGTGATCTGGAGCAGAGGACTCTTGGGGAGCTCCAGCTGACGTGGTCGGTCTCCTGTGTGAGGACAGTTTTGCTAGAAGCTTCAGAGAGCCGCAGCATTCTTACAATGTCTGAACTGGAAGGACTGCTTTGAGAAATTTATGCAGAGGAAACAATTGGCTGATTACTGAATTTTCCATCTGTAATTGCTGAAAAGCTGGAACAACCTAAATCATTAATAGAAAATATTTAAGTTATGGTTCATTTATATAAGAGAAGACTGTGCATGCATTGAGAAGAATTTAGAACTGTCAAAATGTGTAGTTCTGTGTGTTTTATAAGTGAAAAAAATCCGGATACAAAACAATATGTATAATCTAGCCTTATTATAAATAAATATACATAAATATATATTCAGAAAAGAAATGGGAAGGCTATATAGCTAGAAATTGATTTCAGTGGGTGAGACTAGAAGAAGCCATTATTACTCTCTCTCATTCTGCAATAAGCATTTAGTATTTTTACAATTGGAAAAGGTAAGAGAAAGGAAGTGCAGGCTGCATTGTCTGGATGCTCCATATACTCTGCATTGGGAAACAGGCTTCAGAGCAGGAATTCCTTCAATTTCCCGGTCCTTTGCTCACCCACCCACCGCTGACCCTAATAAGCGCCGCACCTGTCTGTGGGTGGCACCTGTCTGTGGGTGGCGCCTCGTCTCCGGCCGCACCGGAAGCCTGGTCCTTCCTTCTGTCTGAATCCCTCCCTACTCTCTGCCCCATCTCTTGTCTTTGTCCTCGGTCCTTTGCCTTTGTCCCACTCCAATATTTTCATAGTTTTTTTTTTAAATAGGCTCTTCTTCAGTTGGTACTTAAACTTGCTCATGGCTCCCCCATTTTCCAGAGTCTCAGCAGTGCTCGCTGAGTGTCCAGCCCTTGCTCCTGAACGTGTCCCTCTCGGATGACTTGGTGGAACCTGCTCGTAGTGTTCCAGCAGATAAGTGTGCATTCAGTTACTCCTTCCGGTGTTTGTTCATTCGCACGGGGAGAATCCACGGAGTGTTTTCGGAGTGCGGAAGGCCAGGCGTGTCTCCAGTGAGATTCCAGTGAAATTCACTCTGTAGAGGAAGAGAGGCGTACTAGTAGGTGTTTCGTCTGTTAATTGTTCTGTTTTTAGATCTTAGTACTATGAGTCATTAGAGAAACACAAATTAAAAGGACAGTGAAACCCCAAGGACCACCCTCTGCAGTGGCTACGACAGGATAAAGAGGCAGCACCAGCTGCGGGGACGGTTGTGGAGCCGCCGGAGTCCGTTCCGCGGTGGGTGGAAAGGCAGGGCACAGCCAAGCTGGGCGCCAGTGGGAGAGTTTCTGACTTAATGTACCGTCTGACTCGGTGATCCCATTTCTAGGTGTTTACCCAAGAGAAATAAAATCACGTGTTCACACCAGAGCCTGCACACGAATGTTTCTAGGGGTTGTGGTTCCTGGTTTCCCCACTCTGGAGACGACCCAGATGCCCTGCACCTGGCAGAAGAAGAAACAGACGGAAGGGTGATCCCTACTGTGGAGTACTGACTCCTGCACCGTGAAAGCAGCAGAGCCTGAATAATTCTCAGCACACGGATGAACTGTGTCATGGGTTACGGTTGCATTGTGCCCAGCGAGAGGAGCCAGACCCAGCTGCCTGCCTGCTCTGCTGCCTGGTTCCAGGTGCCGACGCGGAAAAGCAGAAGTGGAGTTTAGGGCGAGCTCAGTGGGCACCAAGCGCTGGGCGTGGGAAGAGGGGTTGACTGGGGGCGGGCACGTTGGAGTTTTGGGGGGTGATGGAATCGTTCTGTGTCTGGATGGTAGTGGCAGTTACTCAACTGTATCCGTTTGTCAAAACTCACAGAACTATACATTAAAAAGTGAATTTTACAGTTTGTAAATTGCACTTCACTAAGCCCGACTTACAATTTTTTGAGGCGGCAAAATTTTTTTGATATGTGCTGTATTCACGTGTTTCAAAAATCCAACTGACATGCAGGAATACAGTGGAAAAAAGCCTCGTTCCTACCCTGCTGCCCACAGTCTCCAGGTTATAGGTGCCGTGAAGTTCCTCTGTATGAGCATCACCATATATAACCTAGGTTCTCATTCTTACTATTTCTGACACAGAACACAGCTTGCTGACCTGATTTTCCAGTTCTTTCTCCGTACCGCACTGTAGCATACGTCCCACTTCTCTCCGTACCAGTGCATTGAGACCTTCCATTCTTTTCTGAGGCCACATGGCAGGAAGGGTGTGGTTCGACGGTGAGGTTTGATGCTCCCCCCCCCCGTTTTCCCCCAGTACACGCGGTGCTGCTGCAGTGAATAGCCTTGTACACACACTCAGTGCTGTCAGAACTCTTACATTGAAAACACAGCTTTGTTCCAATGCAGTGGACACGTCAGGGAACCATTGCAGCGCCTCCCCTGACATCGAGTTGACTCGTGTGATCTCACCCCTGGGAAACACTAGGTGGACATGGAAAAGGGTGCAACGGAGCTGTGTCGGAGTAAACAGAACACACACGCACCTCACAGTTCCACCTGTGGCCGCACGTCCCCGTGCTGAGTGGCGCTGGTGCTCCCCTGGCGGTGCCGCCTCCCTCCGGCCCTCCCCTTGCGGACGACCCTTCTCCCGACACTTCGCAAACACGCAGCAAGCCACACCCTCTGGCCCACCGCTACGAGCAAACAGCAGGTCATTTTCCAGATAAAGTGCCATTTGGATTTTGCAGTATCTATGTATTTCTTAGCCATTAGACACGTATAAGATCATGCTCCTGTTTTATTAAGCAGACCACTCAACGAGTTTTTGAGTGTTACGCCCCAGCTTAATTTCTGACGGAAGCCCTGTAGTTTTTATTGGCTGTGTTTTGCAGAGTGTGGTGATTTATAGCGTGTTGTATGCATGTTGTGTTATTACAGCAGAACCGATTGATTGGACTGTGTGTGGGTCTGTCTGTAGAATAGATTTCCCAGTGGGAGGTCCAGAGTTCAGGAGTTACATTCTGAGAGAGGCTGCTGTGATGAGTGTGTAGGATGTAGTTGGTTTCCCTTTTTCATGAAAGGGTGGAGCTGAAGAGTGTTTCCGTGTGGTTTGGGAATGAGCTTAAATTTGGGGGTGTTCCCGGGTATGTGGGGTCGATGAGGAGTTTTGCACGTTGGTGCATGGCAGGGGCCGCTGGTGGGGGGGCAGGAGTCCCAGGGAAAGGTGAAGGGGGTGTCTAGCCAGTTGGGTTTGTGAAGCTGGCACTTGCTTCAAGCCAAGAGACAAGAAGGGACTAGTTATCAGCATGGGACATGGCCGACTGTGACCCAGCGGCAGCGCAGGACACACTCACCGCGTGCCACCCGGATGCAGTGGGCCTTGGGCATTTTCCACCCCAGCGCTTGGACACCCCCCCCCCCCCCCCCCCCCCCCCCCCCCCCCCCCCCCCCCCCCCCGTGAGCCCATGCTTTTCTCCCTCCAGCGTGTGGGAATGAAGAGTCAGAGCTTGGAAACCAGGGAGAAGGTTTAGGAAATGTACCCAGACGTTGATTTGATATTTTACTATAAGGTTTCACAAAATTTCCCAGACCTGCCAGCTTATTGCATTAATTCACTGTTTGTTCAAAGAGCTCTGCTGGAAAAGCAAACAAAATAACTAACAATGGAGGGGGGAAACGTGGATTTTCTGAATACTTTAAGAAGCCCACTGAAGGCCATGGTTTTCCAAGGTCAGCTTAAACCCCACTGGAGCCTGAAGGAGGTAAACGACCTTCAAAGTTTTGAAAATAGAACAATGGTAAACTTTATACTTTTCTTAATACTGTTTTTTTTTCATTTTTGATTGACAAACATTGTAGCAGTGTGAACTATTATAATACCGAAGATATAGTTTTGAAAATAAATTAGGTTAAAGCATCTCTAAGTAAGTTAGTACGTATTTAAAATTTAGCAAAGAAGAAAGTCATTTGTTTTGTGAGGCAGATGTGACCTGGAACTGGGTGTTTAAACCTGTAATTTTCTTGTCACCATTGATCCGGAAACGCTGCTTCATTGTTGTGGGGTTTGCACAGTTCATTCCTGCATTTTTTAAATAAAGATGTTGAAAAAGAATACTGTCTCCCACATTGTCAACTCTTTTTGAAAATAGTAATTATTGATTCACCTAAGCCGAATTTAATTTATTATCTACCGAGGATTCCTTTATTAAAATTTCTCTGTTAACATTTTGGTTTGCTAATGTAACCACAGCACAAGGAGAAATGGGGTATTTTAAGCCCTTCACCTGAAAAGAAAATGCAATTTCCATTTCTCTGAGGCCCCCTGCCCCTTGTGTGGTTAGATATCAGTATATTTCAGTTCTCCGTGTCCTTGAGGATTCTTGCTACTACTTTGCTTTTTAGAAATGTGTCTTGTGTTTTGATTCTTCCGGGTGATCTTAATATTGTCCATCTTATATGTGCAGAGCTCAGAGGAAATTAGATACTAGTAGGTGTTTAAATGACCTTATTGAAACGTAGGAGAACCATTCGTGACTCACTGCTCCTTGTTCAGAGCTGGGTTCTGACTGTCACCTCGAGTTCGTTCCCAGGCTACGCAAATCCGAGAGACTGGGGCGTTTTGCTGGTGCGTGCTTTGCGTGACCACAGTTTTTATGAAGGAATGCCTTTGGGAGAAGGGACAGCACGTCGCAGAGCACCAGCTGGCTCTTGGCTTTGTTCTCTCTCTGTTTCCCAGAGATTAAGTGCTTTAGGAAAGCAATAAAGGCAGCGGACTGACTTTCATCCTTGACACAGAGAAGCAACTCCCTACTTTGCCTTTATCTGGTTCAAGACCTTTTTGGAACACCTGCCAGACTGGTTTGCTTTGGTTTAAAAGACAATATTTCCCTCTCTTTCTAAATGAAACCTGGGCCCTGACAGCAAAGTATTGCGGGTTCGATCCCCAGTCAGGGCACATACCTAGGTTGGGGTTTTGATCCCTGGTCTGGGCGCATGCAGGAAGCAGCCAATCCGTATTTCTCTGTCTCGTCAATGTTTCTTTTTCTCTCTCCCTAAAACCAGTAAACATATATTTTTAAGGAGGCTTGGATGTGTAACTTTACTGTTATCAATAAGAAGACATTCGTTGAGGGTTTCTCGTGTGTCTCATGCTCTGTGTTAACCTTTACTTTAGCCCCCCCCCCACCGGCCCCCCTGAGGTGTGGTCTCCGCCTTACAGCTGGGGGGCGGATGTTTAAAAACTCTCAGCCACTTCCATTTGCTTTCCCATTCGACTAGGACATGTTTGTCAGGTGACATAAAAGTAATTTTAAAATACACTTATTATCATTTCTTCTTCGCTTAGCTCACAACTGCTTGCTTCTGTCTTTCTGTTGCCCAAAATAGTGGTGTTATTTGAGAGACCACATTCCCCTGAGAACGTAATCTTGCTTCGGCCTCATTTTCCACAAGGGCTGAGCCCTGCACCGCCCCGTTCTGCACCACCCCATTCCATTCTTCCCTGCTCTGGTTTGCCGGTGATGCATCGTTCTCATGCTGCAGTGCTGGTCGGACCAGAAGGGTTCGTTCTAAAGTCAAGCCACTAATTTTACTCCCTAGGTTCTGCATGGAAACACATCGAGGTGACATGATTGTGTCTTAGTGTCTTAGCCAGAGTGGGAAATGTTTAACTTAGATTTTTGTGAAACTCGTGTCCGCTTTCTCTTGGGCTCTTGCCCAGCCCCCACCGCACCCCCACCCTCTCTCTTGCTGCATATGCCAGCAGGCCCATCGCCATAGTGTGGTTTCAAGCGTTTGTGTTCTTGACATAGCCACATGGTACTATTTACAACAAAAGGCCTTCTATAAAACTCTTTCTTTATATAAGGAGTAATTACTTAGTCATTAAGTGGGAGAAAGTTAAGAGGTTTAAAATTAGCCAGAGATTTAATTTAAAAAGGCACATTGGATGAGGTGACGTATTCTTTCTGGACATAATGAATTAAATAATGGCTTGATTTGGTAATTACTGAGGAGTTAACGTTTTTCTATATTGTCTGCTTTTAAAAACAACGTTTATTGTATCTGTTTTGCAAAGACGCTTATATATAATGTTTCTTCGTAAACACCTGGGCGTTTGTGTCGAATCAAAAACGTAAGTGTTTTTGAGAGAAAGTAAAACGTTTTTGCTCTTAGGAAAGGGTTCTTAACCTTTAAGGTGTTTTCTGGCTGTGCGCGCTCACGCGGCTTTCTCCCTTGCCTCCCTCCTCCACGGCGAAGCAAATGAAGAAACACCCCTGCCGTCAGTGCGACAAGTCCTTCAGCTCCTCGCACAGCCTCTGCCGCCACAATCGGATCAAGCACAAAGGCATCAGGAAAGTGTACACCTGCTCGTAAGTCGTGGTTTCTCACGTGAGGGGCACAGGGAGAGGACTCAGCCGGAGGGACGTTCTCCGAGGTTCCTCCCGGCTCCCCTTCCCAGCCCAGCCCAGCCCAGCCCAGCCCAGCCCAGCCCATGCCCACCCCTGTCCCACGGTCTCTGGATTCTCTGTCTTCATGACGGCCTGTAGTTTTGACATGCGATGTCTCGATTGGACGGGAGCACTTAAAACCATTGAACTCTAAGGGCGAGGTTTCTTGCGCCCCCCAGGTAGGTCGATTCCTGTGCTCTGGCTGTCTCCCAGAGGTGCCCACCATGTCAGCGAGGATTCTGGAGGAGTGAGCGACCTCGGGGGCACGGTGCAGGGAGCTGCCCGCCTGGGCGAGTTGATTTGTCTCCTTCTACTTGACTGCCTCTTGGGTCCAGAGAGGCCCTGGTGGGGCCCGGTCCTGGAGTTAGCCCGGGGCTGACTGTTGGCTGTTGTTCACCACCCAAGGCAGGGTGGCCTGTCCCGGCACACGCTGTTGGACAAGGGACCAAAGACACGGACTAAGTGGGCTGGCATACCGCACCCCTTGGGGTGGCCATGAGCTAGTTAGTGTGTGGTGACCAGAACTTGGTATGCTATTATTAATGAGAAAGCTTTCTCCTGTATTCAAACAGAACACGCCTCAAGTGAGTGGATGTAACAAGGTCACTCACTTTAAGGCACTTCTCGTAAAAGAGAACTCAAAGACAGGAAGCCATATGGCCAGCCTGTGGCAGGTGGCACCAGAGACTCGTGAAGGTGGCTGTCAGATCAGTAGGACGTGGCTGGGGTGTGGTTAGCTAGGGGCAGTTTCTCGGGTAGAAAAACAGGGATGTAGTGGACACTCCCTCAGTGCAATGGAAGCTGAGAGTGGTTTTGGAGAGAAGAGAACATTCTGTAAATAGAGTCTGTGTGTTGAGATTGTACAGAAAGAATCGGAACTTGGAAGGAAGGCCTGGGCCGGGCGGAAGATGACAGGGACGTCTGACATGGCAGAATCCTTGACGCCACGGGTTTTGTTGATTTCCTCGTGAAGTCACCGTTAGGCAGTGAAATGCTGGGATCGTCTGGCTTATTTCCTGTGTTCCCTGGTGTTGGCGCGTGTGCCCACCGCTGCCCCAGTTCCGGGTCTCTAACATGAAATCGGCAGAGTTTGGGGCCAGTTATTACAGAATCCACAGGAGCTTTTCTGGAGGCAGCAGATTTGGTTCCTCGTTCCCCTCCACGGCAGGGGTGTTCCTTCTGATGTCTGGCTCGTAGCGCCCACCCACCATCGCCGTGGCCATTAACTTTTTTTTTGTTACTGTTTTTGGCCTGTTTTATTAAGAAAACTGTGAATTCATGTCTCCCAAAGGAAAACCATATTCATAAACTACAGGGTATTTTTGCATAAGATAAAATGAACACTTTTTAATCACTGACCTATTTGGGGCATCCGTTTTCTACGTGAGCCTCTGGATGGACACACGTGCTTGAGCGCAGGGATTCTGACCGGGCACACTGCATCTGTGCCTGCGTGAGGGGTTTGGCCAGGCCAGACACTGGCCCCTCTGTGCTGCGGCAGAGTGGACAGGAATAATTAAGCTCAGCACGAAGGGGTCAGGGAGGGACTTCACAGTACAGTGTCTCTCATGACGCAGATCCTGAGGGAACACTCTGAGTCCGGGGAGAGAAAACTTTTGAAATTGAGCATTCTCCCTTTTAAGATTAAAGCCACCTAGAATTACAAATTAAGTGATACTTGAACCAAACCTAGAAAATAAATATCCCATTTGAACCAAATCGGGCTGGTCCTGTGAGGACACAGAAATGGGCAGAAAACTTTCCAAAAGCGGCAAGCACTTTTTTTTCCCTTGGCCCAAATCAGAAACTGTGATTTATAGCTAAATCTTGCCATGTCACTTTGGGCCACTGGTATTGATTGACACAGATCACCCTGACCCCTCTGAGCGCGTGGCCGGTGGTGACGGTCTTGCGGTGGCGGCGGCCACCTGGGATGCGGGCTGCTGTTCTGCCCGTGGGTCACCTGTCCGCGCTCTGTCCTCTGCCCCGCAGGCACTGCGCAGACTCCAGGCGGACCTTCACGAAGCGGCTGATGCTGGAGAAGCACATCCAGCTCATGCATGGGATCAAGGACCCCGACCTGAAAGAGATGGCGGAAGCCACCCACGAGGAGGAAACGGAAATCAAAGAAGACGCCAAGGTCAGATATTGGAGGTTTTCTCTCTGCGGCGAAGCTGTGTTGACTTGGTGTTTTCACTTAAAAGTTCCTGCAGTTACACAATTTTAAAAATTCAGACTATGGATGAGGGCATGAAATAATAGGCAGTTTCCCTCCACACCCATTCTGACCTTTCCTCTCACTCCTAAAAGGGAACCTTTGCTGAGTTTCCTCTGTGCCCTTCCAGAAATAGCTGTAGGCATCTGCCTGTGTAAGAAAATTTAAAATGGTGGTGTCAATGCACAGAAATTGCTTCTCAGCCCGAAGGAGTATATAGAGCTAGATGCTTTTTCCCTGGCAGCAGGACCGGGTGTGGTAGTGTCCTCATAGAAGCCCTGCTTCCCTTTAGCTTCTCTTCGTAGAGATAGAAGCTAACGTGGCGGATCCGCGCGTATTCTTACATCGGAGGATAGTGAACTTGGCTCAGACAGCAGTGTGTATACTACCTGTGCACGAGGCGTGTGTATGCTGAGTGCCCTTAGAGTGAAGCCACAGCTGAGTAGACTGTGTGTCTCAGAGCTCCTGCTGTCTTTGGTGCCGGGCCGCCCCTGGAATGTACCTGCGTAAAGACTACGTGTGTTTTCAAGGAGTTACGCACCAAGTCAAGGCCCATCAGAACACTGGTCAGACCAATGTCCCGTTAGATTGTAATCCTTTCCCTCAAGTGGTGTCTGGAGGGGAGTGGGAGGCGGGGATTCAAGAATGTAGGTGGAGCCCTGGCTGGTGTGGCTCAATGGATTGAACACCAGCCTGTGGAGCAAGGGGTCACAGGTTCGATTCCCAGTCAGAGCACATGCCTGGGTTGTGGGCTAGGTTTCCAGTAGGGGGTTTGGGGCAGGTATGAGAGGCAGCCACACATTGATGATTCTCTTCTTCTCTTTCTCCTTCCTTCCCCTCTCTCTAAAAATAAGTAAATAAAATATTTAAAAGAATGTGTAGGTGGAGGGGCAGCTTCAGGCAAGGTCCATGAGAGACACCCTTAAACAAGGCAGAGAATCGGGGCCATGGAACTGGGAGGAGGGAGATCCCTTTGGCTTGGATTTTTGGAGATCAAGAAAGGCGGGGATTGGGTGTGGCTCAGATCTAGAAAGGTCGGAGAAAGGCACGACCCATCAAGGAAGGACTATGACAAAGGTGAGTGGGCAGGACAGGGCAGTTACTGGACCAGCTGGGCTTCCAGTGACTCTCCATTTTAGTCACAGAAAAGGCAAAATACCTGGCCTTTTCTCTCCCACAAGGTGTTTTTCAGTCCACCCAACCCCCGTGTCTCCCCAGCCCCCTCTCTGCACTTGCGTGGCTGTCCTGCTCCAGTCCCGCTGGCCTTTCTGTTGTGCCCCAGGCACAGGTCCCACCTCAGGCCTTTGCCTACACAGCTCCCCGTGACTGGTCCCTGTTCAGAGGTCACTCTCACGCCACGTGTGACCTCACAGCCCCACCCCACCCATCCTCCCTCGCTGCTCTGTTATCCTGTGTGAGACATTGTACAATGGCTCCTTGGTTGCTGCGTGTCACACTCCATTGGAGCCCACCTCCCATAGAGGCAGGGACTGGTTTGTCCCCTGCTGGGCCCCTGGGCTGGAGCGCTGCCTGGGACACAGGAACGCTCAGATTTGTGGAGCTGATGAAAGGCCTGAGCCTCGGGTGGGGTGGCAGGCTTGCAGCCGTGACAGAGCCCACGCCCCCAAGCTCGCAGCGCACGTTTTTCCCGCAGCCTTGAGTCCAAGGGCACTGGCCGCTGGCCACCCAGCCAGCCCGATGGCTTTCAGTTGTGTCTGTTTCTTTCTCCAAGGTTCCCAGTCCCAAGCGGAAGTTGGAAGAACCAGTTTTAGAGTTCAGACCTCCCAGGGGTGCGATTACTCAACCGCTGAAAAAGCTAAAGATCAATGTTTTTAAGGTTCACAAGTGCGCCGTGTGCGGCTTCACCACCGAGAACCTGCTGCAGTTCCACGAGCACATCCCGCAGCACCGGTCGGACGGCTCCTCCCACCAGTGCCGGGAGTGCGGCCTCTGCTACACGTCGCACGTGTCCCTGTCCAGGCACCTGTTCATCGTGCACAAGCTGAAGGAGCCGCAGCCGGTGTCCCAGCAGAACGGGGCCGGGGAGGAGAGCCAGCAGAACCAGCCCAGCCCCGAGCACGAGGCGGCCGACGGCGCCGCCTCCGACCGGAAGTGCAAGGTGTGCGCCAAGACGTTCGAGACGGAAGCGGCCTTAAACGCGCACATGCGGACCCACGGCATGGCCTTCATCAAGTCCAAGCGCGCGAGCTCAGCCGAGAAGTAGCCGCAGGCCTTCCGCGGCGAAGGGCCCGCCCGCCTGGGAGCGAGAGACGTTTTTGCTACGGAAGGTCGCCGTGTAACAGAGTTAACAGCGCTGCCGAGGCTGTTGCAATATGTTCCCTTCCAGCGCCCCTCCACGTTCTCGTGTCTATCCTCCATGGGTATTACAACAGTATTTGAGTTCAGAAGAGTTTGTATATATTTAAATGAATAACTTTTTATACTCTTTGTTACATGTTTGTATCAGTATTGAGTAGAAACTGTTTTGAGTTTGGGTTTTTGTGTTTTGGGTTTTTTGTTCTGTTTTGTTTTGTTTTGTTTTTTTTTTGGTGGGGGGAAGATTATAATTTTCTTTTTGTATGGTTCCTTTGAAGCAGAGTTCTTAGTAACGGGCAGTTCCTGAATTCAAATAAACCATTTTGTATGTTACAGATTTAAAAGGGTTAACTAATTACAGGCTAAAATAATGCCTTTTTTAGTGTTTTTAATTTTTAGAATTTACTACATCAATTGTAGGTGATTGTGGGTCTCAAAACACCTGGGGACTTTCAAGTGTCTTAGCACTACCCTCAATGTGCCTGCTCTGAGTCTGGGGTGGCACGCCTCGGACGCACATGCGCTCCGGCAGCCCGTGGCATCTTTTCCAGGCCAAGCCAAACGGTGTTGAAAGTGGCAGCCTTGCAGGTGAATAAAAAACTTAGGTCTGAAATCCAGTAACAGATGAGGGGTTCCTTATTTCCATCTTACAGGGAAGAAAGGTGTCTATCCTGAAGGGCAGAGTGGGGGCTGGTGGTTTTCTGGCCGGACGTGCAAGGCTGCTTCCCAGAGCACAAGGAAATAAAGTTACGAAAGGGCTGGACTACTGTACACGTTACAAATACGTAGTTAGACCAATAGATTTATATAGTCAAGTTTTTGTCATGTAATTTATTAACTATTATCAAGACACACCTAAAGATACCAAGTATTTCTCTGGCTCTTGACAGGAAGACAAAAATCCTAGTTGACTTAACCCTTTGCTGTCTAAAGAGTTGGCATTTCCTGTTCTGGGTGCTACTGCCAAACGTTCTGGTACTTAGTCAGGAAGCACAGCTCCAGCCGCCGCTTCGTCGGTGTGCCCCTGCGCGGGCGCCAAGCCACCCAGGCTTAGGTCGGTCATTTCAACGAGTACATTTCCCATCGGAGGTTCTGCTCTATGGAAGCACAGCAGACACGCGCTTCTGTCCCTTCCGTTTATAGTTCTCTGGGAGAGTTATATTTTTTGGTTTTCGTTTCGTGTTTTCTTTGGAATTTTATATCTTGTATTTATCCCTAAACATGTTTTGTACTTTTTTTTTTTAAGAAAAGAAATTTGTTTGTGTATATATAGATACTTGCATGACGCACTGTAGTCAGTGTTCGGTTCCTCCAAAAGGTCTCGCTGCTGTCGGGGGTTGCGCACTACATCCACCCTAACTGTGTCACACACGTTTCCTCTGTAAATAAACGTGGGACGTTTGGCCCTTGTGCTTCTGTGAGAGAGTCATTGATGGCGGGACTGTGACGTCTTCGTGATGAAGTTTAGGAAGTGGTTAATTTCAGGGGCAGGCTACGGGATGTTGCAGAATTCTTCCCGCTCCGAAGAATGGCATTTTCGTTCTCATGAGAAAGCAGCTATTTTGTCACTTTCTGGTTGACTCCGTCGGGACATCGGCGTCATCTGGGGGCATGATTAAGTCTTCCCCAACTTGAGATTCAGTGGCTGTTACTTGTTCTACTTGTCTTGCTGTATGTTGTACGCGTACACTTCCACACGTGTCTCCATTTGGGCCTCTGCAATAACCCTGTGCGGTGGGCCGCACGGGGCTCGCTCACCGAGGTCCGCAGCTGAGGAGGCTGAGCTCGGCTCTTCGTGCTTTGCCTGTGCCCCCATAGCTGGTAAGTGATTTTGCGTATCAGGACCGGATGTCCTTGCTCTACATCTAGTGCTCGCTCTCTGTGTTTATGTACATATGGACAAATATTCATTTATTCAACAAATAAAAAGTACGTGCAAAACACGATACTACATCTTTTTTTGTGTGTGGCACGATAGCTTTTATAAGATGTCCCGGAAGTCCATCTACTCTTCAATACCCACAAATGCTCAGTGATATGAAATTAGCATCTGTTAGATGCCTAGTCAATCCTCCAGGAAGGTTTTTTTAGAATTCCCAGAGGTCCAATAGGAAGAACAAGTGAAGCCCAGGGTCCAAAACAGCATGGGTTTCTTTACCCTGGGGGGAAAACCGGGTGGTTCTCCCGAAGAGAGAATCAGTGAGCCGGAAGGTAGATTGTGAAGATACTACCGAGAATCCACAGAGATAAGGAGATGAACTACAGGAAAGAGGTTAGAAGTCAAGAACAGCCGAATGAGAAGATCTAGCAAGTTGAACAGGAGTTCAGAGAGGGAACAGGGTTGGTAAGGGCCACTGCAGGAAAAGCCACTAATGAAAGACGTGAACTCTGTGGTTAACGTGCTGAATGCTGAGTGAAAACCCGCATTGGGACTTGTGAATTCTACCTGTTCTTCAGTTGTAGATGCTGGGTGAGGTGGTAGGTGTGGGCGTTTGAGAACAGGATACAGTCAGACCCAGGGAGGAATCCTGAGGCTTCCTTCATGAACTCTCAGGAAGCCCATTTCCTCTCTTCGGTGGGACAGAGGTGGCTGAGGCTGACAGAATAGGCTGAGGTCAAGTGGCAGAAAACCTTGAGCGATGCACTAAGGAGTGTGTACATCAGCGGAGATGAGTTCTGTGGACAGGAGAGTGATGTAACAAGACTGATCCGTAACGGTGGTCAGGGTGGGTGGTGGGATGGTGTATGAGGATAAATCAGGTTATGCTAGGGTATAACCTGAATCTTAATGGCTTGTGACAACGAGACTTACCCCCTCCCCACATTCCATCCCCATGGTGGGTCGACTGGAAGCACGGCTCCAAATTCACTTGTCCCCTCACCTCTCTGTCCCCAAAGTTGCTGGTTACCGTGGCAGAGGGAAAGGGCAATGAAATGCCTTTGCCCAGAAGTGGCAAGTGTCACTTTCCACAACTCATCAGCCCAAACCATCCATACGGCCCTTCATAATCACAGGTGGCCAGGAAGTGCAGTCCTGCCATGTGCCCAGGAGGCAGAAAGCTGCAAATCTGTGAATGGCATCTGTGACCATGGCAGGACTAACACAGAGGACTTGGCCTCCAGTAGTGGGAGTGGCCTTGGGTAGAGGCGGTGGTGGGAAGTAGCACTTGAGAAGTGGTGTCAAGGTGATTTCGTGTGAGGGAGACAGAAACAAACAAGGTAAGTGTGGAAGTTCAAGCCTAGGTGATTTCTTAAATAGACTTTTCCAAGTTTTACATTACTTAGAGACACAGAAGTCAAGATGAGAGGATGGTGAAGATTGCACTTTAGATACACATACAAGATACGTTCTTGTTTGAAATGTGTGGTTGGGTAATTTTTATCAGTCACGGAGTGATGGTGCTGCAATAAAGAATGCCGGCAGGGTGAAACAGACTGACAAAGTGAGAAACAGGGAAATGTGGACTTAGGTGACATGGCTCAGACCACCACTTCCTCCCAGAGACCGCCGTCCCTGCAAATTCTCAAGAACAGCTCGCTGTCCCACTCGAAGCTTCAGTGGGCGCTTCTGCCCTGGGTTAGGGGGTGGTTGAGCTGCATCCCAGGGTCACTGACCAACAGGGACATTTCTTGTTGAAAACTTGGGCCAAGACTAAGATGTTATTTCATGCTAATCTATTCATGGTGCTGTGAGCTCTCTGTAAAATGCCTACGTGGAAGAGGAAAAGAGAAAACCGTTGGAAGAACTTTGCAAGATAAAATACGACTGAAAAGAACCATTCATTTATTCCAAAAATGGTCTGAAAACAGAGGGGCGTGTCAAATGTGGAACGCCATCTGTGTCAGTTGCACACACAGGCGCACACACCGGGTGCTGTAGGGGTTCCACAGTGCAGCTCTGAGTTGTAACCATACAGCGTAGAACTTTGGTTTCCTTTCCTTAGGAACTGGGCTCCTCCTCGGGCAGATTCATTCTTTGCTTAAACGCACACTTGAACCTTCTTGTTTACTCCAAGTTTCTTTTTGAAACCTTAAGCCCCACACCCCTGCAGAGGTCCTCATAAACCACTGAGATACAACAAAGCAGGCTGGTTTCTGCAAGGAGCCTCTTCAGCTACCAGAAGCTTCGGGACTAACCAATTACTACTCTAGTCAACTTTACCCCAAACCACTTACTCTGAGTAGCCCGGCCTCCATGCACAGGTTTGGGTGGGAGGCGGCTTAGAGACAACTTTCCCTTTCCACATCCTTTTCCCTGCCCTACAGTCCCTGTAGATTTCGGTGAACATTTCAGTAAAGGCTCAGTTCCTTGGATGATGAAATTTTCATCATCTTTGCCTGTGTTTTTCTGGGAATTGGCTTCTTCTTATTTGCTGCCCTTGTTGGAAAGGTGGACCTGAAGGTGCCCAGTCTTAGATCCTGTATGACTTAGGGACTCAGTGGACACGGACGGCACACTAAAGAACCTTTCACTTTACGGAACTTAAGGAGGGAACTGTATATAGAGCCGTGGTCTGTAATGAAGGATGCTAAGCCCCGTGGGGACTAGCAATGGTGGGGAGCCATTGCCACCCTCGGGTGGAGCTGGAGCGGTCATAGCACCTGGGCCTCCCCGTAAGAGCTGGAGCCCTGGTGAAGTCAGGAGAAGGCGGGAGGGGAATTACAGGGGAGCTGTCCATCATACTCGAAGATTTCCTGCCTGTGCCTCCCATGGGCTTAAGCCATATAGAAGCTACAGGAGAAGGAAGCCCCAGAAATGGTCTGTAATGTTAGCAAGCGGGACACTGAGCAGGGAAGAGGGGAGCATGATGGGTCTGGGGTGCCGGGCCAGGGAGGGGACAGTGTGATGATCGCAGACGCCCAGCACACACTTTCAGAAGTATGCCCTAGGCTGTCTTCTGGTCCGCATGCACTTCATCCCTGTGGGCGGGCTGTGAGCTGGAGGGGCTCTGCATGCCGTGCTTACGTTTTCTAATTACCTCAGCAGGTTTATCCTGGAATTACAGCCTTTCCCTAGTGGCTATATTTTACTTAACAGAACAGCAGTTCCCAGAAAACATTCTTTGCTACTTTCTAAATTCAGTCTATGAGGTTAGTTCCGACTCCAGGCAGCACTGTTTATAATGTTCTGCAGTATTAAAGGGACTGATGATTCAATTTGCTTTGGTGTCTTGCTACGTGCTGCTCTTCCTGGGGCTTCCGTCCTCGTTGCTGTGGTGAGTGACGCGCCCATGGCGAATCTGCTGCCCACGTGGCACTTTGCAGTTTCATCCAGGGGAGTTCTGCCATCAGAAGCCACTACGTCACGCCTCCAGCTCAGTTCCAGGAGGTGTGGGTTTAGTCCAAGGGTGACTTTCTGACTTCGGGTCCAGTCCACTTCAATTGGACTGGTTATTTCTGGAGAACACACGTCATGTGTCTGGTGAAAAAGCGCAGGGACGGCAGAGTTGGTTGGTGGGAGAGGGTGGTGTGATGCTGGCGAGTCAGGAGGGGCAGGGCTGCGTGTGTCGAAGGGAGGAGCGACCCTCCTGTGGGCAGGGTGGCAGATACGTCTTTAAGTAGGGGTAATGGACATTTGTCTTCATTCTCAGTTCAGCCTCTGATCCCTTTCCAGGGTTGGAGAATCAGCCATTGTATGACTCTTGTTAACAAATGGACTTTGTCTCCTGCTCCAGGAGCCAGAAGGCACTGTCCCTGGCCCCCTGGTAGGCTAACCTCAGGCAAGAGACAGTCAATACTGGGCCCATACTGGGCTCCTGCTTGGGCTCTCCAGCAGATGATGCTAAGAAATGATGCAGTTTCAATTTATTCATTCTGGGGGCACGGTGGCGGTGGTCATGGTGATTACGGGTGAGCATTACCTTGTGGCTTATACTTGTGGTCAGGAAAGGAAAGGACCAAGACGTGGGGCAGGGGCGGGGAGAGTGTGGGCCTTCCTCAGCCTCTCCACCTGCCGCTTTCCAGGAACCGCTGAACTGTCTGGGACCAAGGAGCGCCAACGTCATGGTGGCACGTCTCAGAGCTTAGATGCTTGCTTCCCTCTGAATGACACAGGGTCCCAGCAACAGGACACCATCAGTTACTCTAGAAGAGACTCACCGAGCTGAACAGAAGTGTGCGCCCATCCGTCAGGAGACCCCGGCATCCTGCCACCTCACCAACCTCACCTTCTACCCAGTCTTCCCGGTTGTTCCTTTCACACACTCTTCTCACCCCCTCCAGAACCAGGCCCCTGCTCTTCTTCGGCCTGGAATGCCCTTCCCTGAGTTGCTCTTCTCCCGTGGATTTCTTTCACTAATTCCCGGTTGGCTCAGAAGTCACCTGCTCAGAGCAAGCCTTGCTGAAAGGTGCCCGCCCCCACCAACAGCACCCACGTGCTTTGCCAATCTTCACTTCTTCACATTGCGTGATTTTTCTTCCTAGCCCTCACCACTGCCGACGTAGGCTTACTTGCTGACAGTCTGCCGTGCTCCGGACACATGTCCCGAGACAGTCCGTGGACTCTGCCTGTTTTCTGATCTGCACTCTCCACTCCTCTCACTGCAGAGCGTTTTCCCTTTGGCCGCTGTTAGGTGGCATTTTCCCATCACTGGGTTGGTTGATCCTTAGTCTTGTCAGTGAGGACAAATCCTTGTCGCTGTGGATTCACGGCCAAAGGATGTGAGGCCTCATGCTTTTTCCTTCCCCACAGAGCTGGTTCCTTGGCTAAAATGACTGTGGTGTTAATGGCAGAGTCAGCAAGCTGCTTGCTGCTGCCTCCGGAAACAGCCAAGGCCTGCTCGCAGGCAGAGGAGTCATTTTGTCTTTTTCCACCCCATTTTTATGCTCAGCACATTGCCTTACGTAAAACTGGTGCTTAAAGTATCTTTGCAAAATGACTGAGTCTCTTTGAACTTGATTAGTCTTGATCTTATTTCTGAGGAGTTGGGACAAGCAGAAGGGCCTTGGGGTATTTAGTTTCCCAAAAGTAAAGTGATCACCCTGGCCACGTGGGTCAGTTGGTTGAAGCATCATCCCATACACCAAAAGGTCACAGGTTCGATCCCTGGTCAGGACACATCACCAAGGTTGTAGGTTTGAGTCCCAGTTGGAAGGCAACCAGTTGACATTTCTCTCTCTCTCCCTTCCTCTCACTCTCAAATCCATAAAACATACCGTTGGGTGAGGATTTCTTTTTTAAGTAGGATGATCTGTTTCCTTTTTATTTAGGTGGTATGTAAAAATCACTTTTGGTGTTTTTTATTACTAATGATTAAAATGCGGGATGTGTTCCACTCACTGTATTCTTCCCGCTCCCGCAGTTGACAAAAGATGGAATATTGAACACTGAATTCTAAAAGCAGTTTCGTATTTTCAGTGACTACAGCATACCAACAACGGCTTGGAAATAAATCCAGGTTTTAGAGATGTGTTTCTGTTTAATCACCCAGGAGCGGGTCCTCATCAGAACGTGACTGAGCTGGCACCTTGATCTTGGACTTCTGGGCTCCAGGAGAGTGTGCAATAAGTGTCTGTTGTTAACCAGGCACCGGGTCTGGGTGTTCCGTTCAGCAGCCCCAGGGAACTCACACAAAGGGGAGGGGCGGGGCGGGGGCGCCACAGGCCCCTGGGAAGCCCAGGAGCTGCAGGAGGCCCAGCTGAGCCCCCGCTACCTGCAGGGGCGGGCTTGTGTGCATCCCTTTTTAAATGTAGTTAGGGAGGTTGCTCCTTACAGAAAACCTCTCTGGAAAGACAATATTTACACCCTGAGACATCCAGACCCACACGTTTTATTTTATGCTTTCGTAAAGTAGATGAACACCACCCCTGTGGACGCCTGCAGCTTCATTTCCTTCCGGGCCGTGCGGTCTAAGCCTCATGAGATGGTGTGTGCGCTTGCTTGTCCCCCTGCATGGGGCTCCTTCCGGGGGCAGGTCCTCACTCCCACACCTGCGTCACTTCCAAGTCTGGCCGACTCACGAACAGACTCATGAGATACCCCGCTGGGCCCTTCTTTGGGTATTACTTATTCGAATGTTTTAGAGGTTGGATTTGTACTCATTCTGGGGAAAACCAAATATTGCCACTTCACATCCTCAATGTGTGTGTGTGTGTGCGTGTGTGTGTGTATTTTTAAACCCAGAGGTACACGCAAGAACGGCTAACTAGAGAAAATCCAGCCTTATTTCTGTTAATCTGCATGACTAAAGGAAGCCAGGTGGTCGGCGGCCCCCACAGCCACACGATATTACTTAACAATAGTGAGTTGTGTGTAAATCAGTTTCCATGGTTTGTTCATCTCGGCCGCTTTGCAGGTGGCTGAGGAGACACAGCTTGTCACTGCGTGTTAAGGACCAAGCAATGTCACCTCCTCCCCCCCAACATGTAACAGACTAGTGTTCCATAAATATGAGGCTCTTTGTCTAGGAGGGGAGTTCATCCTGACAGCTGAAGGGACAATGATGGTCCTGACTTTACTATTTTGTTTGCTTTCTTTTCAATTTCAATTACCCCCTGTTTTTCCTGCAAGAAACATTTCCCTCAAGTGCATGCAAGACACTGGCGAATTCCTCTCCGATCTGAATTCGGCGGAGCCCAGAGAGTACGCTCTGAGAAGTAAGCAGGTTTCCCGTCCGGTGGGTGAGCACGGGCAGGCTGAGGGTTGTGCTGGGGCGTTCTAGAAAAACTCTTGAGAACTTAAAGCACAGAACCAAATGGGGAACACGAGACGAGCCTCAGTTTACAAACTGTGCCAGGAATCAAGGCGGGAGGAGGGATTTTCCTCACAGAAGGCAATAGAGGAAGTGGTGTCAGTTCGAGGCAGAAGGACTCTCAAGATCAGCCTCCTAATAAGATAAAAAGGTTTATAAAGTGTATGATGCTGTTATTATTATCGAAGCTGATAACGTTTCGCTGTGGTATGAGAGAGTTTACTTTATTTCCTTTTGTAGACATTTAGCTTTGAGAATGAATTATTCAGGGAGCAAGTCTCACCCATGATGTGTCTGATAGTAAATTCTGAGGCAGGCGTTGGTGAAGAGACTGGCTCAGGCTGGAAGAAGTTCAAGGTCACCGGACCTCTTCACGTGTGATAAGGATGGACGTCAGGCTGCCGTATTTATTTATTTTTGTAGTTTCCCCCAAATTATTTTCTTAGTGAAAGGGACCTGTACCTTCCTGCCTGAAGGGGGCAGGAAATCAGACTCGCTGTCAGGGGGGTGACTTCATGGATCAGTGAGTCATCGTGGACGGAAACCACTAACAAGGAAAAATGTAACAACTCGCTCTTTCCAAGGCCATAAAATCGATCATCGCAATTTCCATTTCCATTTTGGACACATTTATTTTGTTTTGGAAAACACCCAGTAGCATCAATATACGTCATACAGATAGATAAGAGTTTGGGTTTAATACTGGTTGGAAGCAATTGCTGTGTGACACTGGATTAGATGTCCTCAAATTTAATGAGATGGGGGAAAGGTAAATCCAACTGCTTCGTTAGCCATTTTCAAGTCTCATGCTGGAACCGATTTTGTTTTGTTGCAACACTTGGTGATATTTACAGGGAACATTCTGACACACCCAGGCCAAATAAGCTGGCCAAGAAAATCCAGAAGGTACAATGACTGGCTCAGATTCCCAGTGGTGAAGAGGGGGCATGTGGTGCCATCCTCAGCCACTGCTTTATGTGTTAGCACTTTATGTACCTTCAAAGTTCCTCCAGCCGTGTTCCATCTGTAGAAGCCTGAAAATTGAAAGTCTTTATTTTTTTAGTTAAGAAAAGTCCCTTCACATGAATGATCCAAAGAAGAACTGAGTGGTCACATAAACGGGCTAGAGGACAATTGCTTAACTTAACAGATGGCTACTACTATCTCCAGCTCTTATACCGATTTTCACTCTAACACAGAAAACACTCAACATCCTTGCTTTGACATTTTGCCTGATTTCTGAGCCCGGCGCGTGGTTCTGACCTTTGTTCTCAGCATGGTTTTCCCATGGATGGAAAAATAATGAGTCAGTCTTTAGAGAGTCCTTTCTCATGACGGGCACCATTCCCCGGACAGGAGTTTTCTCATTCGGTTCCAACCCCTGCCCCCACGGGGAGGGTGTTTTTATCATCTCTGTTTTATAAATGAGAAAACCGAGCCACAGAGATGTAAAGGACTTTGCCTGAAATAAATGGCAGGCTTGGAGCCTGGGTCATCTGTCCCCGAGCCTGGACTTTCCATCACTGCCTAAGACGAGTAATGAGTAACGAGAGAAACGAGGGAGGAACAGCCGCCACAAAGTGAACGAGGCAGAGCCACGTGTATCCATATGGAGGGAATGCACAGAAAGAACACCAAGAAAACACGTTGTAGCGGAATACATACAATACATCGGTGTTCGGAAATGCAGGTGAAGGAGCTCTACTGCGTAGGGAGACAAGTACAAACCACTGACGGGAAGGAATGCCTGGGAGTGAGAGCCGCCCAGTTCAGCTGGAGGTTGCCTTGGAGTAGGCGGTGCTTAGGGTGGGGAGGCAGCTGGGGACACCTCAGATTTCAAAGGACGGGCTGAATTTTATTTTATTCCTTCATCCTCGCACAAGGACATTTTTTTCCATTGCTTTTAGAGAAAGGGGGAAGGGCGCGAGAGAGACATCCACTGGTTGTCTCCCACATGGGCCTGGGCTGGGGATCGAACCCATAACCCTTCGGGTGTGGGATGACGCTCCGACCAACTGAGCCACACCGGCTAGGGCTCACGCTTCATATTTTAAGCATAGATGTCTCTTATTTTTTTCTTTATGCCTTGTTCATCTGTTAAATATCGCATACTGTTTTAAATCTCCATGCCCAGTCCAAAGCATGGAGATGATGAGAAGCAGGATCTCTGATAGTGGGTGGGGCCCTGAGCACGAAGGTGGAAAGAGACGGTTGACGAAATTCAGGTGGAGGTGTTTGGCCTTTGGCCTCGCAGAAGGGAACTGCAGGTGGCGTTCCCTGACTTCAGCCCCCCAGGAATCTCATCTCTCCGTGAACGTGCCACACCTTCCATGAGCATAGCGGCTGCCTGGCGCCAGGCCCCGGGCTTCGGCTCTGCTGCCTCACAAACTGACAGTAGCCCCGTAAGGAGACCCACTGGGACAGTGCTGTGGGTTGAACTGGGGCCCCTAGATAGATACGGGGAAACCCTAGCCCTGGTACCAGTGGGTGTGGCCTATTTTGGAGACAGGGTCTTTGCAGACACAGTCGAATTAAGAGAAGGTCAGACTGGGTTAAGGAGTGCCCTAATCCAATGACTGGTGTCCCTGTAAGAGGGACACAGAGACACACAAGAATGCCATGTAATGACCGAGGCCGAGACTGGAGTGATGGGTCTCTGAGTCAGGGAAAGCCCGGGAGAGCCGACGACGGCCAGCCCCACCAGGAGGGACTCGTGGGCATGGAACAGAGCCTCCCGCAGAGCCTCCGGAAGAAACCGATCCTGCTGGCCCCTTGATTGCAGACTTCTGGTCTCCAGAACCGTGGGGTGAGAGATTTCTGCTTCGCTAAGCTGCCCTGCGTGTGCAGGCTTGTGAGGACAGCCCTGGGAAACCAATACAGAGATCTCCGGCTTCTCAGGCACAGACTAACACAGCGTGCGTTCATGATCTGCGACGAAAACAAAAAAAACAAAGCAGCCTCAGGTCCGGGAACTCCTCTCTCTTGAGATGGATCAGATGTCCCCACAGCCATTTCTTAAACTCCAGCCAGACCCGTTTGTGACACCGTCTGCAGCAGGGGCCTTGTAGGGCGAAGCTGTTTCTGTGGAATTAACACTGTGCTCGCCATACTGGGGTCCTCGTGGTTCCATGTGATTTCTGCCTTTTCCTGCACTGTATTCCTCAGGGACGGATGGGGGGCAGGGGAGGCCTCTGGCTCCCAAGCAGCCTGCAGGGCTCTTCATTTCCTGTTTCCTAAAATCTCATAACATCCCTGACATCTTCCCAGGCAGCTGCTTTCATTGTACACATTTTTAAAAGATTTTATTTATTTATTTTTAGAGAGGGGGAAAGGAGGGAGAAAGAGAGGGAGAGAAACATCAACGTGTGGTTGCCTCTTGCATGCCTCCTATTGGGGACCTGGCCTGCAACCCAGGCATGTGTCCCAAATGGGAATTGAACCAGTGACCTTTTGGTTTGCTGGCTGGCACTCAGTCCATTAAGCCACACCAGCCAGGGCTCACTGCAAAATTTTCTTAACCCTTCAGGTCCCTTCTCCTTGATCCTACTCCCTTGGGCATCATTGTTTATCTCCTGGAAGGATTATTTCACGCCTCTGGTCCGGGTGTCTCCCCTTCCGTCCCAGAAGCCCAGGCCTGGGGTGGATAACCCTGTAATGGGAGGCAGTCACAGGGAGCCTCTCACGGGACTGGCCGGCCACAGGCTCCAGCTGAGTGTTTGTCCGCCTCCGGTCATCAGTGCAGGACCCTTTACTAACACTTGATCTGCCTTCTCAGAAGTTGCCTATTTTTCCATCAGCTGTCGGCCTGGCCAGCCCCCCTAGGTGCTGGAGTTGGGGACAGAAAATGGCTGAAACCAAGGGACTCTCATTCCAGAGGAAGGGGGACACAGTGGGCCCCACTGGAATTTCTAAGCTAACCAGAATTCTGATGTCCTTGCTGCAGCAGGCTGAAACAAGCACCCCCCCCCCCCGCCAAAAAAGATACCCACTTTCTAATTCCTGGGACCTGTGACTGCTGCCTTCTATGGAAACCAAGTCTTTACCATGTGATGACGCTAAAGAATTTGAGGTGGGGACAATACCCTGGATCACGCAGCTAGGCCCTAAAGGCAGTCACGTATATTCTCCCAAGAGGGAGGCGGAGGGAGGCTTGAGACACAGAGGACAAGGAGATGGGACCTCAGAAGCAGAGGCTGGAGGGATGTGGCCACAAGCCAAGGGCGCTGGCAGCCACCGGAAACTGGAGGAGGCAAAGGGCGGATTCACCCCCCAAGCCTCTGGAATTGCACCCCAGCTGGCAGCCCAATTTCAGTCCAGTGATACTGGGTTTCTGTGGTTATTTAAAACCACCAAGTTAGTGGACATTTGTTACAGAAAACAAATACACACACTGTCCCTGTTCTGCAAGCCCGGGATGAAGGGTTGACCAGACACGAGGGGCACCTGCAGGAGGTGTGTGCAAAGATCCCACTTCAGGAAGTGGCAGATCAATTCGATGGCACATTCTGCTTGTTTTCTTACCAGCAAGGAGACCTCTGGCAACAGAGGGGCAGCGTTTTGTGTGTGTGTGTGTGTGTTTATCCTCTGGATCATCAACTACAGGGCAAAAACGACTCAATTTTCATTTTAAAAACTCTCCAGTATAACACAGCGATCTGTGTGTTTGCTGTTAGTGCTGAAGATAATCGTCACTTTCAGGATCTGTCTGTAGCTTGGCATTGTAGAAGCTTCTGCAGCCTTCAACTTCGTGGTCCTTGTGCATCCGTATTTCAACAGTTAAGACCATTCATTGGCCAAGGTCTTGCTTTCCTCCATTCAAACCCAGAAATTAATCAACTCCGCATTTTAATACCCGTATATCATTGCCATCATGTGGGAAAGAAAACGTGTCTGCCAATTAGCCCAGCAGAAATGAAACAAGTTGTTTTTAATCTTTTCATAATGAAAACTTGGAACAGCTGCCCTGCCATGGGAAGGAGCAGGTGGGACTAATCATGAGTGTGTTCTGCCCCTCCCTCCAGGGCAGTCACAGTGGATTTTGACTTGGACGGTGCCCACGGCCAGGCATCTCAAGTCCTTGACAGAAACTAATTAAGGATAAGGCAGGAAGAGGGCAACCTGTCCACTTGCGTTTTTAATCAGAAAGGAAGCTAATGTAATTGAAAAGTTGCATAGCATACAAAATATCTGTAAATCCCATTCAAGAACACCAGTTCACAGAGCAAAACACCAACTGGCCAGAAAGCTGGAATTTAATCTTCTCAAGTGAGAATTGAGTGTCCCTCTGTATTCATCCTTCAATTTTACCAGTCAGGGTGAAGACAAGCTCAGCATTGGCCCTTCTCTTGTTTTTATCTCCTTCAATTCTGAGAGTTCCAGGTCCTTCAATTCCAGGCTGCAGAGTTGGGGTACTCAGACAGTGATGGAGAAGGGCATTTGCAAGCCATTTAGTCTATTTATAACAAGGACACCCAGCTTTCAAAATTGTCGTTTTTCTTGTCATGGGGAAGACCTCAGCCTACAGTCAAGGAATTGAATTTTGGGCATTGGAACTTAATTTTTTTTGAAGTTTAGTTCAATTCAGCAAATGGTTATTGAGCTCTTCCATGATGCCCATGAATGAAGACACGACCCCTCTCGCACATGGGACACAGACTGGTGAACAATAGCATGCCTTGTGGGGTGATACACTGAGCAGGGGTCTGGAATGCTTCCTGGGGAAGCATATCCTTCAGCCCCGAGTCACAGGATGAGTTGGTATTTTCCAGGCATGCGGGAAGGAGGGACATGCCAGGCAGGAGCACAGACAAGTGAGGGCCTGGTGTGTCCTGTACAAAGAGCAGAGGAAACGGGTGTGGGGGTGGGAAGATGAGACTGGAGAAACAGGTCTGGCCATGAAGGGCCTTTGAAATGATGCTCAGGAGTCTGGCATTAATCCACAGGATCACAGCAGCCAAGCCTGTCTGTGCACAGGATCACCGGGGAAATTGTGAAAAACAATTCATGCCCAAGCCCCACCCTGACCAACTCAGTCACCTTTTGTGAAGGTGGGGCCTGGGCATTAAGATGTTTAAAATATGCCCCAGGTGATTCTAATGTGTGCCCGGGATAGAGAATCAGCTCTAGGACAGAGGTCTGTCTGCAAAGGGTTCCTAAGAGACCAGAGAGTAAATATCTTTGCTTTTGGGGACCACACAGCCTCTGCTGAAACTCCTCGGTCCCTTACAGGTGCACCTCGTTTTATGCTCTTGGCTTTGTGGCTCTGCACAGGTGTCGCAGCTTTTACACGTCGCAGGCCAGCCCTTCCACGGGCCGAAAGACTGTGGCTCGCTTTGTGGCGACATTGGCTTTGTTGGTGGTGAAAGCAGCTTGGACAGTGTGTCAGTGAGAGAGACGGCCGTGTCCCAGCTGTTTGTAGGTCCCGTTGGCAGTTACAGTGGTCTGTCCTCATCCTCTGTTCTGCTTTCTGAGGTTTCGGTCACCTGCGGTCAACCTCGCTTACAGAATACTAAGTGGAAAACTCCCAGAAATGAGTGACTCACAGGCTTTACATTTCGGGCCATTTTGAGTCATGTGGTGGAATCTCTTGAGACCCTGCTCCACCCCACCCAGAAGGCGCCTCATCCCTCTGTCCAGCGGCATCTCCACACTGCACGCTGTGCACACGCCGCCCTCAGTCGCTCACTCGGTTCACCAGGTTATCAGATCGACTCTGGTGTCTCAGTGCTCAGGTTCATGTCGCCCTCATCTGACTTAATGAGGCTTCAAAGCGCGAGAGGAGCGGTGCTGGCAACGTGGCGTGCCAGAGGGAAGCCGAGAAGTGCTTCCGTAAGTGAGAGAGAGGACAGCACGGTCAGATACTTGGAGTGACCACATTCCCATAACTTGTATGGCAGTGTATTGTTATAATTGTTCTATTTCTTCATTATGAGTTAACGCTCTTAACCTCTTGCTGTACCTAATTGATAAATTAAACTTTATCATATATGTGCCTGTGTAGGAAAAAAAACATAGCACTATAGATAGGGTTTGGTACTATCCCCAGTTTAAGGAATCCATTGGGAGTGGGAGAGTCTTGTAACATATCCCCCTGTGGATAAGGGGGGCTCCTCTATCACACTGACTAAATAATATATGAAGCTATTCTTGCTGTAAAGGAATCAGAACAATAGAGGCAAAGCCCATCTTTTTGTTCCCTTATTCATTTCTCCGTCCCCTTCCTGCATAATGGCAGTTATCAGTGGGTGTGTCTATTTCTAGAACTTTCTGGAACTTTCTCCTTGAATTTTTGTGCATATCTATCCACTAGAAGATACTATTTTGTTTTGTAAAATTGAAAAATATATTTATTGTTCTTGATTTTTTTTTTTTTTACATAATAATATGTCTTGGAGCACTTCCCTTGGCTGCACTAATTGCTGACATTACATTGTTTTTGTCCCATAAAATGGAATCCTCACATGATTCAACCTGATAGTCTGTTTCCAGTTTTTTGCCATGACAAGCATCACTGCCACCAGCACCTTGCGGTGTGCACGCGTGTGTTCCCCGGGGCAGGTTCTGAGGGGTTGCGTGGCTGGTCCCTGGGAACATCGGCTTCTGCGAGAAGCAGAGTTTGTCTGCAAACTATGGGCAGCTGGAGGATGGAGACGTGGACCAGGGACCTGTGAGGCTGAGGACAGTCAGTCCAGGCAGTCCCAGGTGGGGGCCATCCTGCAGCCTCTCAGGGGACCACCATCGGGGGAATGAAGGCCAGGCTGTGCTTTGGGCTTTGACACACTCACGCCACACTCGTCCTGGGAGAGGGTTGAAGACATGTCACAGTGAGGGGAGGGGGAGGTGGGAGCAGCCCCCAGAACCAGCCTCGAGGGACCACGTCAGCTTCTGTGATGATAGGGCAAAAACAGAAAAACAAAGAAGTGTAAGGATTAGAGAGGCAGAAATGAGGGCAGAACTAATAAGAAAGTTCAGCAAATTTGCCAGATACCAGAACAAATTACAAACATCAATAGTGTTCTTTCCATACCAGCAACAATCCGTTGGCAAATATAATTAAAAATAAAGCACCAAGGAAAATAGCCAGCTATTCACTATCTAGGAATTGTCATGTAACCTGTTTTGAGATTACCAAGGGAAAATGTAATATTATCAATAAGGGCACACAAGATTTGAGTAAACTGCATGATATCTGATGTGGCTCAACACGAAAATGATGTCAGTCCCCAGACATCTAATTTATAAATTTCAAGTAATATCAGTCAATATTCTAGCTGGATGTTTTGAGGAGCTCAACGAACTTTTTCTGAAATTTTTGAAAGTGTTCTGAATATGAATTTTCTGAAATTTGATTTCATGGTCCACAACTAACCAGCTCACCTGCAGGGGGAAGGACAGGCAGCAGGCAGAACACTCAGCACCCTACCGGTCTGTAGTAATAAAGCCACGTGGTGTTGGTATTAGAGCCAGGACTGGCTTCCTGGACCTGTGGACTTTGCAGCCCTGTGGCACGCACACTTTAAAGAGCCCCAAGCTTGCGTGAAGTGTGATTTGCTGGCTCTGTCTTGAAACTCTTAATAATTTAAAAACCAGAGGCCCTGCGTTTTCGTTTCGCACCAGCCCTGGGAGTTATGTGGGCAGTCTTGACTGGAACAAAGGTTGTTCAAAGACTAGACCAAAAATGCAAGCTTGGAAGAATGGATTTCTGTCCAAGGAAGGACGCCACAGATAAAGAACTGCCAGATAACGGACTGAGAGTAAGCATTTCCAATGACTCAGATAGACAAGGACCAATATACTGAATAAGGAGTTGTTGCAAATCACAAAAAGAGAACCATTAAAAAATGGGCAAAGGATGCAAAGTGGTATTTTACAGAAGAGAAAACTTGAATGGCTAACTGACAAAGATATTGTGGCTTGACTGGAATTAGGGAAATGAAAACGAAAACAACAATTCGATATTCTTTTATACCCATTGACTGTCAAAAAATGAGAAAGCTAGACCACGCAAACAAGGGATAGGAGCCTGCATCCTACAGGCAGTCCTTCTAGGGCGCAGTCCGGTGGGGTCCACCCAGTGTTTATGCCCCTTGTGACCCAGGCCATACCTGTGTCTGTCACCTGGGGACGCACAGTTGAGTCTAAGATGGTGATGAAAGACTATACAGCAGTTGGAATCTCTGGACCCGAGGAGCACAGCAGCGCCGTTGGCAGCACAAATGTAGCACCGAACGGCACAGGCAGACGCAGGGGGCGGAGGCACACACTCACGCATATACATTACAAATGCACCACAACGAGAGCGCCTGCACGTGAGAGGATACACATCGAACAACACGGGAGCGTGCACCACTGTTCTCCCCCAGCACTGAGAGGGGCCGGGGCCGGGGCTGCAGAGTGCAGGCTCAGAGAGTGGCATCAGAAAGTAGCATGCCCGTCTCTCTCTTTTTTGGGGGGAGGATTTTTTTTTAAGATTATTTATTTATTTATTTTTAGAGAGGGAAGGGAGGGAGAAAGAGAGAGAGGGAGAAACATCAATGTGCGGTTGCTGGGGGCCATGGCCTGCAACCCAGGCATGTGCCCTGACTGGGAATCGAACCTGCGACTCTTTGGTTCACAGCCTGCACTCAATCCAATGAGCTACGCCAGCCAGGGCTATCTCTCTTTCAATTATTTAACTTCGATAGGTTTAAATGGTGGAACCTATAAATTCATTGGAAAGTGACACAAGAAAGCTAACTTTGCCCACTTCTCTTGCTTTGAAATTCAGTGTACGACTCCGTAGGGAAACTTGGGAGCAATGTCCTCAGCGGAAACGTGGACAGGCTGGGATCTTACAGTGAGTGTCTCTCCACCCACGCGCCCTCGGGGAGCTTCCGGGGACGGTACTGCAAACTCCACATCCAGCAGGTGAGCCTGGGGGACCTTTGGTTGCTCCTGAGGGACAACCAAACCTCATGATATGGAACCCATTAGGACTCCACCAATTGCTTTTCTTAATTAAAAACAATACTATTAAGATGTCTTGCAAAATGTTAAAACTAAGTTTTAAACAGTGGCAGAAATTTGCTTGCGTGTTCTGAGCATGGGACATTATGGGAGGCAATGGAAATTCACAAACCACATAAGGCCTTCAGATGTCCCTTCTGTGGTATTATATAGGGCAAGACCTCTAAAGGATCTTCGTGGGGAATCCAAGGTCAAGTCCCAGCCAATGTCCTTGGCCATTAACTTCTGGCTTACCATCAGGTTTTGGAATATCAAAGGGAGGGCGGACTTCCTGTTACCCATAATCCTGTCCCAGACACAGCTGCAGGACAGGAATTTGAGGTTACCCCAGCAGATGGGCTGGGGCTTTTATGACTACATCACTAAATCAGTTGTCTGAAGCCACAGGGCTCCCTGTCTTCAAAGCACGTTACTTCTTTCACTGCTGGGGGCGGGGGGAACGAGTAAAAGCACGGCCTCCTGTTAAATATAAAGATAGATTTTGTGCATGTCATGACATTGCTGGTTGGCTAATCACAACCGTATAAGATAATAAAAAACCCAAGTTCTCTGATGGTAATAGCACAAAATGGTCTAATGAAGGAAGATTACCACCCAGCTGCATTTGTCCCTCAGAGAGCTGTGAGGATCGCTTCAGGGTATAATCGGTGTGCACAAATGTCACATTCTATTTGCAAAGCAGATTAATGGCTTTTGTATCAGAGCAAAAGGTCAGGCCTACACACGTCTTGCAAGTTACATGTTTAGAGGCATCCCAGACATCCTTCTTTGGAATTTGATCTTTGCTTTATGGGACAGGCACGCTAATATTGGTTTGGTTGATTAGTAAAATCTTTCCTTGATACTTTTTGTCCTGCTAGGAAGAAATGGCAAGTTGGCAGGATTGCTGAAAAGTGCAGGAGAGTTAACTTTTCGTGTGGGAGAAGCCCTGGGGCAGACTTCCCACACCAGGGATTGCTTTCTTAAATAGTCCGCTATATTAAGCTTTGGAGCATATTTTTTATTGAAATATGAGTGCATCTGATGTTCTGTAAATGCACCGGAAGTACTGTTATGGGAAAGCCATCTCCAAAGAAGTCAGCAAACTTTTCCTCTTTTAATACCTTTCCCTTCCCATTCCCAGTGTGCTTAATTCCTGGACGGTGCATCCTCACGGTGTTACTTACTTAGAAACCATCCTGCGTGTAGTCTGTGATCGCTACCATTAAAGAACGTTGTGGTCTTGTGTTTCCCAGGACGGAGCTGACTACACTGTGGCCGTGTGTGTCCCAGATTCTTGTGCGGAAGAGGATGTGACCGCACTGTCTCAGCTGGGTAGGTCCAAAAAGAATACCTAGTGAGACGATTGTCTCTGCATAAAGTTTGGAAAACCCCAACTCCTCAGAGCCAAGAAAGGCCCCTCTTTGAGGATCAAACCCACCTTTCACCTGATAAATGCAATAAGCCGAGACAAACGGAGTTTTGAGGGGCGTGGGCATGGGCGTGGTGGCATGGGAAAGAAGGAAGTAGGAAGGAGACAGACAGGAAGGAGCTGAACCTTTGTGCAATAGAACTGTAAACTTAAACCATCTTCTCGCACAGTCAGCTGCCCCGTGGGCTTGAAGAAAGGAGGTAGTGGTGTCTAGCTTCCCTATTGCCAGCGTCCTGGGCTGTGGTCCATGGAGCTCTGCCAGCGGCCACATCCAGAATGCTCCGCCGAACTAGGATTATGTGAGGTCAGTGTGGCAATGGATTAGTGGTAAGCATCCAGCTTTGGTCCCAGTTGTCACTTCCCAGCTGTGTGATCCTGGGCAAGTCACTTAATCTCCCCACACTCCCTCCTCTTCCTCGGTATAGAGAGGGGCGGGCAGGAACCTTCAGTCTGGGTCCACCTCCCTGTGGCCTTCACCATCACTTTGGACCTTAACCACACAGAACAGATGCATTTTAGTCCACCTGGAAACTGGTTTGATTTCCTCTAACTCTTTCAAAATTTTCAAGGATGAGCTTTGAAGCCTCGAGTTGTTATGATAGTGTCTTGCATTTATTCTGGCTATCCAAAGAAGTAATGCGACTTATTAAAAGGAAAACACTATTTTGTTTCTCTGTACACAGAACTCTTCTGGCACCAAAGGTGTGGGTTTTGCCCTCACATTATGTAGGTAGTGCTGCTGACCCTACAGGTTGAAGACTCAGATGCCAGCTGGAAGTAGTGGGTCCCGAGATTACCCCCTCTTCTGACGTGTCTGCAAGTCAGGGATGCCCGGGACACACTCCCCAGCTTTGACAGTTTGCTCTAAGGCTCACAGAGCTCAGGGAAACACTCTCCTTACTACCATGGGCTTATTATCAAGGACAAAACTCAGGAGAGCCAAGTGGGAGAAATGCACAGGACAAGGTACGTGGGATGGGGCACAGGCATGCCTCCCTCCCAGTGTGTTCCACACGGAGGCTCTCTGAACTCCTTCGCTTAAGGTTTTCATGGACTTTCCACTGGGCACAATTGATTAAATCACTGGCCACCGGGGAGTCAGTCAATCCACAGTTCCTCTCTCCTCCCTAGAGGTTTGGGATGGGGCTTAAAGTCCCCCCCCAATCACGTGGTTGGTTCTTTAGGCAACCAGCTTCCATCCTCCAGAAGTCAGTCATTAGCATAAACTCAAGTTTGGTTGAAGGCACATTATGAATAACAACAGATGTGCCTCTGATCCCTAGAGCTCAGGAAATTCCAAGGGCTTTCTGAGCTCTGCACCAGGAGCTGGGGATGAAGACCAGGGGTGAAGACCAAATGTGGATCCCTTATTATATCACAACATCACTCACATTATTAAAAGTGCTCTTTTAAGTGTGTATATTGCAGTGAGTTTTCAATAACCTTAAATTGTCCTCTGAATTTATGATTATCTCTAGAGCTTCGGGTATGGGATCTAGTTATCCAGCCAAATTTTTATGTGCTGTTAAAAAGAAAACCAGTTGTTACAAGCTAAATATCCATTTCAGTTCTTGTTGAATAAGTCATAAATATCCTAGCAACAAAGATGAATTTGCAGAGTTGCTATTAAATTAGCATTTCAAGTGAATAAATGACTCCCTAAATCTGAGTTAATGTTTATTATTATTTAAGAGATTAATCAATTAGCCTAGTGTCCTCAGTGCTAAGTTTATTAGTCAGAGTTGACATTAGAATAAAATGGGAAGTTAGAAACTATTATCATTACAAAGGTATATTTTTTATTTATTTTTCAATTACAGTTGATATACAATATTACATCAGCTTCAGGTGTACAACATAGTGATTAGATATTTATATACCTTATGAAGTGATCACCCTGATAAGTCTAGTACCCACCTGACATCATAAATAGTTATGTTTTTTTAAAGATTTTATTTATTTATTTTTAGAGAGAAGGGAAGGGAGAGAGAAACAGAGGGAGAGAAACATTGATGTGTGGTTGCCTTTTGCACGCCCCCAACTGGAGACCTAGGCATGGAGACCCCAGGCATGTGCCCTGACTGGGAATCGAACCGTAGACCCTTTGGTTCAAGGCCAGCACTCAATCCACTGAGCCACACCAGCCAGGGTTTATGTTATTGACTATATTCACTATGCTGTACATTACATTCCCATGGCTATTTTAATAACCAGCAACTTGTACTTCTTAATCCCTTTCAACTTTCTCGCCCGTCCTCCAACCCCCTCCAATCTGGTGACCACCAATTTGTTCTCTTTTACAAAGATATTTTGATGATTCTCTGAGGAACTGCAAAAAGGATTAGGGCGAGCAGAGCTGCCTGGGTAGATCTACTTCAGTCTTCACGGCCAAGGCACTGCGCCAGCTTCTGCACAGAGGCAGCAGACAGAAATGGAAAGGTCTTGGCCCAGGGGAAAAGGTTCCCATCTGGAAGGGATTTGTCAGCTATTCCTTACAGCTTTTTGATGGAGTTGCCAATATTTCCCTTACAGATGTGGGGTAACCAGCTCAGCAATCGCAGGAGGAAGCTATTTGTGCAGACTTTACTCATCTGGAGTGGGAGGACAGGGAGTTAACACATGGAGACCATAGAAGATAAGCCAAAAAAAAAAAAAAAGAAAATAAGAGCCCAGAATTGCAGAGAGAGGGAAAGACACTCTGGACAGAATAGAACATATTGCAAAACACTGCACAGTGTGCTTTCTGTAGAATGTTGTAAAATTCCAACTAACAGACTTAGTGTGGGTTCCTGAGAATACAAATATGTAACACCAGGGTGTTGAGATTCTAGGGAAAATTTGGGTGTGATGGTTACAAACCCAGTCACAGCCCCTGACAACTCATATCTGCGGATTTCCCCCTTACCTGCTGTGCTTCATGTCCCGGGGAGGGCTGGGGAGGAAAAAGTTTTCCTGCTCTCCTCCCAGGTTCTGGGACTGGTCTGATGGTTAAACTGACATAAAACAGGTTACAAAAAGAAAAACAAATCTTTAATTTCCTATGTATGGGAGCCCCATACAAATATGAGGCCCAAGGACAAGTCGGGCAGTTGAGGCTTCTACACCCTCTTGAGCTAAGGGATGGGTTAGGGGCCTGGGCTTCAAAGGTGGGGAGAATAATTCACAAGAAGAACACAGGTTTGGTAATTAGATGGTTGCCGTGGCATAGAGATGGGCCATTCCAATAAAAGTTTTCTCTGGTTCTCTGAGCCAGGACCCCTGTCTAAATCCTTTTAGACACTTTGTGGTGGCATATTTTGTTCCCTTTAGGATCCTAGGACAAAATACCACACACCCTGGGTGGTTTAAGATGCATCACTCTAATCTCTCCCTCTGTCATCACGTGGGCTCTGTTCTGTGGGTCCCTGTGGGTCCCAACTTCCCTCTTTGTATGAGGACACCAGTCATAATGAAGTTAGGGTCCACCACGTCCTAGTATATGACCTTATTTTAAGTTGATTATATCTGCAAAGACTGTATTTCTGAATACAGTCACATGCACAGTTCCTGGGGATTAGGGTTGAATCATTTCTGGGGGGGACACAATTCAACCCAGAAAATTACCTGTTACCTAGTTTTCTAGTTTGGCTGGATTACCTGAGGCCCCTTAAACACCCACTCCAATTAGGAGCAGGAGCCCCGGGGACCTTGTTAGAAATGCACATTCTCAGGCCCTTCTCCTGACTTACTGGGTCAGGCACTTGCAGGGTGGAGAGGAGGGAGAATCTGCTTACCAGGCCCTGCAGGTAATTCGGGGGCACAGCACAGTCTGAGACCACTGCCCTGGTCTCACCACTAATCCCTTTAGAAACTCTCGTGGCGACTAAAGAACGGTGTCCCAAACTGGTGCTTCTCGGCTCCAGTTTCAGGCAATGCCTTTCCCCGTCAGAGTGCGGGCTTCCACCGTATCATTCCACCTCATAGTGCACTGATGGCTCTTGTGAGGACCTGTTTGCAGATAGATTTGAGTGTGGCAATGGCTCCTCTTCGGGACTGTCATTCCTCATGCTGTGTGCTGGGGAAGGATGCGAGAGTCTGGGCAGAGAGGTCAGGAGACCCGCGGTCCACCCACTCGGGGCTCAGCCTTCCTCGTCCTGCTGTGACTTTCAGCATCTTTGTGCCTTATCTCCCCCATCTGTCTGTAGAGCAGACATAGGAAAAGCCAGATGCCCTTTTTAAGGTCAAAGTTTTGTCTTGAAGTAAGAGACATGAAAACTCTTGGAAAGGTATGAAGCGCTTCTTGGCAAGGGAAGTCTTATTAATATAATTCTTTTTTTTCCCCTCTTGGTAGATATTTTAAGATTCAGAAATGCTTCCTTTTTGGCTCCTTCTCTGTCTCTCTTTACCACGAATTCATCCTCCTCATCTGGTGGGGGTGTGGCCAGATGCGCTACTGGAATGTTCCCCCTGGACACATTTGCTGCCATGTGTCTGTGAGTATGGTGTTCGAGGGACCCGGTTGTGATGTGTCTGTGCATGTCCCCGGTTGTGCTGTTTTGTCCCCTTCCACTCACCAGCTAGACTGAGCCACTGGCCTTTCTGTCACTGAATGGTGCCTGGCCAATGCTGTGTGCAGGGAAATCACTTTTGCCTTAAACAAGGAAGTGCATATGTTCAAGAGGAAGGCTGGCCACACCCAAATGTGACTGGGTTTCAGGGTCACCAGGAGATGAATCCTGTCCCCAGAGACTCCTGTTCCTGTCCTACAACTGAAGATGAATTTCAGTTATTCATTCCCAAATACCTCCACAGTCTGGCCTGTTGCTTCCCGTTGGCATCCCGCGTTGCTCCGTAGGGGAAACCTATGGGATCGCTGGCCCATAGAGTGGGTGGCTGAGTAAGGTGCTTTCCTGAAAACCTCATTTAAACCGCCACCCCCACCCCCGCCACCCCATAGGACATGTCCATGCATCCAAAGCGACCTTTATAAAAGTGGTACCAATTTCATTGATAAGTAAGTTGGTTTAGTTTGCACTTTAAAACATGTTAATGAGGGTTTTTCCCCTTAAGTTTATATGTCTGCTATTTATCATCCCCTCTCCTTTTCCCATGGGTGTTATTTAGGTTCTGATGGACTTTTAAAGTTCATTATAAAAAGTATATAAGTCCTTAGTCATATCTTCTGATGTTTTTGTGGCTGTTTGTTTATAATTAGTTTTTACAATTATAATAAGGACTTTAGTGACATCCATTAATATTTTACTTTGTAATTTCTTTCATTGATTTATTCTCGGCTACTTCCAACCCTTAGGAGTGTTAAAAAGTTATGTCTCTTCCAGTAGGGGGTGTGAGTGTTTTTGTGTTTGCTGGGCTGTTTTCTCTGCATCTTACCGTGGTGTTGGGGTGTCAGGGTGTTGTGGTGTCATGGTATTGGGGTGTCATGGGCTGTGGTGTTGGGTGTCCTGGTGTCGTGGTGTCGGGGTGAAGGAAGGCTGGGCCACACCTGTGTGTCTTCTCCCTGCAGGTTCCTCACCCTGCTCGGCCTCGCCCTCCCTCTGGCTGGGACGGTGTATGTGGCGGCCAGGGGCTGGGGGTCAGACCGCAGGGCGTCCCCCTTGCATGGCACACATTCGGCCACGTATGAGAGTCTGCCTCTGAGAGAAACAGAGAGGAGTGGACCAAGAAGCAGAGTCCAGGAGACGGGTGGTCTGCCCCATGGCTCACTGCCAGGAACCCCGAGCAGAGGAAAAAGTAGGTATTTGAATAAACTAAGACCACTCCTGAGAGGTGACTTAGATGAGTCCAAAATTGGAAAATAATTCCCGCAGCGCTGGCATCCAGTGAATGCCTGACAGCTTCCAAGCGCCGGTGTGGAGGTTGGGTCCCTGCTCTTCACAATGCGGCCTTTGTTGACCGCCCATGTGCTCAGGCGAGGTCACCAAAAATGCTGCTTTATTGCTTGGGGACAATTATCCAGGGTGTTTTTGAGCTACTCGAAGAAAGACTAGGTCAGCGCAGAGCTTGGGTTTCTCTGTAATGACCCTCTAAGGAACAATTCCGTGATCGCATTGTGTATTTCCAGTGTCACAACAACTCAGATGACTCACGGAACCTTCCTGGCGCGCCCCCAAGGTAAATGATTTACAGGCGCAAGAAGCCAGGGTAGTGAGTATGCAACACAGCTCATTCAGATGCAGCAGAACACGTCTGAGCCAGAAACAGAGAGCCTGGTGTGGTGCGGTGAGGGCGGGGTCGCAGTGAGTCACACTGGGTTGTGTTTTAGTTAAAAAATCAAGATTTTCATTCCCACCTGCTGGTGCGGCAAAGCAGAACACACACACACACACACACACACACACATGCACAACCTGAACCAAGAATAGGCTAGTCATGCAAATGCCTTCAGAACCTGTGAAGTAATTTTTTGGCAGCGCCCCTGTGGGACCACACAATTGTCCTTCCTTTACTCTAACTAGGAGGCCAAAAATAAAACCAAATTTCAATGAATGGACCAGAAGAGTATGAATATGTGATGAAGTGGTTTCAGGGAGTACGTCCAAGGTGAAGAGCAGAGTCGTGATTTTATCAGATTCTGTTTGCATCTTCAGGAAAAAACGAAAACAATAGTGACACCACCACCAACAACAAAACTCCCAACAATAGGAAAAACAACAAAAAACGCGTTTGTCGTCTCGAGACCGGAAGCCGGCCACCAGCCGAGTTCCCTGTGACCCCATCGTGATGGGGAGGGCTCGACGTTAGGCTTCTGTCCAGAGTCGGTCCCTGCTGCTCTGTATTTTCTACTCACGGGCCCTGGTTCGGCCCTCTGGGGCCTCAGAACATAATCTCCTTGCTTTCTTGTTTTGATTACAGCCCCATCAGATTTTGGGGTCACTTACGATGGACTCGCTCGAGGCTCAGAACCCCTCGATTATTTCCTATGTGACCAGCTCCCTGGCTGCCAGTACAAAGTGACAAAAGTAGCATGAGCTTAGCAGCCCTCCCTCAAACCCGACTCGGTTTCTGTCTGCCCTTGGTCATGTGGTCGGGCCTCCGGGAGCCTCAGCTGCCACCTGTGCAGAATGGGAGCATACACGGGTTTTGTGGAAGGAATGAAATGAGATAATGTACTTACCTCCATCCTAGTTCGTTGTTCTCTTCCTCGTTCTCTTCGGTTAAGGCAGGACGGAGGGTGGGTGGGGGCCAAGACCCCTTGCCATGATGACCTGGCTGAGGTGGACTGACGCCGGGAGGGACCTGCTGTAGGCATCTCGTTGTCACGTGGACGGGGAGCCTGCAGCCAAAATCCGCATTGCTGATCACCAGTAGGAGGGTGTCCCGAGAGTCCAGCTCTGTAAGGCCAGATCGTAGGATTTGGGGCAGACCCACCTGCCATGATGTCAGGAATTGGTCCCTGAAACTTCAGCTTCTTCACCCAAAATGACACTCTGCACGATCGGGAAACTAAGGTTATGGTAGTTTTTTTTTTAACAGCTACATTTAACTGTTGCCCCCAAATGGGAGAGGGGTTGTTTCCATGTTCTGTTGCTGTAGCAATTTTTTTTTGTATTTCATGCCATCAGAGTAAAATACCATACTCATGCATGTTTGAAAATAAAACTCGAGGTGCAGAGACCCCCTAGGCTCTGCATCGTCTTCCCTCCGCTTTGACACCCCCCAGCGAGTCAGATCCACCCCAGACCACCCAGTGTCCCGGGGGCTTGGAACCGGAGTGGGTATCCCCCACTCCTGGTTCTGTATCTTCCGAATCATCACTGCACTTGCTTGGTGTGGTTTCCCGTTACGTGAGCCTGTCCTTTGCCATTTAGATGAGAAAAATGTGAGTGAATATTTGAGGACGCTGGTGTGCAGGAAGCAGCTGAGGGTCCCAGCCCCTGGCGGCCAGGGCTCTTGCTCCATGTTCGCTGCTTACAGTGGGCTTGTGGAGGGAATACCCGCATGGGCTGCCGGGGCTTTTCAGGCCCAGTCACGGCCAGCGGTCCTCGGACCGTGGTGAGCATCCTGACCTCCTGGAGGGCTGCCTGTCTCCCCCAAGATTCTGATTCCGTAGGTCTGGAGTCTCTAACTAGTTCCCAGGCAGTGGTCCGGGGACCCCCACTTTGAGAACTGCCCACATGCATGCCCACAGGTCCTCCCTGTGCTCCTGGGGTTTGTGACACTTGCCACTGACAAGTCTGTGAAATGGCGCTCAGACAGGCTGTCTTCCCTAGTGACCATTTTCAGGAGGTTTTATAAGCTGCTGCTGGTTAAGTGGACCCACACGTAGATGCTAGGTGGAAAAAAAAATAATGATAGCGAAACATTCCATATTTGCTTGCCAAGTTAGGCGTTGGGCCAGATGTTTGACAAACATTCTCGAATCCTCACAGAGAACCCTGCCAAGAAGTGTGCCTAGCTGACAAGTGAGGAAGCAGGCCCAGGAGGCTCGGAAACTGGGCGGGACTCGGCAAGGCCCGGGCAGAGTTTCTCTGCTGCAGTCGGTGGCTTGGTGGCTTGTCGGGGAGCCGAGGGGACTGGGGACGCGAGGTGTGGGACCAATCAGGTGCTGCGGCTCTTCCTGTCCCTGCGAGGGCAGAGTCCTCGGAACGAGAGGATGAGCAGGAGCATTTGAGACCGACTCCGGTGGGAAAATGCCTGGTTACGGCTGCAACGTCCAAATGGGAGGCAAGTCCATTCTTCCGTTTAAGGAATCGACTTGGATTTCCAGAGCTCGGTTATAAGCCAGCTCTCGCTGGTGAATAAGTTCCAATTCTGCAAGGACTTAGGGGGCCCACCATGTCCGAGGCACCAAGCTCTGGCCAGGAGAAAATATGAGTCTCTTGGAGGCGGCTTGAGCTTCGGAGACTCCCGTTTCACAGTTCTAGCCACTTACTGGGCTCTCAGAATGAGCTACATTACACTGAAAAAATAAAGGGAATAAGTAGAAGGGATTAACTATTCTTAAAGCAATAGGGCTTAATTAAAATGGCGAGCAGAGCAGCTGCGACATCATCTCATTTGTTCTTCACAGTAATCCTGTGATTAAAGATCTACTTTGGTTCCCATTATGCAGATGTGGGAATTTAAGTGCAGAGAAGTTAATTTCCCTTCCTGAAGGTCACAGAGCTAATAAGCGGCAGCCAGACTCAGCAAGGAATGTCTGACTACGAGGCCCGCAGCCCCAGCCCCGGACCACCTGCCTCTCCGTTTTCATACCTGTTCCTTGACAGGTAGGGATGTTATTTGCAAGTGGTTCATTTTTGGAAGAGGACCAGGGATGCCATTTCTAGCAAATGGCTGTCCTCGTGTCCAGGTTCCCTTCCCCCAACTCTTTCTAACACAGGACTGTGGTCAGACATTAGCATCCTGGGGCCTGAACTTGGACAGTGTATTCTGTGCAGGGCTATGTGGGCACCAACCTCAAGTCATGTCTATTAGGCAAAGTCAAGGTTGTTGGGGAGGGAGACCAAGTCCAAAAATCTACTTTCAGATCAGTAGGGGACGATGGAGAACTGAGTTCGGTGGTCCAAGGTCACAGCGAGGGAGCGTCCGGTGACAGGCAGGACCACCGGTGTGTGCTTTGGCTCTTGTTTGTGGGGCAGCAGGCGGATCGATCTGACCCTCCGGGTAGGCAATAACGCCCTTGCTCTCGCCCAGGGTTTCTAGGAGCTGTGGACCATGCTCTGGAATGCTTTTCTTGGCAGAAGACTGTGCCGGCCATCTGGGCTATCAAGGCGCCAGGAAGCTCGTGCTCTGCACTGAATGGCATCCGAGTCTTGAGTCTCCTGTGGATCATGTCGGGGCACACCGGCCAGATGACCGCGTGGCAGTCTTTGGGTGCGGACACCTGATGAATGAGCCTTAGGGAGCAGTCACGGGAGAGAGCATCTTTTGTGTGAGGGGGTCACATTGGGCCACAGGAGGGGAGGCCACAGCTTTCCTTCTGTTTCCGAGACATGGCTGGGACCTCCCATCAATGAGTTCTGGCCAGTGTCCAGTGGCTGTTTATCTCCTCCGAGGTATCAGTCAGGCACCTGGGTACCAGGTGATTGTGATACTGGAGTGCTGTATTTTCATCGTCCAGGCAGATGGGTTCCCTCTCATCATGATCAGTGAAGCCACAGGCTAGCATTCTTTTTTTCTGCTGGAAACGCAGGCAAGCTTAAACACATCTTGCACATTAGTCAAATCAATGTTTCTCGACCTTCTCCCAGTCCCTACGCCCCTGGAGCATTCCCATTTCAGCACCCCCAGTGCGACTCTCTCACCAGCAGCCAAATACATGTGCTAGAACGGGGCGGGTAAGGGCCATGAGATCCACACCGGTCCACGAGTGGGTGATATTGCTGCAGCCCCACGGGGGCCGAGGCCACTGGGAGAGGCCAGCGGAGCGTGAAGCCTTAGTTACAATCAGGCACCTCGGTCACCCCTTTTAGTTTTGGTCCTTTTAAGGGAATGATGGAGAGCATAACACCCTCTCAATACAACTGCAAGTTGAAGGTGTTCCTCTTGCTTTTTCCGAAAAGATAAATCGCACGATTGTCTTCTCTCAAACAAGTAGACGCCGCCTTTCGGGTTTGTTGCAGACAACGTCCTGGACTGGAAAGCCAGCGTGCTGACACACCCGCTGCGTCTCTGCTCCGGGAGCAGCCCGTTCTACCTGGGGGTGGACTCGTTCTTCCTGATCAGGTAACGTGGTGTCTGCGTCTGCTGCCGCGCTCACTGCCCTCTGTCTGGGGACGTGTGTGCGGGTTGCCCTTCTCACTTTAGAGAGAAAAACTGGACAGCTCACCTTGACTCACCGGGCCTTTGCTTCTGGCCGTCTCTGGACGAGCTCTTCTCCTTCGTATGTGCAGTTTAGTGAGTGAGCTAGGACGGCCCTCTAAAACAAGCCTTTCACAAAAGGTGGTTTTATTTCTCCAAATCGTTTATTTTAGTTGATCTCAAATATGGTTCCTAGACAGATGCGAATCCATGGTAAAATTTCTAGTTCTCGCTATAGGAAAATGTGGAGAAAAAAAGAGAAAATGGTATTGTTGTTTCATAAAGCTATGCTTATCTCAATTTACTACTAAGAGGTAAAATTTCTTACATGTTTGGAAAATGTCGGGTACTGTGTGAAGTGCTTTGCAGCATTGCCGCACTGAAACCTCATGCTCCTGCGCGGTAGGGACCATCGTTAAAATCCCCATTTGGGGGATGTTAAGAATAGTATAGGAAATGGAGAAGCCAAAGAACTTATATGTACAACCCATGGACATGAACTAAGGCAGGGGAATGCTGGAGGGAATGGGGGTACTGGGTGGAAGGGGATAAAGGGCAGGAAAAAATGGGACAACTGTAATAGCATGATCGATAAAATATTCTTTAAAAAATAAATATAAAATAAAACACTAAGATCTGGTGATGTGGGGCTGGCATTCTCAAAAAAAACCCCATTTTTTAAGTTGAGGTGAAATTCACGTAACAGGAAATGGACCGCTTAAAGTGAATAATTCAGCAGCATTAACACGTTCACAAGGCTGTGCAGCCACCATTTCTGTCCAGTTCCAAACATTTTCATCACCCCTAAGGGAAACCTTGTGCCCATGAAGAAGTCACTCCCCAGCCACCCCTGTCCCCCATTCCTGGAAACTTGCTCTGTGTCTCTGCGGGTTTACCTGTTCGGACACTTCATGGACACAGAGTGTGTCACATGTGGCCTGTGGTGCCGGCCTCCGTCACTTAGCGCGATGTTTTTGACACCCATCTATGGTGTAGCTGGTGTTAGAACTTCATGTCTTTCTGTGGCTGAGTAATAGTCCACTGTTCGGACAGGCCACGAGACCTCCACTGTGAAGAGAAGGAAACTGAGACTGAGGGGCACAGTCCCGGGGGACCCATGACTGAAACCCAGGCACCCAACTCCAGAGTTCAGGAGTTCACGTTCTAGCCGAGGGGCTGGCCCCCCTCTCCCTCTCCTGGGCTGAACGTGCCTTCCTCCTTCACAGGGAGGCGGTGATGGTAGATGGCAGCTCTTCTTACCAGATGCTAAGCATCCAGCCAGCCACCCAGGGCCTGGTGAATGTCTATTTGCCAGGCATCGTCCTGGGTCCTGAGATACAGCAGTGGGTAAAACGGACAAGAACCTTCCCTGGTGCTTCTGTTAGTGTGTATGTGTGTGTGTGTGTGTGTGTGTGTGTGTGTGCGTGCATAGGAAACCAGCAACAAGCATAGAAATGAACAAGAAACAAGGTGACAGTGATAAGCGTCAGGGAAGATCTAGATGAGGAGATAGAATGGGCAGCCATTTCAATGAGGTTGGAGAAGCCTTGTCTGATGAGGGGCTGTCCCATCTGAGACCTGATTGGCAAGAGGAAGCCCGCCATGATAAAGATCAGGGTGAGAAAGTTCCTGGCAGAGGGAGCAACTAGGGCAAAAGGGCTAAGTCGAGAGAGAGTGAGCCTTGTTGAAGGGCATCAGAGGTCATGGGTCATCCTGAGCCTTCAGCGGGGAACTGAGACAATGGAAGGAAGGCTGGAGCATAGGGCAGGTGTGGCGGAAAGGGCAAAGGTGAAGGCAGGAGAGGGGGCGGGACTGACCACGGAGGACCTTGTGGCAATGCCGAGGAGTTTGGACAGGAGTCTTGGTGAAATGGGAGGTCGCTGGATCGCTTTAGTTTGGAAGGTGCTATGATCTGACATTTTAAAAGGGCCACTCTGGCTCCCATGTCAATAGTAGATCTGAGAAAGGCTGAGGCGGAAGCAGGAAGATCTGTCAGGTGACCTTTGTCGAATTTCAGATGAGAAATGATTAAGGCTTGGACTGGGTGCTGCTGGCTGGGATCGAGAGAAGGCCATGTTCGAGATGTGTTTTAGACGTGGAATTGTTAGGACTTGTTGATGGGTCGGGGGTGAAATGTGAAAAAAGGAGAAGCTGAGGCCGGCGTCTAGGTTTGGCTTCGGTAAACTGAGCAGGTGGTGATGGACACGCTAAGGCTGAGGGACCTTGCAGACTGCCAGGCAGAGATGTTAAGGAAGCGGTTGCCTCTGTGGGTCTGGAGCTCAGTGGAAATGTCAAGGCTGAGAGGGAAATTTCGGACTGCCTGGAATACAGGTGGTTTTAAAGCCACAGGACCGAGTCGGATGCCAGGAGGAGCATGGGGTGGCAGATTGGGGCTGAGTCCCAGGACATCTGATGTCCCAGCCTTTAGAAGCTGGAAGTAAGAGGAGTAGCCCAGAAAGGAGTCTGGCAAGGCCTTTCTTGTCCCCTATTTAAAATGACCCACCCAGCACCCTCCTTCATTTCCCCTGATTTGTTTGTTCTCTTTATCTAATCACTATGGCTGCCTGTCTCTCCTCCCACCCCACCCTTGTCTGTCTCCACTGGAATGTAAAGCAGGATGCTTTCTGTTTCATGTGCTGCTATCACCACTGCCGAGCAAAGTACCAGGCACGTAGCACTGCTCAATACAGCATTGTTGGAATGATTTCTTAATTGTCTTATCTCAAGACTCTGGTGTGGTAGTTTCTTGGGGGCAGAAAAAGTAGGGTGCAGAATAAGCTGAAGCCTGCCCACTAGGGCAACAGCTCATGCTCGGAGATGGCCAAGGTGACAGCAGACAGTAGCCCCGACAGGCGAGGGTCAGGGTCCACTGTCAGCGGCAAGCCCAACAGAGATACGGAACCGCCAGGCAGCAGACTCCCCAACAAGGCACAGCTGAGTCTAACCAGGAGGGGAAGCCCAGCTGCGGGAGACCCAGGGCAGCCGCCGAGGGCAGCACAGCCTGTCCACAGCCCAGCAAGGACCAGAACTCTGTTCCCTGCAAAGGAGGCTAATACGAACAAGGCAAAAACAAACAAAAACAAAAAGCAAAAGAGAAATCCCACCCCACACCATGTGCTGAACGCACTTGTGGGCAGAGCTCCAAGCTCTGGGAGGGCTGCTGGCAAGGACCGAGCAAGATGGCTGGAACCACAGCCGAGCTGAAGCTGCAGAACTGCCGCTGGGAGGGAAGAACGAAGGACATGAGAAGCCGCCGGTCATCCTGGACCATCAGTGGGAAACTGAGATGACACAGGAGCCATCGGGTCAGCCCTCAGGTGTCCAAAACCCAGACCCAGGTGACTGAAATTCCAAATGTCCAAGAAACTGCAAATCTACGCCCCCTCACAGCTGGCTCGGTGGGCAGCCAGGAGAGAGCTGCTCCTGCCGTCAGTGGGTCTGAGCGTCTGGTCCTTGTGCAATGGCACCAGCATCACCTGGAAGCTTGTTCGAAATGCAGACTCTCAGGCCCCTTCCAGACCCTCTGAATCAGACATCTGGGCTGGTACACACCATCCAGCTGCCACCACCGCCACAACTGAGCCCCGGCGAGGTGAGGACTCGGATCCTGAACCGCGTACCATAGATCCCAGTAGCATCTAGGAAACAAAGAAATACGTTTTTTACTTCACCGCTGTTGGCTTTTACTTTTCATCACCAGTCTCAGTAACTACTTTTTCCCTTACAATTTCATTTTACTACTTTATAAAGTGCATATAAGGCTTTCAAGGGAACTTTGTGTTGAACAGCGGAAACGGTACTAAGAATGATAGCTCGTATGGCCGCTCCGCTAAGAGCTTATAGTCTTCCGTCCCGCAGATGTCTCCCAGTCGACCTATGGAGCCGCGACCAGTATCAGGCCCATTTTACAGATGAGAGAGTTGGTGTTCGGAGGTGAAATAACTGACCCAAGTCCCCCAGCTGGGAAAGTTAGAGTCAGACATCAGGCGGAATGTTTGTTTCATGGCAAAACTATGTCTTAACCACACATCACTGATGGGTTCACTCAGGAAAACCAAAGACCTGGAGGGTTAGCCAGTGATGTGTTAGGGTCCCTTTCCGGGTGACTACTGCAAGACTTCACTCTCTCCCAGGCTGCTTAGGTCTCCGGCTCTTCTCGGTCTCCTGGAACCACTTGTGTTACTCAGAGCCTGGCCCCTGCCAGCCTCTCCCTCTGCCCTGTCCTCGAGGACTGGAAGGCTGGACGGCGCACACAGAGGGAGACCCAGGCCCTGCTTAGCAACCGCACTGGCCCGAGGGGAGCTGGTCGTGCTGAAAGGGCAGGCTTGCTTGGGCCGTGGTTCTTCCTTCCCGGAACTTCCGAGGAGGCTGGACTGAGAACCGACTTCCTGACTCCACACTTTAGTGCTCTTTCTTAGATGTCTCCGTAAGTTCTAGCTGGCAGGGAATGAAGACGTCCTCCAGCTGTCCCTCCTGAGTCCCACCCAATAGACGGGGCCTTTTGCAGAGGAAATGAACTCGTTTCTGAGGGAAACGCCCACAAGGATCATTTTTATACCGAGATGGGAAACTCGCGACATTGTTTACCATCATTTACGTACGACTCCAAGGCCTGACCTCGGTTTCTTTAACTGAACACTCGTGAGTTTGTCATCAGGACGTGCTGGTCTGGAATTCTCACGGGGATCTTGGGTGGCCCATGTGACAGTTTTGGAGTCTTAACGTCTTTATTAGGCAGGCAGGATCCGTGATCCTGGGCTGTTCATTCACTTATTTGATTATTCACTCAAAAGCCATTGCAAAGTAGTTGGTAGGGCTCAAGAAGCAAGAGCGACCCCAGTGATGGTGCTTTGAAAATGACATGGTACGACAGGAATGAACGATTAAAAATTTTTATTGACTGATTTTAGAGGGAGAGAGAGAGAGAGAGAAACATCTATTTTGTTTGTTCTACTTACTTATGCATCTATTGCTTGATTCCTGTATGTGACCTGAGCAGGGAAGAAACAAAAGGCCTTGACATTAGTTCACTGCCAAGACCAGTGTGGAAGTGATTAGTGTTTGCCAAATATTTCCAGCTCTCCTCCCTCCGGATACTTGGTGGCATGACATTTCCTGGCCCCGTAGTGGTTGATGGGCCACATCGCTAGGTCTGACCTGGTACTGGCCTCGGGCTGAGAGCTTCAAACATGGCCTTTCTGGGCAAGGACAGGTGACTGCTGGTTTGAGGCCTCCAGAACTCTCTCGTCTGCTGCTATGCTCTCTGGTAAACTTGCAGACTCCACCAGACCAGGTCCCCCATGCTGAAGTTGCTGACCCCAAAGTGGATGGCCGTGGGCATGCGGCAGAAGCAAGAAAAAAAGCTCTTGTTTTAAGACGTGGAGGTGTTTTGCTATTGCCCCGTCCTTTATCCTGCCTTGATGGGGACAAGCAAATTAACCACCGATGAGCTGTATCCCTGGGGGATGATTCCTGTGTCTCTTCTCTTTCTCCCAGTGGCTGGTTGAGTGTGAAGTCGTTTTTAAAGATGCAGCAGTCTTCAGAAAAAGGAATAACTGCTCATGTCATACTGAGATACTACTTGAATCGCTTTATAAGGTAGGTTTATTTGTATAATTTCTCAGTTTACTATGGCTGTGTGATACTTTCTGATCTTCAAATTCTCTAACTCTCTTTGGAAATAATTTTTAAAGAAAAATAAATGGAGAGGCATCATTTGCTTCCTGAAATGTAGTTGGTGTTTACTGACTGAATGGCTTTTGCCACTGGGAGATTCCAGTTTTCATGGTATTGGCCCGAATAAAATTTGAGCTCTCTTAAACCAGCAAAAACATCCTTATTCCTTAAGCTGATGGGCAGCAGATTCCAATAAATGTACTGTCAGATTTTCACGGAATCCTTATTCACCAGGAGAATTTGTATGGCTCCTGTGATTGGTAGTAATTGGATCCTGTAAATAGGGGTGTTAACAGTAATGATGGAGGTAAAATAAGATACAACCAGGAGACAGGCTGCTGATGCTTGGGACAGCGGTCGTCCTGCTGGGGGAGAGGCCGGACGGTGGTCTTCGCGAGTGTGTGGTTGGTGGGGGCCGAAGGATGGCAGTATTGGGTCAGAACATGGAATCGGTGCGGCAGCAGAGCGGCAGGCATGTGACAGGACAGTCTACGTTTAGAGAGAAACGACCTTCAACTCATGACACCCAACCCCTCCATTTATGTATTTTCCAAACCGATTAGCTGCTGAACTAGAGGCCAGCTCTCATTCCTCAGGGCCCGTGCCCTCCTGTCACACTGCACTGTCGTTTCATCAGGAGGGGAGTATTGGAGCCATCTTCTGGGCTAATGGCGTAGAGCGGGAAGAACTGACTGTAGCTCATCTGCCGGGCTGGTTTTCTGGCTCCATCACTTACCAGCTGTGTGACTTTGGGCGAGTGTCCCAGCCTCTCTGTGCTTGAGTTTTCTCATCGTGTAAGTGGAGAAAAAGTAATGACAGCGCTTCCTTGCGCTCTCATGAGGAATAAGTGGGATAAAGCACCTAGAAAAGGACGTGACACCCAGTGAGCCTTCGATAGGTGTGAGGTATCTTTATCACTATTGTTATTGCTATTTCCGCCTTTTGACTTTTCCTGTAAATAGGTTAGGAATGAGTGCAAACTAAGGCAGAAACCTGTATTGATTTGCCTTCACCAGGGCTGTGGGCTTTCTTCCAAGTGCTGTTAAACCTCGCCCTCATCCTGGGAAGGACAATGCTTCTTCTGTCATTGTTAGTTGGGCGTGTGGCACTGGGTCAAGTAGCCCGCCTGCCCTGAGTCTTCGGGAGGAGAGGGAGTGGCATTTGGACTGCGAGTCCACAGGGATAGGATGGGGTGGTTAGTGTTCGTGGCGGGGATTTAATGGCGTGGTGGGTTCTGCCCAATAAACTTGCTTCGGAGGAATAATCCTGGAGCTGGGATTGCAGAGCAAGAAGTGTTTCACTAGGCGGATCAAGCCATGGTGGGGGACAGGGAGAGCTAGGGTGCGAGGTGGGGGTGGGGGTGAGGCATTATGGGGCAAGATGGAGGCAAGGACCTCAGTGAGCACATTGCTGTACCATCTGGGCTGGAGAGCAGGATTTGGCATGGTGATTGCCAGTGGGAATGGAGAAAGGGCAAGTCAAGGACACTCCCATTCCTGGCCTGAGCCACATGGCAGATGGTGGTGACATTCTTGAGACACGGAGGTCTGGAAGAGGTCCAGATTGGACCAGGAAGAGAAGGAGTCCAACTATGCTTTCGACAATGGAGGGGACTGTCATCAGCCCACTGTTTGCACTCTTCAAGGTAAACCCAGTGGAAAAAGAGCCATATCCTCTGAGGTTCTCATTCATGCTGGCAAACTCTCTGTTACTGCTAAACTATGATTTGTTCCTTGCCTGCTTACCTCCAAGAGGAGCGGGAGTAAGATCATTAGCTCATACCCTCGTTCTGCATTTACTGAGGGCCCGCTATGTGCTAGGCACTGAGCTAAACCCTGAGGAGTTAGCAGTTAATAAACCACGCAGCACTGTCTGGCATGGGGGTTACATTCTGGTGAATAGAGTTAGACAATAAACAAATAAGTAGGCAACATTCAGTTGCAATATGCAAATAAATTTTTAACAGGTCAATGATGATAAATGTCACAGAGTGATAATTTGGAGAAGGAAATAAGACAGGGTCTTCCTCTGTAAGGTGTTCAGGAAAGGTGACCTTTGTCAAGAAATGTTCTAAGTAAAGAAAATGCTCTGAGGGAAGACAGGTTCACTCAGGGGGGACCAAGCACAAAGGCCCTGAGCGGGGAGCATGCTTGGTGTGTTGGAAGAACTTCAGAGGGCCTGAGGGTGCTGGAGTGGGGAACAGGGGAACGAGGTCGGAGAGGCAGGGCCATGTAGGTGGGCGGCCCCAGTCCTGCAGGGTCTGGGGGCCACCCGAAGGACTTTCCATTTCACTCTGATAGAAGAACCTTGGGCGTCTTCCGCATTCTGCAGGGCAGTGGCGTGGTCACATGTGCATCCCACAAGGATCACTCGGGCTGCAGGGCCGAGGACAGACGGTGACCAGGCAGGGGCAGGAGAGAGTGGACCAGTGTGGAGCCACTGCACGTCCTAAGAAAATGCAGAAACCCAACTTCAAGGGGTCAATCAGCACAGAGATGATCTCATGGGAAGGGAGGAGAGTAGAGGCTCCAGATCCTTCAAAGGATGTGACGCTTCCTACTAGGACCCACATTTAGACAACGGGGTTTTAAAAAAATAGGCTGTGATAGAAACGTCTAACTGTAACAGATGGTGGCACCCTCTGTGAGGGGCGCTGCCAGCCTCACCTCTCAGGGGGCACCTTTGTGAACAGTTTCTTGTGGATTCTTGCGGAGGCTTTCCCCATATTTCTATGCACTTTTTTTTTAACGTCTCAGATCATGCTATATGCAATGGTATACACACTATTTCCACATAGCTCTTTCCACTTCATCATTTTGCATTGGCATGTGCTGTTTGCATGCAAGGGCCCACCCCCCTGGTTTGAAAGGTGGCCCGGGATGGCCCTGTGTGGGTAGATCATCATGCACACAGCCCACCCCCATCGATGGGCATGGAGGAAATTTCCCAGTGTTTCGCTATTTCAAATAATGATACCACGCTTGTGTGTACGAGTTTGTGCCATTGTGTGGGCGTGTTTGCAGGTAGATCCCTACCAGTGTAACTGATGGTTTGGGAACCCCGCTTCTCAGACCTCCCCAGCGTGGCCAGCGTTGCACATTTTCATCTTGGAAAACCTACTCTGACCCTAAGTCTTCTGGAAGCTTGGAAAACACTGAAACACTTGTACCTTTATATGACGCTTTCAATGATTCAAACTGTTTTCTCGTTGATCTCATTTAATTCTCAAACAAATCTAAGGGGGCAGAAATCCTTCTCCTTTGAAGAATAGAAGGAATCATCACCTGTGTTTTCCATAGAAGAGGAAACACAGACATGATCTGATTTTCTCAGTGTGAAAAATTTAGACAGAACCAGAACTCACGTTTCTTGCCCTTTCCCTGTAGCCTCACTCCTGACTCTGGGCGCATCCAGCAGCTTCTGCTCTGCACTCACAGCCTCAAACGAATGCAGAGGCTGCGTTTTCACCAGCACCCCAGGGAGGGCTGTGGATAATGGGTGGGGGGTGCAGACTGTACCACACTCCCTGCTGTGGACGTCTGACCTGAATTCTGCTTCAGATGGGAGCAGGGGCTAACTCACTCTCCGGGGGACAGGGAGGAGAGGACTGCTGGAAGGGAGGCTGGTGGAAGCACCCAAGGAGGGCCCAGCACCCAGGGAGGGCTCTGTGGCTGTTGCCTGAGCTGATCTGTTGCAGTCTGGTGCCCTCGCTCCCTGACTCTGACAGGCAATTCCAGCCCTGCTCCCCGCATTTCCCCACCCTCCTGGACACTCCCTAGGAAGGATTTTGTCATTCTGGGGAAGACAGGAAGCCCACAGGTCTGGGTGCTGAGTGCAGACCAGAGGCTGGGTGCTGACCTGTGATGATGCTGAGGGGGCACTCCAGCAGTCCCGCCCTTCCCACCTGTCACCCCCCAACCTCGGGCCCTGACGCCCCTACAGAGATGATGGAGGTGCTGCTGGGCTGTGTGCTCTGCCCTTAGTTGCACTACCCTGAGCTTTTAAATGTGGTTTTTAGAAAGAGGTCTCTGACCACAGCCCACCCAGAACGGCGCATGCCTTCCCGCCCCAGCTGTGCTTGAACACCTGCCGCCCATGCTGTCCCGCAGGTGGCCGCCTGACACGGGGCCCCAGGGATCTGCTGCCACACATTCTGAAGACTGAGCAGAAGAAAAGAGAACACGAAATCACTCAGTAGTTTCTTATATTGGTTACTTGCTGAAATGATAGGATCATGGACTTGTTGGGCTAAATAAAGTACCGTATTTTGCCGTGTATAATGCACATTTATTTTTGCCCAAATTTTTAAGGGAAACAGAAGGATGCGTATTACACATGGGCAGTACTAATTCCATATTCATGTAAATGTTTTTAATTCTTTTTTAAAAAAGCTTTTATTTATTTATTTTTAGAGAGAGGGCAAGGGAGGGAGAAAGAGAGGGAAAGAAACATCAGTGTGTGGTTGCCTCTCACACGCACCCCAACAGAGGGCCTGGCCCACAACCCAGGCGTGTGCCCTGACTGGGAATCAAACCAGCGACCCTATGGTTTGCAGGCCGGTACTCAATCCACTGAGCTGCACCAGCCAGGGCTGTAATTCTTTTATTTATGCTTATGTGTTAAAAGTGTAACTCTAGAAAACAATAACATTATCTGTATGCAAAATAATTCCCTAAATATATGAGAATCGGTTTTGTTTCTAAATATAAATAAATAACTAATTGAATTTAAAAATTGAATTAAAAATTAAAACCAAAGACTTTTTTTTCCTGAAAGTTTTGGCCAAAAACATGGGTGCTCATTGTACATGGCAAAATATGGTGTGTCATGAAAATGAATTGTCCCTGCTCCTTTTGACTTTTAAAAACGTGGTCACCAGAATACTAGGGGGCCGATATGGCTGGAATTGTATTTCCATCGAACAGCACTGGTCTAGACCCTGGATGCCTTATCCATCATCTTCGTGGCTGCTTCAAATCCCGCTTGGAAGGAGGTAGGGTGTGAGGGAAGGAAGGAAGGAAGAGCTAAGTGAAGGGAGGAGAGAGGGAATGAGGGACGGAGGAGACATTTTCACCCAGGGGGCTACATGGGAAGGACCGGGACTGATGGTGGGTCTGCCGCTGTGCGGCAGAGCCCCTGGGGCCAGGCACCCGAACCTCCCCGAGCTACAGTTTCCTCGCCAGTAAAATGGAGGTGATTGTTACCTGACAAGAGTAGTTTGAGGTTTAGAAGCGTCTAAGTAGTCCCCAGCTCAGGGGCTGACAGGTGCTCAGTGAACAACAAACAGTGTTTAGCGTCAGCAGCCCCCGAGCCAACATGCGATAGGTGCACACGAAACGAGTTTGAACCCACGAGTGTTGGAGAGCGTGTGACCTGTGTCAGAGCATCTTACCCATTTCTATGTGCCCACCCAGGGGTGGGGAGCGGGCCCGCGGTGGAGGCACCTTCTCTCGCCCTCTGTCTCCTGCCAGGCTGCAGCCTCTCCACATGTATTCCGTCTGCTTGCTGGTTGGAGTGTTCTCCCTCGTGCCCTGGGGACCCATCTGGGAAGTGCCTGAGCTCCACCTGGACAACTGCCGGCAGGCGTGGTGGACAAACTTGCTGCTGCTAAATAACTTCCTGTCAGTCCGGAACGCGGTGAGTCCCGAGGCATTGGCCGCAAAGGGCAGATGGGTGCAAAGGCCATGTCTCATGTCACACAGTTCCGTGAACTTCCCACGGGCCAACTTGAGGAGTCTGGTCCCCTTTCTCCTGGCATAGTCTTTGGAGTAGCAGTGATGCCGTGGGAAGGCGGGCTGTGGGCAGGGAGGCCAGTCTCCGACGACGGAGGGGCGGCGACTACACCAGTCTTGGCAGGGGCAGCAGCGGGAAGAGGCCGAGGAGGAATCAGGGGACTGGGCATGGAGGGGCCAGCCACCTGGGGGCATGTCTGGAACACAGCTGGCCCTGCTGCATCATGGTCCCTGTCCCAGTCCATGGAGCCCCGGGGGATGGACGGTTTCTTCGCCTCCACACGGAGAGCCTGCAGTGGGGTGGAACATTGCACTGCACCCTCGCCGTCATGAGTTCTGTTCCACTTCAAGCCAGATCTGACAGAGCAACAGCTGCATACACCGGTCTTGGCTTCCCCAAAGCCCTAGTTTCCTCACAATGAACTTGGAGCAAATGCGAGTGAGACAGAGGTAGCTGCATCGTGTCCCCGGCTCGTATACGCCTGGCAAGTGCAGCCGCAGAGAGGGTCTCTAGAGCGGGGCCGATGACACATGTAACCACTTACCGACTAGACGCTGCCTTCCGTGTGTCACCATCGTGCTGCCTGCAGGTGGGCCCACGTCTGGGACACGGGCCGATGAGGGGTGCAGGCTGGCTGGGGGGCTGCGTTGCCTCTCCGAGGTCAAGCCCACCTCAGATCCTCAGGAGCAGAGGGGCAGGCTGTCACATCTGAGTCCTCACTCATTTCCCCACCCTGGAACTTGCCTCCAGCTGGCACAAGGAAAGCTGTCACTTCTGTTGGATAATTCTGGTCCTCCTTGGATGGGGTGGGTGGGCAGGGAGACCAAGGCGCCTCTGTCGCTGGAGCCAGAAGATCACCCCAGGGACTTCCACATGCAAAAGGGAAGACAGGTAGCTGCCTCCTTCCGCACGAACGTGGATAGCCTGGAAAGGGGTGGCTCGGGCCAGACGGTCCCATGTCAATCATGCGTGGGAACTCTGGGGTTCCCACGTAACTTGTCTGGGGCTAGGCTTCCACTCTAAAGGGACACACTCCCTCCTCCCAGAGGGAAGGGTGTTGTGGAGGGTGGGTGAGGCCAGGAGGCGAGAACCACAGTGTCCCTTCTGCCGCCCCACAACAATAATTAACCCTTGTATTTGTGTAACACACAGAGTTTAGTTCCCACGACTGTCCTTGGAGATTAGCTTTTTTTTTTTTTTAAGCAAGAGAGAAAAATGAATTTCTGTTTTGGAAATGGGAACCTACCATCCAGGCTTGTTACAAAGATTAGATGTGGTGAGGCATGTGTGAGGTGTCTGTGACTCAAAATTCCCGCCTCTTCCCTCAGAAATCCCCCCACTTCTCCACTGAACGCTCTCCGGTCCAGGTGGGGAGGACAGTGACAGGCAGACTGGTCGGTGACAGAGAGAGGTCACCTCTGCTTTCTTTTCAGTGCAACGGCTGGACGTGGTACCTTGCCAATGACTTTCATTTCCACCTCATGACACCAGTGATCCTGTTCGTCCACGGAAAGTGAGTCTTATGGGGACACGTTTTCTCCCTGTGTGTCCTTTCCCATGAAACTCCGAGAGGGCGCTCCCATTCTGGGGAGAGCCACTTTGGGCACTGGGGCTACGAACCTCTCGGAAGAGGCTGCAACATGCCACCCTCTGCTGTTCACCTTCTGCGTCCCCCTCCAGGCTTTGTCCCAAAGCGCTTGTCGGTTTCAGGGTGAACTATTATTTTGATGACCAGACATCCAGATTGTTTCCAAGCTTCCATGACTCTGAGAGACACCACAGTGAGCGCCTTGGAACACGCCGCTCTTCCCCTTGGTTATTTCCTTGGGGACACCTATGCAAGTGGAGTTAGTAGGTCAAAGGGGAGGAACGATTTTGTGACCTGTCGTGAGATAGCTCTCCGGAAAGGGGGAAGTGATTTACAGCACCCTAACCAATCCATCGGTACACCTGCTTCTCCCCGTCGGGGATTTACCGCCTGAATTTGTGTTAGTGTTAGGAAAGCTCTATACTAAGGCCTCCATAATTAATGGAGAGACTGACAGTTTGTGCCTTATCCATGCCATATTTTAAAAGATTTATTCTTCTCATTTGTTAAATTTAAGAACATTGGAAAAAAAACATGAAAAAACATTAGGATGGCCCTGGCTAGCGTGGCTCAGTTGGTCGGAGCGTTGTCCCATAACTGAAAGTTTGTGGGTTCAGTTCCCGGGCAGGGCACATGCCGAGGCTGCAGGCTTCGTTTCAGGTCTGGTAGGAGATAGCAGAGCAGTTCTTCCCTCTTTCGCCCTCCCCCACCCCAGACAGTTTTCATCCAGGTGTATTTCATGGAGCTCTGCAGAACGTTCCGGAAGACTTGCACATCAGCCACCTTGATGGCTCCTCCTTCCACTGAGTTTTCTGCTTCCCTGTGCTACTGCCCCACCCTTACTTCCATCTCCACGTGAACTACTCTCGCCTGGACACTTGTCTCAGACTTTGCGTCCTGGGCCTGGAGCGGGTGCCTGTGCACCCGGGTCCCACCCTGCCTCTGACAGTACCTTTCTCTCCTAAATCAATGGCCACTACGTCTGCATGGCACTTCATAGGCAACATGGGACATTTCCAATCCTGGTCTCATTTTGAGCTGTACAGTCAACCTCAGGATGAGGCAGGTAAGGATGCCTTTACTATCCCATTCTGGATATGAAACTCAAGTTCAAAGTCCTGCCCAGGGTCATGCAGCTGGTCAACGGTCAAGTCTGAAGCCTAACTCGGCTCCTTCAGCTGCAGCCCGGCCCCACTCAGCCACGCCTGCCTCCATGTCAGCCTCTTTCAGAGGATGGCCTGGCCTTTGCCAAGGTTTCCAGTCTTCCGTGGTGACAGATTTTGCGGTGAGGGAGACTGAAGAACACTCTTGTCCGTGTCCTCTCTTCTTTGCAGAAGTAAACATGTCCTTGTCCTCCTCGGGGCTGTGCTGTTCTTGGCGTCTTTCACGGCCACTGCTTGGCTCACACTGGCTCATGACCTTCCCGTGGCAGCTCCATCAGAAGCCAGGTGAGCACAGTTCCCAGCCCGCCCTGCTCTGTCCCTCACCTGCCCTGAGAACGGCCGGGACCTCCCAGGGAGGGCTGGGAGTGAATGCCAGGCTGTTTGTTCTGTGCACAGTGCTTTCTGGAAACCCCGGGTGGGAAGTGTTTGGCCCTGTTGAAAAAGTTGATTGCTCTTTTGTTTCCAAACTTCCAAACCTTTCAACTGGCACTGGGGGTCCTCTGGCCACTAAAATGCTTCTCAGAGGAGAGGAGCGCCCCCACGTGGCTGTACTGTGTTTCTCCTCCAGTGGCAAACCGCTGCTGGGAGGCTCTGATGTTGGATGGAGAGACTGAAGGGTGAGGAAGCTGGGGTTACCCCTTCAAGGTCACAGGCTACTAAGTGGCGTAGGTGTGAGTTGAGCCTAGGACCTTACACACGGTGCTGTTTTGTCTCCTCAGTGAGGTATGTCTAGCAATGCTTCCTTCTGACCAGCCTGTGTATGACACAGGGTAAACCGGTTCCACTCGCCTGCTAATCTTTTCTCAGTGCAGCAGTCAGTGATGCAAATGAAGGTCAGATCCCGCCAGCCCTCTGCTCCAGTTCCCCCAGTGGCCTTCTGTTGCTCTCAGAGCAGAGCCCCTGTCTGACCTTGACCATCATGCCCCATCTTGCCAACTCCTGGACCAGCCATGCTGGCCTCCTCACATCCACACACCAACTGTGTTTCCCCTGCAGGGCCTTTGCACTCGATGCTCCCTTACACGAGAATGCTTTCTCTTTAGAATCTGGGTCTTGGCAGGGCTTGCTCCTTCACTTCCTGCAGGTGTCTGTGCACTGTCACCTTCTCAGAGCAGCCCTCGCTGATCCCCTGATGTAAAATAGCCCAGGACCATCCCTGGCACATGAAGTGCTCAATGTGTATTGGTGAGTGGGAGGGATGAATGAGTGAATGAATGAATGACTGCACCCTAGGCCTTTAAATCTGGGGAGCATCATGACCTCTGTCACATCCTTGGTGTCACATCCTGTGGGCAAGGCCAGGTGACTGAGAGGAGGCTTACCGCTGCCTCGCCCAGTGGTTCTTAGCTCTGGATGCACATGAGAGTCCCCTGTGGGGCTTTTAATTCCCACTGATGCCCCCAGAAAGCACCACCTTGACCAGTGGAATCCCTGCGGTGTGGCCCAGGTCACCGAGTTTTGTACAAGCTCCCAGGAGGAGATTCATTTCTTTCAGAAGGGGTTCAGTTCTGAGAACCATCTCTTTCGAGTCATCCTGACAAAGCAGCCACCAGAAACAACTGTTGCAAATGAATGCAACTGTCATATTTCCCTGGGATCCGGGGTGGCGGGACCCAAGGGATTTGGAACCTTAGCAAGCCAGCTGTGGCCTGAAGCAAGATTGTTACTGAGGAAATGAAGAAAGGTACCCCAAATTTCATGTTGGATTTGCTGCTGGACTCAACGGCATCTGAGAGACGCCCTTCCCCATGTCCAGGCCGATCAGAGCCTTTGTCTTGTTTCCTTGTGTTCTTCAGTGGAAAGGCGGCTGTGCTGTACTTCTCGGAGTACTACACTAAGCCCTACTGCCGGTTCGGGCCCTTCCTCGTGGGCGTCTTTCTGAGCGTGTGCACGCACCGAAACCGCCAGGCAAGCCTCCTCAAAACCAAGGTACGATTTCTCGATTCATTAATGTCCACTTAAAAATGATTCAAGAGTCGCGGCCAGTGGCAAAAACAGCACAGGTCTTGTGCCCCCCGACCCAGATTCCCCACTGGTAACGTGTGACACAACTGCAGTGCACGGTCACAACCAAGGAAGCGACGTCGGTCCATTCATAGACCCCAGATACGCTGGTCACGAGCACTCCCATATGTGTGGGTGTATAGTTCTGTGCAGTGTTATCACGTGGGCAGGTCTGTGTAACCGCCACCGCAATCAGGGCCCAGAACTCCCCTGTCACCATGTGGATCTCCCTTGCGCTACCTCGCTGTGGCCTCACCCTACCGTCTCCTACCTAGCCCTCACCCTGTGCTATCTTGCCGTGGCCACATCCACCCTGCCCTGACCCTCGTGACCACTAACCCGAACCTACCATTTTAGTCCGACGTGGGTGTTGACTGAGGTTTACGGCGCGGCACCCGGAGTGACAGCAGCAATACAGAACGAGGCGGTCAGTGCACATAAGTAAACGCACAGCGGCTGCACAGGCACTAAGCCGCTTCTGTCCCACTCCGCAGGTGCAGGCCGTGCTTGGGTGGGTTTGCTCCCTGGCCACCCTGTTCGTGGTGGTCGCCATGGCATACGCAGTGGACGACACCTCGGGCACCCGTGCAGCTGCCGCTGCTGTCTACCAGGCCCTGCACCGGACCCTGTGGGCGGCGGCCCTGGGCTGGGTCGTGTTCGCGTGTCACGAAGGCCACGGAGGTATGACGCCCGTGTGCTCACAGTCCCTTGGAAGGTGACGAGTATGAAAACAGTGCACAGAGGGGCTCTTGTTTGCTGGTGAATGACTCAGAAACACCCATTTGTCTATCTCCTCGGGGAAAACACCCCGAGTACTCTGCGATTTTCACAGTGGTTCGTGTACAGGGGCCGGTCTGGAAGGAAAGTTTGCAGTCTCTCCAGTGAAGCTGGTTTCCAGGTTGGGAGAGGACAGGCAGGGTCGTGAGAAAAGCCCAGCGCAGGAAACGAGAGTTTGGGTGCCACCTGGCCCGGCCTCGGTTTACCCCTCTCTGGGTGGAGACTCTCCCAAGGCCCTGGTGACTGGAAGCACCGTTTCCATCACCTGCGGTCAGTGTCAAAGCAGCCCATGCCGGGCTTGTTCCTCTCTCTGGGGTGTTATTCTGCGGAGTTGCCCACGTTTCTCCCCCGGTTAAAGCCTTTCCGTGGGGCCCTGTCACCGACAGCAGTGGTCCTCAAACTTTAATAGTAGATGGGCCCATTTGGAAGGAATAAGAATTCTTTGGGATCCACAGTATGGAATATTTGTTTTGAAGGGACCTAGAAGTCGATCAAATGCAAGCCACCCAATACTGGATGAAGAGTCTGAGGCCCGGAGATGCTAACTGCCTTGTGCCAGGCCCAGCAGCTCGTGTGGCTGCACCTTGAACTAGAACCCAGGCTGGTGAAAAACTGTCAACTCAATATCAGCCTCTCTTACTTTTTCATCTTCTTGCAGTGGGGAGTTTGGTGTGGGTTTATGTGTGTGTGTGTGTGTGTGTGTGTGCGCATTCTTTTGAACATGAATGAAGACCTTCCAGGAAGAAGCCCACAGGCTCAGGGGCAGCATCTGGAGGGTGCAGCGATGTCACAGTGCCTTCACAGGCCCCACGGGGGCTCACAGCACCGTGATTCAAGGCTGTTCCCTCCAGGTCTGGTGGCCCGGCTGCTCTCCCGCAGCATCTGGAGTTTCCTGGCCGGCATCAGCTACGCGTGCTACTTGGTGCACCCCATCATCATCCTCCTCTACAATGGACTTCAGGAAACGCCCCTTCACTACACGGCCGTGAACACGGTGAGTCTGCAGCTCTGAGAGGCATGGTGGCCTTTCTCTCCTGGGGCCACAAAGCAGCCTGCTGGCTCCGTTCGAAGCCTGGCGCTATCCTGGCTGGGGGCCTGTTGTTCTCTCTTTCATTGGAGGGAGGGCTGCAGCCCAGCACCCTGTCTTTGCTTTATGTCTTTCATGTTTAATGGTCAGGGCTATCCATCTGCAGACTCGTTTCCTGCAGCCAGGAGGGCAGACTTGACGACCCTCACACTGGAGGATTTGGATGGTAAGGTTGTGTCCACTCTGCCCCTGCTTCTCTCCAGTTCTATCTTTTCTCCGGACACTGTGTGCTGACCTTTGTCACCGGGCTGGCCCTGACGCTCTTCATCGAGAAACCATGTCAGGAACTGAAGCAGTGCCTTCTGGGATCGATGCCTGTGGGGCCAGGAACGGTCTAGTAAAACCCCAAAGAACTGCGGCCCTTTGTTGGTGGTGAAGGAGGGAAACTGGTGTGGCCTCATGCATCTAACAAATGTTCCTGTGTTCCTGCGCGGGGTGTCCGTCCGATTTTGTGAATGTTTATCGTGTACAGGTCCTCTGAGTGTAATCTGTAAAAGAGCCCTCAGTGTTTACTATGAAGAAGAGTTCTCTGATCGTCTTTTTAGCAGTATAATAATTGTCCTTGCATGCACTCTTTAGCAAAAAAAATTCCAAATATTTTTGGTCACATCTTGTGTTTTCTCTATATCTGTGATCTTAGGAAAACGTCAAATATATTGAATTGACTGTAATTTGGCTTAAAATGCTAATTTTTCTTACTAGAACCGCATGGTGTAGTTTTCTTCATCATACTAGTTTCTGGGGTATTACAGCACCTCTGTGGACTTCTAACTTTTTCTTGGATGCTCAGGATGATTTGACTCGCTAGCGTGCACAATTTGTGGGCTTGTTACAAGTCTTCCAAACACTACCTTTTGTACGACTTGGTGCCTGAGTTAAATTGATAATCTCCCCCCAAAAGATAGGAAATTCTGCGCTGGCCAGATGGCTCAGCTAGTTGGAGCGCTGTCCCATACACCAAAAAGTTGCAGGTTCGATCCCCGATGGGGGCACTTACCGGAGGCTGCTGGTTGATGTTTCTCTCCCTCTCTCCCCTCAGTAAACCTATCCTTGGGTGAGGATTAAACAAAGGTAAAATGTTCACACCCCCATGTCTGTCAGGGTGTGGCCTTATTTGGGGGTAGGGCCTATACAGAGGTGATCAAGCTCACTGAGGCCATTGGGTGGGGCTGCGGTCCTAATCCAATATGACTGTCCTTTTGAGAGGGAAGTCGGGACTCAGGGACAGATGTGCACAGAGGGGGTGATGTGAAGACACGTAGGGAGAAGACGGCCATCTGCCAGCCCAGGGTCCCCAAGGATGGCCTGAAGCACCAGGCACTAGAAGAAGCAGGGTGGGATTCCCTCTGGACCCCCCCAGAAGAGGAAGTCCCCCCTTGGTTAGGACTTCCAGCCTTGCAGAACAGTGAGGCGACACATTTCTGCTGTTCTCACCCAGCCAGTCTATGGCTCTTTGTTGCAGCAGCCCTACAAACGAATACAGCCTGGCAACAAAGACTCCCAAAGGAGAGGGAGGGGACCCTGGCAAGTGACCTCTATGCCGACCCCCTCGGTTTCCAGCAACGAGACCTAGGGACCGGGAGAGACTCACAAGGCCAGGTGGAGACCCGGTTTCTTTCCGAGAGTGTCACTTCTCGCCAGCCATCCCTCCTTCCATGTCTAACATTGCTTGTAACGACACTCTCCTTGTGTACTTACTAATTGAAAAATTTGTTAATAATCATGGGGTGACCAGGAGCTTTTTGGCTGGGGATGCCCCCATCTGCATTTGCTGTCTTTGCCATGAAGTGGATATTCAAGGAAGACCACTGAGCCCGGGGGGGAGGCTGCGAACCTCAAATCCTTCAGCAGAGCAATTGACCGCTAACTTCGGGGTACAGGCCACGGGTCTCTGAGGTCTGATCTCTCCTGTTGACTGAATTTGACCTGAACGAGAAGACAAGTCCCACCCTGGCGTGTTTAGCCTGTAGTAAAATGCACCAAGCTGTGTTTCAGGGGAAGTCTGAAGTCCGTCGAGTGCCTCGGGAGACCCCTGGTGGCCAATGTGGCACATGAACCCCCGGACTTAATCAGGCCTCAGAGGAGACTTTGTGGGCAGGAGGGGGGCGTGTGCAGGAGGAACAGGGGTCCCAGATGGCCCCCAGCGGGAAAGGACTGCCTGCCAACATCGCTGGGCACTCCAATGGCCAAGTGCTTCTAGTTAGGAGCCTACAAACCCGGGGCCCTTGGAAATAGCTTCCCAATGACTAACAGAGCCTTTGAAAATTCTTTTTATAAGGAAAAAAAAATCCCCTCCTTACTATGGCCATGTCATAAAACATAAAGTGGGGATAGAGAAGTTCACTTTTGTTCTAGATGTTTTTCAATGCGGAATTCAACACAGAGTTGAGGGTTTGCAGACACTATGTGCCTTGTTTAGACTCTGCAACAAACTGTAAAAAGGGATACAGCATTTATGGGGCCCTTGGACTTTTGAACACTGCCTGGGGGTTTGATGACATAATGGATTTTGTGATTTTTTAATGTGATAATGGTGTCGTGGTGATGTGGTTTTATTTTATTTTTTTTAGAATAGTCTTTAACTGTAAGATGCATATTGAAGCATTTATGGACAAAATGCTATAAAAATCCGGTATTTACCTCCAAATAACAGTGGGGCGAAGTGGAATAGAGGAAATAAGGTTGGTGATGTAGTAATAACTTTTTAAGTACACCGGACCGCATTATAATATTTTCTCTATTTTTTGTGCGTGCTCGAAGTTTATGTAATAATAGAGCCAAGGAAGTTTCTAGAGGCAGCAGGATCCGCATAGAGAAGTGCCCATTGGTGGGTGCCTCCTCCACTTCTTCCTGAATTCCGCAACCCACTTCCAGCTTCACATACCCCCGGTGGGTAAGACCAGGTCACATCGTGGTACAGAACTCCCTCCGGCAGGGAGATGTCAATCCCCAGGCCTCCTTCAGTTCTTCCCTGTGGTTTGGGAGCGTCCAGGGCGATCTCGCTTGTCTGGTGAAGGCCTGGACTCTGCTGTTTGCTTCATATGGAGCTCGCTCTGCCCAGCCCACACCTGCTCGGCCACCAGGGCTGCTGAGAGGGGACTGGGAGCTGCTGCAGGGGCCAGTGTCCCCTACCCCACCTGCGTCCCCAAGCCACCCTCCCAAACACACCACCTTCTCCCATGAGTTCTCCCAGCAGGATGGGGGCCGAGCTGACTTGGTGCTGGGTCGCCGTGTCCACTCAGAACACAAGTGGTCTCCGCAAAGGCCACAGCGGAGAAGTCTCCTCTGCCCACCCTGTGCCGCCGTGGGCTCCCATCCAGGCTTTGGGTGCTCATCGTGGCCTCACAGAAACCGCTCTGGAGTTTCCCTCTTCTGACGCAGGTCAGCCTTTCCTGGCTGCAGAGTCTAGGGGCGCTGGGATGGAGGGTGGCCCTGGACTGAGATTCAAAAAAAAAAGAAACTTTCACTGTGTAATATGAAAGTCCTGATGGGTGCAAAAAGAGGACAGCGTGTCAATAATCCAAAATGACAGAGTCCTTTGTTAGAAAATATGCAAAGAGAAGGAAGAAGGGAGACAGGCAGGTGTGGCAGCTCAGACACTTGGAGCAAGTGGTGGGAAAGGCTTTCTCTTCTGTTTTGTCAAGAAGGATCAGAATTGGGGACAGGGAGGGACTTTGGAGATGATCTATTTGATAACAGCGTTTTTGTGGGATTTTTTTTTTTTGCTAATTTAAAAAAGTTATTTTTCAATTACAGTTTGCATTGGGTATTTTTTTATATTAGTTTCAGGGACGTTGTTTTGCAGTGAGGCGCTGAGGCCAGGGGACAGCCAGGCCTGGAGGCTGTTCTTCGCGATAGTCTACAGGGGCAGGACAGAGGAGCAAAACAGAATATGTGCTCTTGTACACATACAATGCACATAGGTACATGCATGCTTGCATACATGCATACAGGCATAGTCATATCCATGAGACTGTTCTCTTTCTTCCCGAATTTTCTCTTTAACAAAGGCTAGAAAAGTCAGTATTACCTGTCTAGATGATTTCTCTTACCTCCTCTGTATGCAGAGCGTTGGTGAAGCAACAGCCATCAGAGCAAAGGTCTCAGTCCTGTGGAAACACCCGACCGAGTGTGGCAAACCTCCATCACCTTCCCCATTCCGTGGGAGAAGTCACTTCCTGGGCCCTGCTCCCGGTGGTTTGAAGAAATAGGCGTGCAGACTCCGGAAAGCTTTAGCTGCACATGTTCAGCAGACCACAAGAGGGCAGCACTTAGAGACCAGTGCAGGGCCCCGTGGCCTGTTGAAATGCACTGGAAACTTCCTAGAAACATTGGATTGTTGAACTGTGAATTAGGAGTTAAAGAGTATTCATGGTTTCCTCTCAAATGGCCAGCTAGGAAATTTAGGATGGCATAAGGACCAGAATAGGCTTCCACTCAATCCTTTTGGAAATGTAACTATTATTTCTAATCTATGTTATTTTCAACTGAAAATGGCTTACATCTCTGTAGTGATTTCCACACCCTTATTTCTGAGGAACTTCGAGTGAACCTATGTTTCACTTATTTTTCAGTTAAGAGGAGGACTGCCTGTCAGACTTGACCTCAAAGTTCTTTGATCTTTAACACCCAGTGCATCAGAGAAATGTCACCCCCTGCGCTACCAGCTGAGGGACAATGCTGGACTCCGTCCTTAGTGACGGAGATCTCTTTGGAGGGTGCTGGCATTCCTGGGTCCGAGGACAGCTGGGGGAACCGCTCAGCTCCAGGCTGTTCTGGGGCTCCCGGGACTTCAGATCAGGGCCAACTGTAGGGATCCCAGAGATGGTGCACACCTAAGGGTGGACATGGAACCTGCACCCCCTTTGGGAGTGAGGAAGGATCTGAGTCCTTCTGGGGCCACTTTGCGACTGGATGCTCAAGGTTCATTGCCCTGTGGCATGGCTCTGCTCTCTGACTGACTGCAACAGTCTCTTCTAAGCACTTCATTGGTGTCTCTTTGGGTGTGGAAGAGAGATATTGCCATATTGTGACAAGCTCTCCTTGGAAACACGGGGAGAAAAAGTGTAGTGAGATTGGATGGCACTGGCTAAGGCAGAGCCCACGGAGTTTATCTAAGAGAGTCATTCTCTCCAGTGTAGTCCCCAGACCAGCGGCAGCAGCACCTGGGAACTTGTTAGAAATGCAGATTCTCAGTCTCCACTCGGGACCTTCAGGGTCACAGACTCCGGGGGTGGGGCTGGCCATCAGCATTTCAGCAGGTCCTCAGAAAACGCAGTGCAGGCTCAAGCTGGAGAGGCACCAAAACAGTATGAAATCGGAAATATTTACAGTTGCAAAGCCAGCTGAAACTTGAGTGAATTATAGAGGAAACGAGAACCAGAATATAGAGAAGTAAAAACAGAGAAGAAACAAATTTTCGAGCAAGGGTAGAGTGAAAGAGTTTCCCTGCCCCTGCCTGGTGTGTGAGAAAACCAGGGGTTGTGCTATCAGCAACTTAATTAATACCTGCCCAGAGCAGCAATTTTGAACTGGCACGCCCCAAGAATTTTCAACAATGCAACGCCTGACTCCTCAGGGGCACTGACCTCTCTTCCCTTAGACTGTCAAATGAAAAAATGACAACAGCCAACACAACAACAGATGTCCAGTGTGAATGAATTAAAATTATACCTTTTTGGGGGGTCAGATTGGGAAAAGATAGTTTTTGGTGTGCAGCAGAATTTGAGTGGTGTGTGCCATGAAATGAAAAAGTTTGCAAATCGCTGACCTAGAGCCTCTCGCCTCTGCTGCGTCAGACTCATTTGGCTAGAAACGGGTCTTGTGGGAGCGGCCTTTCATTCAGCTAACGGGACTCCCCTCACCGCCTGAAGCACACAGAGAAATCAGGGGCTGCTGAAAAGCTTTCGAGTCTACCAAATACAAAAGCCTTCCAAACACCGTCCTTCTCAGAGAGAGTTTCTTTTTATTGGGATTGCCGATTATGGGAAGGTTATCTGTCTCCTGATCCCAGTGGGATTAAAGTAAAACAGAAGCGAGGGGTGCCCGGCCGGCCGGCTGGAGCTGGGAGCAGCTGTGGCAAGATTCCAGAGCTCTTCCTGAAAATGTGACCACGAGTCAGGGAGACTGAGTCCGGTGTAGACACGTCTCCCCAGCACCCCTCCCCTCAACGAGAACCTTCTCCATTGCACGGTGAGCCCTTCCAGATTTCTGCAACCGCAGCTGCTGGAGTCGCGTGTGGCTGCCTCATGCCTCGGTCTCGATTCCTGGAGAATGAGGACATCAGGGCCTTCGTGTGCCCAACAGCCCTTCTTTCTCTCTGTGTTCCTTTCCTCTTCTCTCCTTGCCCTCAGGGATCTTTTAGCTGTTACAACCATCTCCACTCCTTGAATTCCCTGCTCTAATTCACAGAGTTTGTGCTCTTTCAGTATCTTAACTGAGTTTTCATTTCATCCAGCCAGCCACCTGCCTGTCTGGTTGGAGCCCATGAAACCCGTGCCTTGAGCTCCAGTGGAATTGGACGTTAGAAGACTTGATATTGAATGGCTAGACAAGCCACTTGAGTTGTGCTTCAGTTTCCCCATCACTTACCATGTGCCAGGCAGGACCATCTCATTTACTCCTTTATCACAGCCCTTGGCCGTCGAGAAAGCCAAGCCACCACGCAAAGGGAAAAACGTGCACTGTATTTTTTCAAGCTAGCAGGAGACCCCACTCTCCATCACGCCTGCCCAGATGCTGTTTCTGTTCCAGGAGTCTGGTCGCGTCATTTAACCGAAGGGGTCCAATAAGAGGGCACAAAAGGAAAACAATTTAAAAAGTCTGAAGCACAATCTCACAAACAGGAGCCACGAGGCGAGCCTGGCGTGCAGACTGGTAAGGCCCACAGGGCTCCTTCCCCACTGCGGTCGCAGACGCCCTGCTCCCCGAGCCCCGCAGTGACACCCAGCGACCGGCTGCGGTGCTGCAGGCTCCGCCCGGAATCCAACCCCAGGGCTTTCCCACTTACAATTCTCTCTTCTTCTCTACTCTCATCCCTATTCACCCTTTAATCCTCCCCTGGCATCTTGTCGCCTCTTCCCTCTTTGTGAGAGAGACTGCTCTTTGTCCACCAACACCATCCACCATCTCTTTCATTTAAAATAGCAGACACTTAACAGCGGGACACAGGGTCACCCAGCTGGGTGCCGTTTCCCAGCCTCCCTTGCAGGTATGGCCATGTGACCAAGCTCCCACCAATAGATAATGAGCAAAAGTGGGGTGTGCCACCACCGTGGATGCTCGTCCTCCTTCCCGCAACCTGGCATGGGATACGGCAGAGCCCCATCCTAGACGGGGCTGTTTCAGAGGCAGAAGGGAGCCGTCCTGTGACCTTTCACCTGTGAGCGAGAGAAACGTCTTTGTTCTGGAAAGTGCTCCCTTGGGCAGGCTCTGCGCGGCCCCAGTGAACACAGCTTTTCCCTGGGCTCGACCCCTGTCTACAGCCTCACATTCTTCCTTTCTTTTTTTTGTAAGATTTATTTATTTTAGAGAGGGAAGGGAGAGGGAGAGAGAGAGAGAGAAACATCAATGTGCGGTTGCTGGGGGACATGGCCTGCAACCTAGGCATGTGCCCTGACTGGGAATCGAACCTGCGATGCCTGGTTCACAGCCCGTACTCAATCCACTGAGCTATGCCAGCCAGGGTACATTCTTCCTTTCTTTCCCATCTTCACCCTCCCTCCACCCATGAGGTTGCGGAGCCAGCTCTGCTTGGGACTTCTGAGTAGGCACATCCGCGCTGGGGCGCTCGTCACCTGAGAGAACAGAAAGGCAGGAGAATAAGAACCCAATTGTCTCCCTCTCAGAAGAGCAATCTCAAGCAACTGTGAAAAATGCATTATTTTCTCACCACAGAAGAAACACCAGAACTAACCAGCGATTGTAGCAGGGTTGCGGGATGCAAGGTTAATATACAAAAATAAATTATTTTCCATATAGCAGCAACGGATAAGTAGAACGTGAAATCAGAAACACAATACCAATACAGAAGGTGTTTGTTTGTTTGTTTTAATCAGTGAAACTATTCTGTATGATGCTATAGTGGTGGGTGCGAGTCATTTTAAATTTGTCCGGACCCACACAATGCACAACGCCAAGAGTGAACTATAATGTCAGCTATGGACCTTGAGCGATGTAATGAAGTGTAGATGTCGGTTGTTGCCAAGTCACACGTGCTCCACTCTGGTGTGGGCTGTTGATGATGGGGGAGGCTCTGCCTGGGGGGGAGGGGGCGCTGCAGAGCGTGCGTGGGAGATCCCTGCATCTCTGCTCAGTGACGCGGTGAACCCAGAACTGCTCGGGAGGTGTCCGCAGCAGCTCGCGGTCTCAATACAGAAGACTTGGAGAGACTAATGGACGCGGAAGGAAAATAATGAACCAAAGACAATAAAATTGCTCACAGTCCTGCTACCCAAAGGGGGGGAAGATGATGTATTAACATTTTTTGTGTGTATATTTCTAGGATTTTTTTTACATGTGCTCATTCACTTTTCTTTCCTAAACAAATTTAAATGTCATTTAAATTGGCTTCCAGAGTAATGTTACCACTTTGTGTCTCAACATGTGCATGTTTCAGTTGGTGACCTTGACCTTAGAAAACAAATGATAGCTCTGAAAGGTTAATAGAGAACAGATTTTTTCCTTTGGTATTTGAAAAAATCTGCCTGTAAGTTCACATGAAAAAGAAAAAAAAATCCCTCAATAATGACAGGCATCTAAGAAAACTCAGTTGAAGTTGATATCTAAAAAAAAATCCTTCAATATAGTTGACAAGGAATCCACATCCATTTATCCAACTTTCATTAATACAGGGGTGGGCAAAAGTAAGTCTGCGGTTGTGAGTACATGAAACACAGGGTTTGTTCTTGTATTAGGATTTATGAATTATTACATTACTTTCTGTACAGACAGCCGTAAACTTGCTTCGCCCCGCCCCAGAAGCACTCAGTATTTTCGACCCAACAACGAGAGACAGACGTGTCTGTTACATACAACGCAGGCGGAGTCGGCCTGACAGCTGGCCGCGTGGGCAGAGATACTTGGCTGCTTATGAATTCACTGAGTGATTTCATCTGTTCTCAGTTGCTCTGTTCCTCCCGAATTCAGATGCAAATGAGCCTGGGAAGAAGACAATTGCCCAGTGTTTCTCTGCTCCTCCAGCTAACTCCTGTTAATTCTTGGTTCTTGTGAAAGTGGAAAATGGTCTTGCACACGCAGGGAAACAGGCTACCCAGTGCTCTTACCTGCAGACTTGCACCTTAGAGGTGGAAAGGCGAACTCGGTTTAATTTCACCCCACTGGTCGAAATGGGCGTGGTCAGCGTGTAACCATGGACTTGCAATGTGGCCTGTGCCGGTCCATCGCAGCACGGGGAGTTCACCGTGCTGCTGTGAACTGGGACGGTGGGTTTGGTTCAGCGAGAAGGGGGGTGTTTCCCGGAGGGGAGGGGAGGGGAGGGGAGCAGGGGGAGATCTTCCTCAGGTGTGGAAGTGAGCCTGTGAAGGGGTTAACGTGGGTGGCTGACCTACCGTGTACCTAAAGATGGGCTAATCCTGTTAGATGGATTATTTTACTTAACCCAACCCAAAGTCACTACTACTTTTTGAGGAAAGTGAGACTCAGAGAGGTTAATAACTTGCCCAAGGCCTCACAGTGAGTGACTGACAGAGAAGAGTCCTGACCAAGGCCAGTGGATTCCTGTACTCAAACAAAGAACTGGAGGCAGTCCCCAGGCAGTAAGTGACAGGCTCTGGGGACAGAGATGCCCCAGGGAGAGCTGCAATGACAAAACAGAGGCCATGGCCCACCGGGCAGCTCCATTCCCCTAATACCTGTCCCTTGGCTGCAGGTCCATCACCCTCCTGCAGTGAGCTCTATAGAGTGCAGTGCCAGTGACCAATGGGTGACCAGACCACTGGGGCTTGTCCAGCCGGTGGACATGCTAAATGCACTTAAACTCTCCCTTCCTTGCAATTGTTGCTTAGGAGAGTGGGACTCTCCCTGGTCTCAGAGGGCAGCTTCTGGGACACCTGACCACTGGTTGTCAGGCCAGGAGATGTAGCCTGTGTGCACGGGAGAACTAGGACCCAGAACTCTGGCACTTGAGATCCCCACATTAACAATATTTAAGCAGGACATGAGAGCTGGAATTTGGCTAAAGCCCCCAGCCTTGACCTCTGAACGCCTACCTCGTTTCTTCAGTGAGAGAACACATTTCAGGAAGGCGAAGTATTTCTTCTCCCCGAATTACATGATCCTCACCCCCTCTCCACACCCAGAATTTATCTAATTCCTTAAACAGCACTGGACAGCTTCCTTCAACTACCAGGGGTACCCAACCTGCAGCCCTTTGTCTGCATGCAGCCCAGGATGGCTATGAATGCGGCCCAACACAAAATCGTAAATTCACTTACAACCTTTTTTTTCCGCTCATCCGTTTTTGTTAGTGTTTGTGTGTGGCCCAAGACAACTCTTCTTCTTCCAGGGTGGCCCGGCGACACTGACAGCTCTGACACTCCTGAAGGCCTTTCCTGCTGCAGGTGTCCGTGCCTTTGTGTCAGCTGTGTGGGGAGGCTGTAGCAAACAACTGCCAAATGAGGGGCTTCGACAGAAGACGTTATTCTCTCACAGTTCTGGAGCCTAGAAGCCCAAGACCAAGGTGTTGAGGTGGGGGGGGGGGTTGCTTCCTCCCGAGGGCTGAGAGGGAGAACCTGTTCCGAGCCTCCAGCCTGACTCAGGGTGTACGGGAATCTGTGGCGCTCCTGGGCCTCTGAGGCGTTCCTGGGCCTCTGCTGCATCACCTGTCCTCCGCCTCCCCCTCAGCTGCTTGCTCTTCCTGTGCGCATGTGTGCACATCTGTGTGCAAGGGTGCCCTTTTTATAAGGGCACCGGTCCTATCGGGTGAGGGGCCCACCCAACGCCAGTGTGACTTCATCCTAACTCCTTGTTTTTGGAAGGACCCTGTTTCCACTAAGTCCACGCTCGGAGGTACTGGGGTGGTAAGGACTTCAACACAGGAGTTTGTGGGAGGAAGGGACACATTCCAAAGCATACACCTTTCAAACCTTTACGCTTCTAATAAGGCATTTCCAGAGGCTCTCTGACTGTGAAAGAGGCTGTGTATATAAGAGACCTTAAAAAAAAAGTTAGAACTGTTGTCCGAGAGATAGCTGCCAGTCAAGTGGTGAGAATGCAAAATTTCCCCGTAAGAACAGCGTTGCCTTTACTCCGCGAGCTGCCAGCCAGCCTTGGCACGGGAACCGAGCGCATCGCGTCCACGAAGTCTATTATTTTTGCAGCGCGTTTCGAAGTAGGAGGTAGAAACAGCTGCTGTGGTGTGAATTTGCTTCCCGCCCTCCCTCTGGCTCCACTGTCTGCTCAAAACCAGAAGGAAGGGGCTGAGCGCTTCTCCCTGCGTGTCAGGCCCCAGTCTCAGCATCTGGCCTCCGCGCCACTAGGGGGCAGGCTGCAGCAGGGCCCGGCAGCCTCTCCGCGTCCGGTGCAGATTCCAACACGCTGTTGTTTGGATGGTCCGCTGAACGGTGGGGCGGCTGCTGCTGCACCGCGCCAGGCACCCCTGTGGGGTGGAAGAGCCGAGGGCCACACCGGGGCAGCCGTTAGGGGCGGCCCAACGAGAAGGCCAGTGGTACCCTGCCTGGACATGCAGCTGGAGGAGTAGAAGGGTGTCGTGTCCAGGACGCGCTATCCCTGGGTTCCTGTTGGTAACTGGGAGGGTCGATGTGTGGCCCATTTCTTGGAGGCAATTCGGTTTCCCTGTGCTTGTCTTGACCATCCTGTCACAGGGCTGCTGTGGCACAGTTCTCATCGCTGACGGCTTCCGGCACTGCCTCTTTCTAAAATGCCAACCTGAGAGCTGTGGGGGCTGCGAGAGACACGAAAGTGGCCGGGGCCCCGGGGGTGGCTGGGAGGCCCCATTCAGAGCAAGGCTGTGGGCTCCTTTAGCATGGAGGCTGTTCCTGGCAGCACGCCCGTGGCCTGGCTGAGCGCTAAGGAACAGAGGGGACCGAGGTGAAGGCTGGTGGCCACACCCTGCCTTCGTCCCTGCCCTTGTCCTGTCTTCATGGCCAGGCGGGTGCACTTACCCACCTCCTGTCTCCATTGTCTTGACCCTTCCCTGAGAAAGAGTTCTAGAAAGTTCCTCTGATGGCCCAGACATTTGCCTTGGGGTCGAGGACTTCTTGATTTTTTTCTCACGAAGTCCCATATGTCTAGTCCGCACCAGTGTGCGTGCGTTGGTGTGTGGCCGGACTACTCCCTGGTCACCAGACCTGCTTCTCCCGAATCCTCAGGGAAGCCTGGCTGGCCCCCCAGCTACCCACGATTCCTGTTGTATTTCACCCCCCGACTGCCCTTCCCCGCTGTCCGAAGTCCATGCCCTTCTCTAGCTTCTGTCCCAACGTCCTGCCTGGTGGGCCTCAAAGGCCCTCGTGCCCATGGAATCCTGGTTGTTAATCTGCTTCGGGTCATCCCGTTGCTCAGGAAAGAGTTTCCCTAGAAGCTATACACAGACCAGGAGTATTGAAGCCAGGGACCGCACCAGTGCTGAGGTCCAACGTGGGCAGACAGCTGAAGGGGAGTAATACGGTTGGGGGAGGGCCGTGGTCAGGACAGGCAAGTCAACAACCCGTGGTGAAATCTGAGCCGGAGAAATGGCAAAGCTCGAGTCTGAGGAAAACCCAAGGCAAGAGCCAGCCGGGGCCCGTGTGGATGTACAGAAGAAACCACGCGGCTGAACGTGAGCGACATGGGTAGAGAGGCACCTGCTGAAGGTCGGTGGATTCTGAAGGCTAAGGTGGTGTTTGAAATCGGCTTCTGATCATCAGCGTGGCTGGTCTGCCGTGCCAGCCTGTGCCTCACCCCTGGCCGCTCAATGGGCTCCCGAACACCGGATCTGCCTGGGCTCCTGCTGTGGGTGCTGCCTCAGCTTGGGCATCATCGAAAAGGACAACTGATTTACAGAATTGCGTTGGCCTTGTCCGAGGAAAATAATTGAATGAAACAGTGTTAGCATTGGGATTCTTGTCCCTGGCTCCCGGGGGGTCTTTGGCCAGGAAGAAGTTTCAATCACTGGGGGTCCTGAACCCAATAGCCCCCAGAGCCCCCTGCCGAACAACAGTCGTAAAGCCTTGTGTGTGGGACCCCGATGTTTCTTGACATTGATTCCTTTCTTTCACTCAGTCTGCTGTTCTCACTTTTCCTGATACTTACGGCCGTACTGAACAGCAGGCGCCAGAACTTGGCTTGGTTGATTGGTGTGGGGCAGACTCTGAGGACTTCTGATCTTTCCCGAAACCCTCACATTGATTTCTCGGCAGTGCAAGGTGTAATGAGTGAGCTGGGCACCTTGGGTCCACCCCTTGGTCATAAATCAGCACAAACAGTGGAGGCGATGAGTGCGGGGATCAATAGAACACGGAGCCGACAAACGGGGAGGCCTGGCGTGGACGTGGGCTGACTCCCTCGAGGACTCCTGACTGCAGAGTGCGGCTGCACAGCACGCTGTGTCCTTTTTCACGGTGAGCACTTCCTAGAGGGCGTTTGCACACACCAGTTTGCTTGCTCTGGTTATGCCATTGCTCATCGGATGCCCTGGAGCCCAGGGGTTCCCTGCCGGTCCGTGCCTGCCCACGCTGGGACTTTGTGTTTCGGATCTTCGCGGAGGGCTCTTTGTGGTATAATGTGCTGCTTTGCTCATGTCGATGTGGTTTTTGCTTTTCCAAGCGAGCTTTTCTCTAAACAGAACTGGAACCCAGTAGACAAAACTGTTAAGGGCCAAACTGACCTAGCTGTCATAGCATAAGACATTTGCAGTCCTGTGATTATTTGAAGAAATCTCAGGTGTCTTTTGTGTGCCCGGCATTGTGCTGACTCGCTCCTCATAGGTGCCCACAAGGTAAGCATATTCTCCTAATTTCAGAGGTAAAAAGCCGAGGATCTAGGAGGTTGAGAGATTGTCCAGGCTGCTCACCTGGTGCTTTGGGCTAAGTTGTGTCCCTCAGATTTCATATGTGGAAGTCCCGACCTCAGCACCTCAGAATGTGACTTTATTTGGACATCGTGGATGGAATTAGTTAAGATGAAGTCATGCTGACCTTGGGCGCTGCCCATATCCAATAGGACTGGTGTCCTCATAAAAAGGGGAAATTTGGACCCGGACACTCACAGAGGGAGGACACCATGTGGAGATGAAGGCGGAGGTCAGGGTGATGCAGCAGAAGCCGAAGAACACCAGCTTGCCAGCGAGCCTCCAGAATTCAGGGGAGGGGCATGAACCAGCTTCTCCCTCGCAGCCCTCAGAAGGAGCCAACTCTGCCAGCAGTTTGACCTTGGACTTCTGGCCTCCGGAGCTGCGGGACAATACATGCCTGTTGGGTGGGCCCCCAGTTCGCGGTACTCGAGCAGGACCGCCCTAGCAGACAATACACCTGCCATGAGGTGGGACCAGGCAGCAAATCCAGACCGGCTCCAGTGTCCCTGCTTCCCACTGTGAGGCCACGGTGTGCCATCAACCTGCTGGGCAGGAAAGACGGAGTCCTAAACACACTCAAGACTGTGATCCTGAGTGTTTCAGAGAAGGCACTGGGAACTTGGGTGGTCCCCAGATCCAACCGGGAGACACAGCATCGGTATGATGGACGCTCATGGCTTTGTTTGCTGTACCTTCTGTGTTTCTGGAGGTGAGAAGAGGCAGGGAAAGGCACATGGTGGCTGCTGAGTGTGGCAAAAGCTGCTGAGAAGTGCAGCAGGCGCCTGGGGAGTGTCTTCTAGACGGGCGCTCTCCAGACGCATCCACGGTGCTTCTGGATAAACAGGTAAGTGCGGATGTGGGTTCTCCCTGCTTTGCACCAGCTGGACTTTGCTGCTTGCACACGTTGGTCCTCACGAACCTCCAGCTTCAGGGCGGGAGCACAGCTCTGCTGGCAGCACTTTGGTAGGCGCCTAAAGACAAACAGACCTAGAGCCGGGCGGCTTTATTTGCTGGGTAAACAGCTGGAAGACTGTGAGTGCAAAGGCCTCTAACCAGCAAGGCAAATAACACGATGGGAAATATGTTATTTTGCAAATGGAAATAAAGTTCAGCTGATCAGCGGCACCCAGGAAGATCTGCTCCTCAGATATTGAGAGCATGGGTGAGTTTGCTCCAAGGACAGATAATCGTCAGCTATTCAGAGGAAGATGCTCCAAGGCAGTCAGTAGATGCAAGGCAGAGGTGACTGTGTTACAATAGGAGAGGATTTTCTAGTGACTTCTGCCCCATTCCTTGTCAATGGCAGGACACACAATTTAAGACATACTTGAGAATCAATGTCCTTGTGCCTGGTATGCCATGGTCAGCAGTAAAAAGGCAGAACTTCATTGTCACTTTAGGGGGACTCCCTAATGGGTCATGTGACTCTCTGGATGGGGAAATGCAACACTCTTCCCTATCAATTAGTGCCCAGAAGACTTAGAGTCTGGAAAGCGAGATAACAGTTTATAGGAAATAATTGCTGATGAGATGAGTGCAAACGATGTTTGTTGGTGGAAGAGACGATGCCGGAAGTTATAACTTCTTTCCCTGTAGTCTGTGAAGCCATTCAAAAAAACACAATTCAGAAACAATAATCCAATATTTTTTTTCTGTCTATCTGTCTGTCTGTCTATCTATCTATCTATCTATCTATCTCCCTATCCAATCAAATTTCGGGTATCTGTCCTTACACTGTCTTTGCCTTCTGCTGGTTCCCTCATTAGTGAGTTATACGACACTTTGCTACGTGCTCACTGTGTAGTGGAATGAGACAGCGTTTTTCAAACATTTGGAGACATGCACTTGGGTATTCCTCTCCTCTGTGCATGCAGCCCATTAAAATCCAGGTTCCTGACCACCAGGGACCAGAAAGTACCAGCCATAGTGTTGCTCGCCCTCTGAGTCCCAGCTTTATTGTAATTTCTGGTCTCTGAGGAACTGCTTTACTTTCCTGAAAGTTCCATTGTGCTTTAAATTAAAAAGAAAAAGTTCAGTATGCTGTATTGAAAGAGATCCCTCTGAATGACTAGTTTGCCATATTGATTAAAATGGAAGTCCTTCCGATTGACTTTTTAAGCAGTTCGATGTTTCTCATATTTTGCTAACCAGGGCCTTGCTGGCCAAAGGCAGTGCCTCCCACCATGAGCACTTCTGTGTATCTCCAGGCCTAGAGGGTGGGGGCAGGGCCGGGTAGGAAGGAGGAGGGTGAGTCCGGAGGAGGGGAGGAGAGTGAGGAGTACAAGGTCCAGGACGGTGCAAATGTCAGGAGCCCACTGGGCTGTTACTCATCAGTGAAAAGCCATCACTGTGGCAGATCCCAGCTCCTCGTGGGCGGGGTGGGGCTTGGGGACTCCCAGGGAACCCCAGCGTTGTTGGTGGGGGCTCCCTGTGTCTCCTCCCCACTGTGGGGAATTGAAGGAGCAATCTCCCAGGGGGCTTGTGACTCCCTGGGGTCTTGTTCTATTTTCACAAAGAGAAAACTCTGGTGGGCTGGCACATCTGGCAGAGGCATGGTGTGGCAAATGCAGAATTGCTAATGAAGTGAAGTTACATCCCATCTGGCATCTGTTCTGTGGCCAATTTGCCCACCTGTGAATAAGTTGGCTCTTGGCAACATCCTCAGCCCCGCCGCCATAGCCTCGTGGGGAGGAGGGTGGGAGGTAAGACCAGGCGAAAGTTTACAGCGCGTGGTTTCTCCTGTTCCTGAAGCCAGCACTTGTTTTCACGGCCACTGTTTGCATTGGAGTCTTACCTGTACCTCTGAGAATGTTATGCACTGGATAAGACTGTGTTGGTAGCCAGCGACAGAAACCTAGTTTTACCCAGCTTAAACCAAAAAGGGACTTGCTTACAAAGACACCAGGGTCAGTGGGAACCCAGGACGGGAACGGGGCCATGCTTGGACACTGGAGCGTGGGGCTCAGGTGCAGTCAGGGCTCACTCGCCATCTCTCATCTCCGTCCCGCATCCTGTCGGGTTCTCCTCTCCCTCTTTCTGCAAACTCGGTGTCTCTTTTTCTCTGGTTCACAGAGGACACCCGACTGCAGGTGGAGGGGAGACTCACCCTGCAAGCGGCCAGGTGCCGGCCCCTGGGCTGGACCGCCCAGGTCTTGGGGGGCTGGCGCTGTGGTTGGCCCAGTGCAGCTGGGTGCCTCTGCCAGGACCCGCGCCTGCGCTCAGGAATGTACTGGGATGTGGGGGCTGCTCCTGCACGTGGCTGGCCAACCCGCTCCTGACTCTTCCCTGACTCCCCGACCTGTCTCCCTACCCTGTTCTCAGATGTTGGTCCCCACGCTGAGGGCTTGCCCGGACACAGCTCTGCCCTCCACCGTGTGGGGCTCTGGACCAGGTCTATGCTGTCCCATGCTGTCTCCTGGGACCTGCCACAGGGTCTGAGGACACCAGAACTGCCCAGCCTGGGGGCTAGACACGAATTCAGGCCAATGTAAATCTTCCTAGGATGTGGATGGCACAGCTGGCTCCTCATCATGATGCATAACATTGGTAATTTCTAAAATTATCCTCATTATTGATTTGTTTATTTGCTTATTGTCCATCTTCCTAATAAAATGTCATGCAAGCAAGAACCTTATCTGTTTTGTGCACTGTTGAATTCTTAGGTCCTAGAACAATGCAAGTCGTAAGAATTCAATAAATGTATGCCTTTTTAATCAGTTCCTTTAAGAACAGCAACCCCTTGATGTTAAACTTAGAATTCACACTTAGCAGGGTCAAATCATTCAGCCATAGAATGGCCACAGGTACTAGTAATAGCTTTGCCCCGCCTCTGCTCGTCCTGCTTTTAATCTCTTCCTTTGTACCCCAAGATTCTGCCCTTGCCCCAGCACAGACAGCCAAACACGAGTCACCCACTGTGGGGGGCCAGGGGTCACTTCAAGGTCTGAGGCTAAGGTGGTCAACTCTTGATTTCTAAGACTAAAAGTCCCATTCAGATGTCAAACCAAAAAGATATGAAGGGAGACACAACCAAGCACAACCAGTTTTTCTTCAACCTCCCTTCAAACCCTAAGCTAGGGTGTGTGGGGGGGCAGTTAGAGCAGAATCGGTAGAGAGCATAAGGGCCGCCTTGCATTGGCTAGCCCACCCCCTTCCAGCTGAGTCCTGAAGGTGCAGCCAGGTATAAAGACGCACACTCTTGTTAAGATGGATCATTCCAGGGCGGAAGTGCACCATCTGGACCCCGAGTGCCTGGTCTGTGCCCCCTGAGCCACAGTGGTGCAGGGTACAGGGATGAGCGGAGCGTACCAAAGCTCACCCACAAATCAGAAACACTGAGGAAGCTCGCCAAGAAGGGGCCACAAGAGAGAGGACCGGGAGACTGCAGAAGTCTGGGACGCAAGGTCACCGGACCAGTGATGCACGTGGGCGTGCAGCCGGAGGCCATGGCGGGACTCGGGCACTGCAGTGAGGGCAGCGAGGACCGCAGCTGATGGTTGAGCAGTGGGAGAGGCCACCTCTCAGGACCAGGTGAGAGAGCTGCCTTTGCAAGGACGCTGGAGCCTGAGTGAGGCAGACCAAGTGGGAGAAGCAGATGCAGACACAGCCTGTGGAAGTTGGGACACACTTCTCTCAACTCAGTTGCCCTCTGGGAGGGGGAGGGGAGGGAGGGGCTGTGAGAGGGTTTTTAAAGAATCTCAAGTTGACCCAGTTTTAAAACTGGAATGGACTATATTCAGTTGCTGCAAACCAGGCAGAAGGGGGCTTCGTATAACTTTTCTATGTTACAGAAAAATATTCTTACTTTTCTGCCATGATCATAAAATTTACACTTCCCACAGAACATTCCAGGTCGCAACTTTGTTTCTATGGATGAGGAAACTGAGGCCCAAGGAAAAAGATGGGTGGTTCAAGGCCACACTGCCATGTGGGGGCCCAGCCAGAAGGACAGCCCAGATCTCCCGAGTCTGGCTCCAGGCCACCCAGCTCCACGGGGGCTCCTCCCTGTGTCCGTCAGACTCCTGCAGAAGTTGTTGGCCACGCCATGTAGTAAATGTGAGAGAATGTCTCCCTGGACTTTTTTTAGATGGAGCATTCAGTTAAACTTAGAAGCCAGATTTGAAAAGCTCTTGACTGTCTTATGACAGTCACATAGTGTGGGATATACATCGAAATGAGCATCTTTGGTTAATGAATATCAATTTCTCCTCCCTCTGTCCCTCCCCTCCTCCTCCTGATGCTCCTCCTCCTCTCCCTTCTTCTTTCTCCCCTCTCTTTCCCCCCTTTCCCTCCCTCCTCTATTCTTGACACTTTTCTTAGCATAAAACTCCCTGTGGCTGCTTGTAACAGCTGCAAGGCAAAGGGAGGTAATTGGAAGAGTCAGCTGGGATAGCTGACTCTTGGAAGACGGTGGTAGCTGGAGAAATGGCTTATTTTGACAAAAGCACTTAGGCAGCAGAGTGGGAGACAGACTGTGGGGGAGGGAGAGGCAGCCCCAATTTCCACCCTGGGTAGCAGTGTGGTTCTTCTGACACACATCCTTCACAGATGAAAAAGACAGCGAAGGCAGAGAGTGAGTCGGAAAGCTGGTGTCTGGCACCGTTTGAGATGACACTCCCTTTTGCTACCCAGCCGGGCAGGTTCCCACGTTCTCGCGAGGACCGGCCCAGCACCGAGTCATCCACCAGATGTCTGCCCGTCTGTGCTCCACTGAACAAGAAGTCCCCCCTCTCCCTGACAAGCACGGGTGCACCAGGGTCCCCAAGACTGCGACGTCTGTGACTTGGGCTGATGTTGGCCTCCAGCACCACCCGTCTTTGGGCAGTGACTTGAACTCAGAAACGGGAAGCTGAAACTCACACCTGGACCAGTGTTTGCTCATGCATTCCAAGGGGGTTTCAAAAGACAGAAAAGGGCGGAGAAGAGGCTGTGGTGTAGCAAATGAGAGTGTGACCTTGGATTTGGCGGAGCTGGATTCAAGGTCTGGCTCCATCATCTCTTAGCTCCGTGGCATTGGACAAGTTACTCATCATCTCTGAGACTTATTTTTCCTTGCCTGTAAATGAGATTTTTTTATGAGAATGAAATCTTGACTAAATTTAAAAGAGCACATAACTGATGCAAAAGAAGCTTGCAAAAATGTTAGCTGGTGTTGCCTCTCAAAGTCACGTAGTGGCAGTTTCTCATAAGGGCTACGCAGAAGGGGTTTCCATGCCAGAGCGCACACCTTTCATGATGCGGTTACACTGTGTGGCCATCGTGCCTGCGTGCTTACAGCTTCGACCGGATCTGAGCGCTGTGTCGGAGGCACCTCTGATGCCCGATGCCCCCTGGAGCACACATGTCAATGAGCAGGCGAGTCAGTGGCCCTATGGGGGATTTCTCAAAGTTGTTTCTGGTGATCTCATTGGAGGGGAGCAAGGGTATCTGGGAATTATAAGGAGGGGGTGCATGGTCAGCCCCTATTTAAGGGATTTCATATGGAAAATTAATGTGCTTATTTCTCTATGGAAAAAGAGAAATAAAGCAATGTTATGTTTTGGTTTAAGGTACACAATAAACCAAAGACAACCCTGTAATGATGGAGACCTAGGCAGAAGAGTGCTTGATTTCTGATACCAGCTAAACTGGATCTCCCCAGATATCGGCAGTAGAAACAATGTTAATTAAACCCTGTTCCTGTTCTTGGTCTTTGGAGGAAGCAGGCCCACAGGAGTGAAGGCTCTGCACTTGATGTCACAGCAGCGCTCACGATGGAGAAATGAGATGCTGAGGACAGGGGCGGAAAGGCTGAGCCCCTGTCAGGGGTGGGGCTGGAGACTCTTGGAGGCTTGGTGGTCTTTTAAGACTTGACTTTCATGCCTTCTTTGGTAAGAACGAGTCAAACAGACAAAACTGGGGGCCCAGTAGCATCAAGAATTAATTGGTCCACAAGGGGTCTCCGAGATCATGTCTGTCAAAGCCACGTCGTGCGGAGGGAACATGTGGATGCCGAGGGAGGACCCTGCCTGTGGCTGGGCTTCGTGGTGGGAAGGATGGCTGGTTGCACTCTCTGCTTCTTTCCTTCATAACATGAGCCCCTCTTCTGGTTTCTAAGGCACTAGTGCTGAGGAAGTGCAGTTTAAACAGTGTGGGGCATAATTTTTGATAAGTGGATGTCCCCTGCTCTATTTTTTGCTAGAGAATGTAGGAGCTGTTCAGCAATGTGTCAACAGAGGCTTTATGCTTGTCCAGCCCTTCAGAGGAGATGGCAGCTGTGGGCAGAAACTTGACCCAGATGGATTCTGGATCCCTTGGAAGCATTAGATGGTGTGCTTCTAAATAGAGAAAGTGGCCAACAGCGGGGTGATTCAGGCTCTGGAATCACTCACGACTGAAACACACAGATCATTTTGTATGAAACATGGGACACACTCTCCACTTTACTTTGGGTTGATGAGATGTAAATTTCTGCCCATTATTTTAAATGTTATTCCTTAAAGCCTCGTCCCACAATTTAAGTGTTTTGTTGCCTCCAACCTTAGCTAATTGTATGACACTGAAGAGCCATTTCTGTCATTCCCCCAGGGATGCGCTATTACTTTTGGTTTAATCTCTGGGTAGGGAGGGGGCCCTATATGGGGCTCCCAGTTCTCACTTCCTGCGGCAGTGGATGAGAGAGAGAATGTGGAGGTTCTGAGAGTGACCAGGATATCTACTCCAAATCTATATCCAAGAACGGAGGAAATAACCGCAGTGGGGGCCATACACCCACTGGCCCCCCGAGAATGAGGTGTGAGCCAAAACTGCATCTACTGCCTGACCACTGTTAGCCCCTGCCCTGACTTGTGGGCACCGTTGACCTGTGATTGTTGCAACAAACAGCTCAGATCCTACCGACATACTTTATTTTAATTGAAAGTAATCTTTATTTTCTTTGAGGAGTTTCAGGCCCACAGCAAACTGAGTGGGAAGTAGAGGTTTCCCATGTACCCCCCACCCCCATACAGGCGCAGCCTTCCTATTACTAACAACCCCCGCTGGAATGATACACTCGTTACGACTGGTGAGCCTGTCTCACCACATTACTGCAACCCACGGTGTGTTGGTGCGTTAGGGTTCACTCTCCGCTCCCTACACAGGTTTTGACAAACATATGACGACATGACAGCATCACCCAGAGTGGTCCCACCGGCCTAAACATCCCTGTGCCCTGCCTGTCCATCGCTTCCCACTAACCTTAGCAACCACGGACTTTTTACTGTCTGCATTGTTTCGCCTTTTCCAGAGTGTCAGAGTTGGAATAATACTGTATCTAGCCTTTCAAACTGGCTTTTTGTTTCCAGTTAGTAATACGCTTTTAAGTTTCCTTCCTACTGTTTCATGTCTTCACAACTCATTTTTTTCATCACTGAATAAGTCCACGGTCTGGCTGTGCCATGGTTTGCTTATCCATCACCTACTGACGGACGTCTTGGTAGCTTCCAAGTTTTATGTGTAGGTTTGTGGACATAAGTTTTCAACTGCTCTGAGTAAACACCAAGGAGCATGACTGAAACGGGGAGCATAGCAAGGGGACCCCAAATAGCATATTCCCTGTAGCCCTTGGTTAGGGAAAGGAGAGCAGGCGATACAGCATTTACAGTACTTTGTGTAACTATGGTGAGTCTTTCCTGAGGGGAAGCTGAGCTGCCACCCAGGGAGGAGGCCTATGTCACTTTGAGAATGTAGAGTGCAGAGTGTGAGGTCACACAGGAAGCTCTGGGTCAGCAATAAATATAAGGGCGGGCAGCCATGAACGGAGCTGGCCGTGAGGGTAGCAGCCCTGAGGGTAGCTGCCGTGCAGATTGAAAGGATGTAGAGGGCCTTCCTCCTCCCCTCTCCCCACCTACCATGAGGTCTGGTGTGAGAGGAATTGCCAGGAAGTTTGGATTAAGAGCTGGAGTAAGGAAGAGGAGGCCCGGTGGGAAACCCGCCCGAAGAACACAGCAGCATGGCTAAGGGCGCTGGGGATTGCAAGGACCTGCCTAACCAAACACAAGTTAGTGGAAGATGCCTGGAATGTTGAACTGTGACCCGAAATGCCGAGCTGCAGACTTCTTCTTTCTGGAAAGATGGTACCTCTGACTGATGTGTTCTGGAACAGGCCTGGTTTAGCAAAGGGAGGCAGAATTATGTGTTTTGGGACGTTTTAAAGGGGAGTGGGGCTTAACAGCCACAATCTGCCATCATCCTGAGTCTGAATAACCTTTAAACGAATAACCCCTTTCCTTTGTCACCAAACTCTTGCATTGGGAGTCACGCTTCTTGGTGGTGGGCAACTGGACCCCACAGCTGTTACAGAACAGCATAGGTGGGGTTCCATAACATGACTGCTGGACCTTACAGCAAGAATATGCTTAGTTTTGTAACAAACTGCCACTGTCTTCCAAAATGGCTGTTACCAAACTAGTTTTTAGTTTATAGATGAGGAAAAGGGTTCATGGAAGTTAATCAACTCACCCCAGGTTGGACCATATGCAGGGGTTTCCACCCTGTGTCTTTTCTGCATCGCTCCTAGTTTCATTTCTGTGTCATTTCTGCTCTTTCTGATGCAGTGCTCAGCCTAAGCAGGAGCATGGAGACAGTGCAAAGGGTGTGGCCTGAGGATACTGGGCTGGTTTTTAAGTCACAGTGATGGGAACTCTTAACTTTCCTCCCACACACCTGCTCCGCCCATAGCTTTCCTCGTCTCAGTTGAGGACAACTCTGTCCTTCTAGCTGCTCGGGGGGAAAAAAACCCTGGAGCAGCCTTAACTGCCTTTCTTCTCTTGTACCCTATATCCATCTTTCAAAAATTCTGAGAACTCTGTCCCCAAAATATATCCAGAATCTGAACACATCTAAACAACTTCACTACCACCTATAATAATTCAAGCAACTCTTAGTGTTAATTTTAACTGTCACGGTATTGTTCTGATGGAGTAAAGAGAACTGTATCTTCCACTTTTAATTTTATACAGCTGATGTTTGAAAGAATTTCACACAGATTAGCTTCTGGCTCCATACTTTTAAAACCTCGTTTCTCCTTTATTACCCACATGCTTCCCAGGCAGGGTGCTATAGGACACCCTTATATCAGGAAACCACCTCCAGTGCAACTTCCGGCCAGGATATCAGGTGAGTTGGCACAGCACATGGCAGTATTCTCAGAAGCCATTCCTACACTAGGGTGTCAGGAAATGACCATGAATCACATAAATATACCCAGTAAACTCATACTAAATGTATCTCTAACTCAAATTCTCTTAGCTAGATTCCCAAAATGCTCCTTGTCCTCCAACATGAGGGAAAGTCTGATGGTGAGGAAGTTGGAATGCAAAGAAACAGGACTCGATCAATAGCAATTCAAATATCTTGCTCTGAAAGTTTTACAAAACCATGTGACCATTTTTCTTCATGGCTTTGGAAGGGGCCTTGCAAATGAAGCATCTCGAAGCTCACCTTTCATCAGCTTCATGAAAGTCAGCTTTTGGGGTATTTTAAATTGCAACCTGCCCCCTTCCCCCAGAGCTCCTTATCCCTCTTACCTGCCTTTTCTTATTTCCTTTGGGTACTATATAAGTTCCTTATGCGTCCTCCTGCTGGAATGTAAGATTTATGAGGGCAAGGATCTTTGCTTGTTTTGTTCACTGATGTTTCTCAGATGCCTAAAACAGGGCCAGGTGCATAATAGATGCTCCAAAAAGATTTGTGCATAAATGCATGGAATAAATAATGCATAAATGAGTGAGTGAATGAATTAAGATAATCTAGGGTTAGGAATGTAGTAATTCAGGATTTACACATATTAAAATTTGCATTTTATTCCAGACTCTGCCACTTAACCTTGGCCATGTCATTTAACCTTTCTGGGCCTCTGTTTCCTCGTATATGAAATTAATTCGTTATTTATTCTTTCAATTACTATCCGTTGCGACACAGCTATGATCAAGAGGATACAAAGATGTATCCTCTTGTTCCTTTACATTCAAGTCCTACAACCCTTGCAGAGCAAGGAAGCCAGAAGCTTCAAAAGTTCCGCCTCTTCCAAACCCCGCCCACCCGCGAGCCCACCTTTAGGCTCCTCCCAGATCCAGTACTGCTCACCGGCCAGTGGAGAAAGCCCCGCCTTCCTCGTGGAGCCATCCAATGGCCAAGATACACGGCTAGGTAAATGCTAGGGAGCTTTAGGTGCCCTCTTGGCGCCTGACCAGAGACTTGGGAAATTCCGTCCCTCTTGAGTAGTCAGCTCTCCGAGTTACCTCTGCGAAGTTCAGGACCACCCCCTCCCCCAGGTTCCCTCGGAAGGGTCGGAAAGCCTCTAGAGCCCTGTCGCAGCCCTCCTAGGAACCTAGATCTCTGCTGGACTAGGTTTTTGCCCGGCGGAATTCTGGGAGTGACAGTTTTCTTCCTCCCTGTTCCTTCCAGGTACACTGGTGTCCAAGACTCGCGGGACTACGATTCCCAGAAGCCTGAGCGAATAGCTGGTCACGTGGCCAGCAAGCCCAAGGGGCTGGTGGGCGGGGGCCCGGCCGGAGCTCCGCAGCTGTCAGTGTCTCCTGGAGCCCGCGGGCCCCCATTGGCCCCGAGACCCCGGCATGGTGCGCGCGGCCGCGGTGGGGTCGTCTCTCCCCGCGTCTGGCTTGGACATGTTCGGGGACTTGAGAAAGATGAACAAGCGCCAGGTAACAGAGGCTGGAGTGGGGGGCGCGCCCGGGGGCCGGGGCTGGGGCCGGCTGCAGTTGCGGGGAGTCAGGGCATCCCGGTTAGCGTTCTGGCAAGGACAGCGCCCCGCGACTCTCGTGCCAGGCTCTCATAGGCCCTGGGTTCAAATCTGTACCAACCCACGTGTGGGCACGTGTGTGTGCTTTCTTGCACAGACAAGAGCCCAGTTAGGGGAGTGGGGCCAGGAAGGGGGAGAAAATGGAATCTAGTCCTGTGGATTTCCCATGTGCTCGAGAAAGCGAGGAGAGTTGACCGGGCCGTGAGTGACAGCTGTCTGCCCGTATTTAAAGGGCCACCCGGTGGAAGGGGTAACAGATCTCTCTGAGCGGCTCCTGAGGCCTGACGCCCAGAGGGATGCTGCTTGCTTGGGCGAAAGGAAGCAACTTTCTGACGATGGGAGCCGTACGGTGGTGCCTCCCAGAGAGAGCAGTTTCTTGCCATTCTGCGAAGTGTTTTCCCGACCGTGCGTCTGCACTGAATAAAGCTCCTTGTGCCGCCGAGGGGGCTCAAAGGAGGTGCTCAGTCACTGTGGACTGCATCAGCTTTCCAGAAGGCACTCCAAAAGTCTCTGACTTCTCTTTGTTTGCTTTTTATTGAAGTATAATTGACTTACGATATTATGTTACTTTCAGGTATCTCCAACTCCTGCCTCAGATTCTGCCTTCTGACTGCACCTAGAGTGTATAGGAGGCAATTAGCATGGGGTCTCCCGGCGGCTGGGGTGGATTTCTCGCTCCTTTGTGACCTCGGAGGAAACTTCCTTCTGCTCTCTCCGTAGTGAGCGCGTGGGCTGTGTCGCTGACTCAGGGTCGTTCTCTTCAACGTAAAGAAAGGACTGGAAAGGAAGTTCTCTCCTCCAGGAAAAATGAGATTGCTTAGGCTTCTAGATAGACAATTTAGGGGGCCTGTAGGGCACAAATACCGTGATGGATATTAATGGACCCTAATACTTCTATTGATACTAACAATAAAGTGTGCTGAGAGAAATGGAACCTTCCTCCTGGGAAGTTGTAATTGTCTTTGAAAATGGCATTAATTCTCCTGGTTTTGGTGGCATCTGGTTTCATTCGTCCTGCTGTGTTGAGGGGTGACTTGGTGGTGTCCATGGCAGGGCAGACTTGTTCCTTTGGGCATATATATATTTTTTCCAAGTAGAATTTCATACTAGTGCAGTCATGTGGGAGAGTTTGGTGACTTGCATTTCGTGAGCCTGTCTAGAATCTGGGTGTTGCTAGGTGTGCAGAGCTGATGAGTGGGAGTGTCAGGGGCTGAGATGAGTTGTGGCTGTGATTATCACTAGCTTGAAAAACCAGCAGCTGATGTCCGGGAGCATGGATATTGTCCGTCCCCCCCCCCCCCCCGCCAAATCCTCCAGGAAACAGAGCTTTATTTAAAAATCTAGACTTAATTGGCTAGGTTTTAAAAGTGTCTCTAAAATTAGTACAGATATGGATGGTTATAGTTGCAGACCATCAGAGAAGGCCTGGAATATATCAGTCCCTAAGCCTTTTTGAAAGCTGTATATATCCCCACGCTCAGTGATAAGGCCTATGAGTAGCTGTTGTATTGCCTGTGTTTCGCTAGTTTCTGATTCATATTCAGAAGCTCAAATCAGCTCCTTTTGGTACTTTATTTTGTTAGTTTGTTTCAACTTTGTCCTTTAGCTTGTTTCTTTTCCCCTCCAAAATAGCATGCTGTGACACCTTGTCAGCCATGCATGCTCCACCGGGCCCGGAAGCGGGACCTCCTTTTTCTGCTGCCCCTGCTTGCTCTTAATTAAGGCCAGAGCCACATGCAAAAACAAGGCCCCTTTCTTTCTGCAGTGAGGAAGAGAGGAAGAGAAACAGCTACCGGCATTTCTGCTGCTCTCTCAGCCAGAATATCTGGTCTCAAATGTTTGTTTGAACCCGCAGACGTTGGCTGTGTCATCATTGGTTGACAAAGCCTGAGTGTGGGCTTGCTTCTCAACTCTGCTGGGTTATTAGGTGCCAAGCATACAAAGTCGGTAGGCAAAGTTGAACGGCAACAAAGTGCCTTTGTTTCCGTTCAAGTCAGCTTGTCAGTAGCTCAAAAGGGGCGGGGGGGAGGATGGGGGACATCTGTCATAGTGTCAATAATAAAAAAAATTATGTTTCTAGATTCCAGGATTTCAATCCTAGACTCAGATGAGTAGGTCCCTTAAAGACACGGTGCTGGAAGTGTGACCTGTGCTTCTGCCATTCGCTTGATTGTTGGTCTTGGGATGATTGCCCAATCCTTTAGCAAATAGATGTCTTGCTCAAAGGACTTTTTTTTTAAACAAATGATTTTACTTCCCCTTGAATATTTCAAGCATAGGAAATCATACTGGAAAATGTATTCATAACCCCCAGTCTTTATTAGGTAAATGGCAAGATTTTTATAGTGTGCTTTTTTTTCAGGGTGGAGCCTGATAGTTTGAAAACCTCTCTAAAAATGACAACTTCTGTTTAAAACCCTGGCTTGGGGCTTTCCTAACCAGATCTGTAATTCATAATGAAACAAAGTTCATTCATCAAATCCTTCACGTCGGGCAGAGCAGGTGGAAAAGGCGTTTTGAGTGAACGGCCATGAAGAGCTTCTCTCTCTCTTTTTTTTAAGATTTTATTTACTTATTTTTTTAGAGAGAAAGGAAGGGAGAGAGGAAGAGAGGGAGAGAAACATCAATGTGTGGTTGCCTCTCATGCGCCCCTCCACCAGGGGGCCCTGGCTTGCAACCCAGGCATGCGCCCTGACAGGGGATCGAACCAGCGACCCTTTGGATCACAGGCAGGCACTCCATCCACTGAGCCACACCAGCCAGGGCGAAGAGCTTCTCTTTAGACGGATGGGACCAGACTGGTTTTGCTGTAGAAGCAGCAGTTTGCCCACGAGCTCGCAGCCCCGCCTAGCGCTGCAGGCTCCTTTTCTGCCCTCTTGGGGATTTAATGATAGTTTCAGAATTTGCTGCGGAGACAATAGCCAAAGAGTTTTTAAAAGAGTTTTTTAATTTTGAGCTACATTTATTTACCTGTTTTCAATTTATGACATCAAAAGATCCTCAGTTATTTCAATTCACTTTTTATGTCCCCACTTTCAGTCACACCTCTCCTAATAACCTCAAATTACATAATTTCACATAGGTGTGATATCAGCCAGAGAGAGGTATGAGCTCTGCTTTTCCTACCTTAGTGTCACGTCAGGATACACTTTCATGTTGTGCTACACTCTTCCAAAGGAGAATTTTAATACCATGTAATGTGCTGTCAAATTGCACTTCCTTTAAACACTCCCCCCGCCCCCCGCCGATTTTGGAACTCATCCATGCTCGCTGTGGAATTTTAAAGAACAGAGGATAGCCCTGACCAGTGCAGCTCGGCTGCTTGGGCGTTGCGTGTCGGATTCCGGTCCCCTGCCGGGGCGTGTACAGAGAGGCAGCCCATCTGTGTCTCTCCCTCTCTTTCTCCCTCCTTTCCCCCCTCTCTAAAAATAAGTAGATACAATCTTTAAACAAAAGAGTAGAGAATAGTTGAGAGAAGAAAATTCAATCATTCGTAATTCCACTGCACCAGGATAGCCTCTGCTAGCATCTGGGGGTTCTCACTTAACATGCCTTAAGTGTCTCTCGTGTCATTAAAAGGTTGTGTGCATTGCTGTAAGTAGTGCAGAACCCTGCCATCATTCACTCGATCATTTCTCTGTTGTTGCCCGTTGACTTCCTGTCCCCTGCTGTTAGAAGTACGACTGTGATAAATATCCCGGGCCGCAATCCCCTAGCTGCCTTTATCTCAGACTGAATTTGGAGAAGCAGGAGTGCTGGGCCAAGGACAACCTTTAGACGCTAAATTGCTTTCTGAAGGGTTCTGCCACCTTGTATCCCCACCACAGTGCGCTCTTGCTGAGGACTGAACATTAGTGTTAAAAAAAAAAAACACAAACAAAAAGCCTTTAAATTTGCTGGGCAAAATGGTGGGGGCCCCAGGGGTGGAGGCAGGATTTGGTTTGAACACTTTAAGTGTTTATTCACCACTTGGATTCTTTCTCTGGAAAACTAATAGTTCTAAGCTTTTACTTCTTTTTTGCTCCAAGATAGGAAATCAGGAAAGGAAAGAAGATCAGGCAAAAAGTAGAAGCTAGAAAACAGAAGAAAGAGTGGTGATTGACAGCCAGAATAAGCCCAAATCCCAAACCAGCAGAGTTGGGGTGGGGGGAAACTGAGGGGCACCTTCACCCTGATGCCGCAGAGCCCTCCGACACTCACGGATTGGCCGGGCCTGTGTCTCCGGAACAGACAGGCTAGGTGGTCAGGTAGAGGGGGTTAGAGACACGGGGATCGGGCAGTTACAGTCCCAGGTACGGTGCTGAGGGCTGGTGGCTCGGGCGTGGGGAGAGGGTCATTGGAGATCGAGAGGCCCAAGCATTGAGACGCCAGCCTGCTGGGTGGGCCACCCCACGGCTCTTCAGACTGCCCTGAGCCACCACAGGGGTGGTGAAGAGGAAGACGGAGGCAGGTGCCGGAGTAAGGAGCCCTGCAGTGGACAGGAGGGGCTTACATTTCCAGTAGTCCTAGGCAGAGTGGCTTCTGTCCCCATGGCTTCTGGGAGGACAGTGGACACCTGGGCCGACAATCCAGCCACAGTGCCACAGGGTTTTGTGAGGTGCCCAGGTGCTGCCTTGCCCCCAGGCCCCTGGGGTGGGCAGTGTGGCAGGCACATGTCAGCAAGGAAGAGCCTTGTGTTTCAGCACATGAGGGACAGGAAGGGACAAGGACAAACTCTGTGTGTGTTAACTCAGTGGTCTAAGGTGGGGTGAGGTCAGCTTAGAACTACATATTGACTCATGTGACTTTCCATTTATGGAAAAGCCAACCATGCAGGTGGTAAAGTTTTGACTTCTGCAGTGTACTTTCTGGCAGCCAAGTGCTTCGTTGCTGGTTCTGTAGGACTGCTACCTCATTTGGGGTCTCTTCTCCTGGCAGCGGAGGGGTGGTCCTAGGTGATCACGCTGCGTGTGCCAGGTGCTCGGGTCAGACGTGTGCGCCATGCACCAGAGCGGAGGCCCCGACAGTAGAAGTTGAGTGGGGGGCACCCTTCCTGGGCTGAAGGTGCCGGGAGGTCCCGGAGAGCAAGCAGGGTCTTAGTGAAGCTCAGACAAGGCAGGTCGTCCAGGATGCTCTGGTTTTCTTCCCCTCCCTCTTCTCTCGTGGAAGGAGAGACGCAATAGGAAGGCTCATTCCGTGCACAAAAGTGGAACTACTCCCTTCATTTGTAGTTTGTGTGGATTAGTTTCATGTCATCACAGCTCTGCGTTTTTGCCTTTAGTTTTTTAAATAAGCATGTACGTTTAGGGTTAGCCCGTACTCTGCCGCTGGTTTTCACCCTGGTTTGGCTTTTCTCGCCCCAGCTCTATTACCAGGTGTTAAACTTCGCCATGATCGTGTCTTCTGCGCTCATGATCTGGAAGGGCCTGATCGTCCTCACTGGCAGCGAGAGCCCCATCGTGGTGGTGCTGAGGTAGGTGCGGGGGGCGGTGCACTGCCGCCCGGACGGGCAGCAGCGCCGCCTTGCGGGGGAGCCTGCATGACAGCCCTGACGCGGCATCGTAATGGGATAAAAGTCTTTATTGATGCCGGTATGAGAATATTTTATTTTTTCTGTCTTTTGTTGAAAATCTTAGTTTTTACAACAGACATTGTAGAGCTTTTATCATGTCCATGTCAACGCTCCACTGCAAAAAATTTGCTTTTGTATTTTGATGTTTTAATCCACGCAAAACGACAATTTAATAGAATGGTAGTAATGCATTGTTTGTGTACAAACTGGTTTTTAAAGAGCTCGTGTAAAACTGTTTCTTGATTTTCTTTGTACTGAAAAGGCAGGGGTTTCTGTCACTGAGTGAGAGGCCAGCCCCCTCTGCACTTCTCCTTGCTGCCTACCGTGCGTGCTGACAAGTTTAAGGGCCCAGGCTTGGAGGGATGGGGGGCCAGCTTCTTGAACTACTGCCATTGTGAACCCACGATTTCCTTTAAAGCTCCCCATTTCTTCACCAACGTGGCTCATTCTCCCTTTCCAGCCCTCGACACACTCTGTCGTCATTGGTTGCATGAGCCCTATGTAGCCATGTGGCTAAGTCTGACTTATTTTCTCATGTATTAAACAATGCACGAGTGTATGTAAAATGAATCCTGCTTTGATAGTTTCAGCTTCCTGTAGATTGTGGCTGACTTTGAAACTAGTGAAGATTTTGGGCGTGGGTTTAAACTGGTATCACGTGCGGTTGCTTATTGACCTCCACCCCAGAAACACTGGTTAGAATTTGGCTTTCTGTAGAAGATGGTCGAAGGGATGACATTGCAGGAGTTTAAAGCCTTTGTTCGAATTTTCCCCCAGCCCTCAGCGTGGCTGGCGGATAGCTCCCCTTCCTCAGTGTGTTCGTTTGTTTGTTTCTCATTCCTTAGACACATACGTCGTGTCCGGGGTGCTGAGGATGCACCACAAAGTGGAAGAATTGTCCTTGAGCATTCACCAGCCTGAAGCCTGTAGTTCTGAGTGAAAATACTAATGTGTGTGTGGATGTGGACTTTTTTCTTTTTAGGGCAATTTTTAAAATTTTATTTCATTTTTTTATTTTTCTTTTTTTATTGATTGTGCTATTACAGTTGTCCCATTTTCCCCCTTCACTGCCCTCCACCCTGCCCACCCTCTCCCACCCACATTCCCCCCCTTGTAGTTCATGTCCATGTGTCATAAGTTCTTAAGCTTCTACATTTCCCATACTACTCTTGCCCTCCCCCTGTCTATTTTCTACCTACCATCTATGCTACTTATTCTCTATACCTTTTCCCCCTCTCTCCTTCTCCCACTTCCCTGTTGCTAACCCTCCATGTGATCTCCATTTCTGTGGTTCTGTTCCTGTTCTATTTGTTTGCTTAGTTTCCTTTTGTTTTAGGTATGGTTGTTAATAACTGTTGAGTTTGCTGTCTTTTTACTGTTCATATTTCTTATCTTCTTTTTCTTAGATAATTCCCTTTAACAGTTCATATAAAGGCTTGATTATGATGAACTCCTTTAACTTGGCCTTATCTGAGAAGCACTTTATCTGCCCTTCCATTCTAAATGAAAGCTTTGCTGGATAGAGCAATCTGGGATGTAGGTCCTTGCCTTTCATGACTTGGAATACTTCTTTCCAGCCCCTTCTTGCCTGCAAGGTCTCTTTTGAGAAATCAGCTGACAGTCTGATGGGAACTCCTTTGTAGGTGACTGTCCCCTTATCTCTTGCTGCTTCTAGAATTCTCTCCTTCATTTTAATCTTGGGTAATGTAATTATGATGTGCCTTGGTGTGTTCCTCCTTGGGTCCAACTTCTTTGGGACTCTCTGAGCTTCCTGGACTTCCTGGAAGTCTATTTCCTTTTCCTGATTGGGGGAGTTCTCCTTTATTATTTGTTCAAATAAGTTTTCCACTTGTTGCTCTTCCTCTTCTCCTTCTGGTACCCCTATAATTCAGATGTTGGATCATTTAAAGATGTCCTGGAGGTTCCTAAGCCTGTCCTCATTTTTTTTGAATTCTTATTTCTTCATTCTTTTCTGATTGCATGTTTTTTTCTTTTTTTCTGGTCCATTTCATTGATTTGAAACCCAGTTTTCTTTCCATCACTATTGGTTCTCTGTGCATTTTTCTTCATTTCACCTAGTGTAGCCTTCATTTGTTCATCTAATTTGTGATCAAAATCAACCAATTCTGTGAGCATCCTGATCACCAGTGCTTTGAACTGTGCATCTGATAGGCTGGCTATCTCTTGGTCGCTTAAAAGTATTGGATGTGGGGCTTTGATTTGTTCTGCTTGAGCCTTTTTTTGGGGGGGGGTCTGGTTGTGCCTATTACGTATTGAGGGGTGGAGCCTTAGACGTTCACCAGGGCGGGGCACCCCTTCGCTGGGTTGTGATGTTGTGTGTGGGGGCGGGGTCCGAGAGGGAACAATGGCGCCTGCTCCGCTCTCTCTAGGATTTCAGTCCCCTCTGCCGCTTCCCACAAGCAGATTGGGCCTTTCTGGTTCTGGCTCCTGGGTGGGTGGGTGGGTGGGCTTGTGTACTTTCTCGGACTCTGTGGGTCTCCCTGGGGAGCTCTCCTGTGATGATGGCAGATTCTCCCGGCACCTCAACCCCCACAGGTGTTTTCAGTTGGTGCTCTTAGGCTTTGTTGCCTGGCACTGGGTCCCTAGGTTGCGTGGTCTGTGTCACTGCCCATTTTCTCCTGGTTTATCTGCGTGTCAATGTGTGACTGTGGACAGCCAGCTGCCTCCTGTGCCCAGGGTCTGCCACCGGTCTGCCAGCCGCCCCTGCGAGCCTGGGGTCCGCCAGCTGCCGTCTGCAGCCTGCGCGCCTGTGTCTGCCAGCCACGGCTTTTTCCTGCCGGACCCCTCCACCCTTCTTGGTCTGCCTCCGACTCCACCCCTCTTACCGGTCTGGATGAATGGTTGTCAGACATTCACACAGTTCATTTCTCTCTGTTCTGGTTGTTTGTTTGTTTCTAAATTTTTGTTGTCCTTAGTTCTGGTTGTGCGAGGAGGCACATTGTGTCCACCTACGCCTCCATCTTGGCCAGAAGTCTGGATGTGGACTTTTTAAGGCTAAACAATGGCAGCTTTTATTTCAAAGAGTCCACTGTTTCTCGGTTGTTTTTCTGACACGTGCAGAAGGGCCTGTGAGTGCCCTTCCCGGACTTCAGTCTAAGAAGACATCGCGTCCTTTCTCACTTCGGTTGCCACCCTGTGTGGTCAGGAGGAGACGCTGTGGCTTGTTTTGTAGCTCAGAGGCCTACTGGGCTATTGATGACGGCTGACACTCAAACTCACATGTTTATCATTATATCCGTTCTGAGCTGAAATGTTTCCCTTGTGGCCACGGGGTAATTTGGGTGTGACTTTGTCTCTTTCTAGCGGCAGCATGGAGCCGGCCTTCCACAGGGGCGACCTCCTGTTCCTCACGAACTTCCAGGAAGACCCGATCAGGGCTGGCGAAATCGTGGTGTTCAAGGTGGAGGGCCGAGACATTCCAATAGTTCACAGAGTGATCAAGGTTCACGAAAAGTAAAGAGACTTCACTTCTTTCTGGTGTTGTTCTGTGAGTTTTTGGCAGACTGTTTTACTGGTTGATTAGAAAGGGCAAAAGCACTGAATTATGTTCCTAGTCTGCCGTTTGCTAGCCAGCGACTTGGGACCTGCTACTTAGCTCAGCGGTGGGAATTCACCACAGGCACCCAGCGGGTGGGTGATCACGAGCATTAAGTGAGCTGACACGCTCTGAAGAACTTGGAGATGGTAAGGGGGCATGTGTACGGCCTTTTGAAGGGGTCTCAAAGAAAATCAAATTCCATCGCAATGGAGGATTATTTTGATATGAGAATTATTTTCTGAAATGCAGACAGTGACCGTTTGCTTTATTTGTTACTTTGGACCAACTGGCATTGTTGACGGTAATATTAGCCCTGGGTGGAAAGAAATCCCTTTCCCCAACTCATCCCAGGGTTTGGTCCTTGCATTTCCGCATTAATTCTCTCCCCTATCCCCCAAAGAGCCTTGCTTTTCCTTTAAATGCCAGTGATTATTCAATAAGACATGCAACACACACTTTGAGGACCACGAACAGTTACTGCTGGCTCAAACACATTATGTTCCCATGAGGTACTACAATCATGTGACCAGTGAAAATGTTGCATTTTATATATTTGGTTATTCATTTACCCTTGTGCAGGCTTAGTGGAGCATTTTTACCTGCATGAGCTGTGGAATTAAATTTAGGTTTGTGTGTTTGTGTTTTGAACAGCACATTACTCATCCCGGGTGGGCGGGTGAGGAGGGTGTGCCGTGCTGTTTGTACATTTCTGGTATTACGAGTCCCGTTGCCTTCACTGCCTCCAGCTTCCCCAAAGACGTGGATACTTACAAATATCCACTTCATTTTACTCTAAACGCCAGAATGATCCAGCTTCAGTTTGGTGTAATACACTAGTGCCACTTGATCTCTGCTTGCTAACTGATGAAGGACGCTCAGCCACAGGGTGACAGCACTCTCCCTGATTGAAAAATGATTTCTAAAGATGCGGAACTGTTCAGAGCGGAGAAATAATGACGTCTTGCGGAGATTTGTACACACTGGGAGAGGCCGCCTGGATTTTCATCCCCTTGATTTCCTGTGAAGCCAGGGCCGCAAGTCAGCTTGTTCCTTTTGGTGTCATTTCAAGTCCTTGTGGGCTTTTAAGCTTTTATCAAATTAGAACAGTGCCTTTTTTTTTTCATTTGTCTATTGAAAGAAAATACTCTTTATGACTCTAGAATGCTGTAATATTGTGCTTCTAGTGTCAAGGCTATGTAAGCACCAGTTTCGAGTGTTTAAAACGAATCCCGCATGTCTGTTTAACACACTGCTTTGATGCCGCTTGTGAATCTTGTTTCTTGGCAAACTGGATTTGACGCCGCTCTGCTCAGCGGTGAAGGAAATAATACGTTAACACTCTCTGCACTGGGCACAGAAACGGAAGTCCGAGGAAAGGTAAAAGAACATTTGTGTTTGACTCGTCCTGTGCTCGAGTCGGTGTGACCCCAGATCAAGTTCACGTCTAGAGTGGAGGAATACAAGCCGTGTGCGCAGGTTGGCCCATGAGGACCGAGGGAGGGAAACAGCTGCTGGAAGCTAATCAGTGCCTTGCCGGTGCCCTTGCGCTTCGCTCTGCGTTTCGGTTGTCAGGGTAACTGGGGTGTTTCGGAATGTAAATCTATAAAATTCTCAGTGGATTGGTGCTTTAGTTGGGTGTTATCTGTACACAGTCGTCTCAGACCAGGAAGACCAGGTTGTCCTGCACCGCTTTTCTAAGTGCTCACGTCTGGCCGCACAGCGGCGCAAACGCTAATGTTTTTGTAATGATGCTGTGCCGAAAGTGACTTCTGAAAGGACAATATTTTGCTTTCCAGAGATAACGGAGACATCAAGTTTCTGACCAAAGGCGACAACAACGAAGTCGACGACAGAGGCTTGTACAAGGAAGGCCAGAACTGGCTGGAGAAGAAGGACGTGGTGGGCAGAGCCCGGGGGTGAGGACGCCCTTTCACGTTACAGAGAAGGTTCCGAGAACGATGGTAGGGTCAGTCATTATATGTAGGGCGTGTCAGGAGAGCTGTCAGTGGTTCTAGTTGTACTGTGGTAACTGAATGAAACTCGGACCTGACCAAGGACCTCAAACCTGAAGCTGAATGCAAGTATATTATCTATGTCATGGGGTTGATTCTACTTTTGAAATAAATCCTCACCTAGAGACTAGTTATTTGTGGGTCTTAAATGACAGTTACACTAAATTCTCTCAGAGATAGCCACTGTTGAACACGTTAGTGAATATTCTAGATATTTGCTGCATCTTATGCAGATGTGAATGCATATGAACATAAATGCATATGAACATATGAATGCATATGTGAACATAATTTTACATAGACGAATTTAATTTTTTTTTTACCCAACAGGAAGTTGGAAATAGCTTTTAGTGTCAAATCTACACCTCTGTCTTTTTTAAATGGCTACATTACATGCCATTCCCCTGAGAACCATGACTTCCTCTTTTGGTGGCTATTTAGATGATTTCCTGTTTTTCACGATTAGAAACAGTTCTGTGATAGGTCTTTCAATATTTATCTTTGCATAATTGTTCCAGCAATGAGTTCTGCTTCTGATTGACAGCAAACGGCAGATCCTCTTATTAGAAAACCAAAGAACGGCACCTCTTCCTCTCCTTTGGTGACCCTTTTATGTTTAACCCCTGTGAGTAATGCCTTTTTAAAAACTGTATCGCAATCCCACCAGCTGTGTAAGGCTGGAGAACACTGGTTACCATTTTCTAAGGTTCAGTTTTTATTCATCAAATTATAGTTTAGGGTGCAAGTGGGAAACACAAGGCCCTCGGGCTGAATCTGGCCCGGCACCTTGTTTCTACCCAGTGGCAGCGCAGAGCTTCTTTCCCCTAGTTAAGGAGTAGTTGTTACATGTACACAGTCCTAACATTACATTAGGCCCTTTGAAGGCAGCCTCGAGGCTGATGTGGCCCCTGGTGACAATGAGTTTGACACCCCTGGTTTAGGGCCCCTTTCTACCCCTTTTCTCTCTCTGCCCACCTTTTCACCATTTGCACTCTACTGCATTTCCTCTTGAATGCCTGCAGGGAGATGAGAGAGACTTCAGTGGGTCAGCCCTGCAGTTTTAGAGAGTTTGTAAGCTTTGTACATGTGGGGGGTTGAAGCTACTGATGTACAGAAGGCCGAGGGGACCGAGAGTGTGTTACCTTGTTTGTTTCCCGTGGGCGCCATTAGTTTTGTCAGCATAATTGCCGGCCTGCCAGTGCCTCGAAGCTCCTCTCTCTGGGGTCATAATCATGTTTGGGTGGAAGTTACGAGATTCACATTGATTTGTACTCACTGCCCAATACACTGTTTGTTATGTCTGAAAAGCACTGTGGAATGACAGCGACGACGATTCTAGAGGAGACTGTCTGTGCACTTGAAATGCCTTCCCTAACAGCAGTTTTAGAGAGGCTGGCTGAGTCTCACTCTGATCCTAAAAAATGGGGAACTAGGTTGATGAAAGCTGCCCATTGCATCTGTACAAATGGCTCCACCATGTTTTAATTCTGTTACTGGAAATGCAGCAAGCAGAGACGGGTAGCCTCTCATGTGCCTGCTGAAAAAAATTGTCCTGGCTGTTAGCTCCGATGCTTTGCACTAAGCAAGCCTTTTGGGACAGGAGTGACGGTTGCCTGGATGGTGGCATTCCGAAGGAAGATTTGTTTCCTAATGCTGATTTATAGTGTTTTCAAAGGTTGCTATCATATTGCAAACAGTTTTGATATTTCTGGCTTTTTATCTCACAGGTTTTTACCATATGTTGGTATGGTCACCATAATAATGAATGACTATCCAAAATTCAAGGTAGGGATTTATGTGTATCTGTGTGTGGGTTTTTTTTATTTTTGTTTATATTTTAAGATTTTATTTATCTACTTTCAGAGGGGAAGGGTGGGAGAAAGACAAGGAGAGAAACAGCAATGTGCAAGAAATACATTGGATCAGTTACCCCTCTCGTACACCCCCAACTGGGGACCTGGCCCACAACCCAGGCACATGCCCTGACGGGGAATCGAACTGGTGACCTTTTGGTTTGCCGTCTGGCACTCAACCTACTGAGCCACACCAGCCATGGACCCCTGTGCTTTCCTACCTTGGCCTTGTATTCACAGGCTTCTTCAAAAAAATATCCTGGGGACACATCTGAGTGTTCCCACGATGGCAGTGACGGAGCTGCTCACTGGAAAGCACACCTGGAAGGTCTTCTCTTCCGTGCGCGCTCCGGTCCTCCACTCACACGCAGCCCCGGGCTCCAGCCAGACCCGCCCGGACCGCATGACCCACCGCAGATCCCGGCGGTGGGGGTGTGTTTTAAAAAAATATTGGAGCTTTTACACATGCAGCTATAAAGACTCTTTTGTTTAAAATGTTTTGCTAGTTCTTTTTCCTGCAGTTTGTCATCGACTAGAAATTAACACAATAGTTTCTATTATGTATTTAAAGTATCTGCTTTCGTCTTCTGTGTTCAGTGTTCTAAAATGACACCTGTGTTTGTTGCTTTTTATTATAGAAATATATAAAGAAACAAAAAAAAGTAGTACAATAAACCCAGTAACGGCAATTTCCAATTGTCAGTGAAAATGGTGTCTCTATTGTTTAAAACACTTGAAAAACAAGAGGAAACCTACGTAGGAGTGAGAGGTGCATTAGCTGTGTTTTGGGGGTTTGATCCTTAGTCCTTCAGTATATTTTTGGGTTTCTAACCACAGTGGGATGTCGGACAGCTCGTGCAGAACAAGCAAGGCATGTGGGAAGAGGCCACCTTTCGATTCTGTCCTCGGTCCAGCATTGAACAGACTTCACCTGAATACATTTGCAAATGAGCTTTGTTTGTAGACCTCGCAGTAATTTTCCATTCTGTTTTCTCTGCAGTACGCGCTTTTGGCCGTTATGGGTGCATACGTGTTACTGAAACGGGAATCCTAAAAGGAGAGGCGGTTCCTGGGACCAGTTTGAAATGGATTCTACTGAAAAAGAGAAAAACTAATATATTCGAAATGTTCGACTTTCTGTATAAAAGGGAAACAATGTGGAGACATTTGTGTCTTGTCCAAATAAATGACTCCTCAGTACAGACTGTTTGCTTTGGTGCACTCTGATTGGATCCGCTCAGTCTGCCCGCCCCTGGGGGCGTCACCCGACACTGCAGGGAGGGGCGGTCTGCCCCCTTCTGCAGTCAGGCAGCAACTTCTGGGCCCGTGGGGGGTGGGGGGGCAGTGCGTTGTCCACACGACAGAGTGGTAACGTCTGAGTTTCAACAATAAAATTCTTTGCATAACCCAGTAGTATTTCAGAGGGAAACAAATAGGCGCTTGAAAAGAGATAGTTTCTTATTTATTAAAGTAGCCTCTGATATCCAAGTAAAGCCGAAAACTGTAGGAGGAAAGTGTAATCTGTTTTGTTTTGGTGGTTTATCTTGAGATGGCTGGATAAATTATTTGAAAGCATTTAATAAATTATAAAACAGGGCACGCTCCTTTGAAAAATTGCAAAAAGTACATAAGGCTGGAAGGGGCTCCTCCCTTTCCGTGGGTTCCCAGGCGTCTCCACGTTGGGCGTCTCCGTGGTTACTTATTTGCTGCCTACAGAGTCCTTCCCTAAAGTATTTGTCAGGCCCTTGTGCCCCAGCCACCGTCTTCACAAAGTCCCAGCCGGATGGAGTGTGCAGCCCAGTGGGAGGAAGAGACCATAAACTGACACGTGATTTCAGGGGTGACAGTTGCTGTGAGGAAAGATAAAGGGGGGTAAGCAGAGGGTGAATGACCTCTCACAGCAATCCGGGGAAGACCTCTGAGGGACTTGCAGGGGGCGCATGAGCAGAGTTAAGAGAACTGAAAGGGAATGCGGCACCTAAATCTTGGGGAAAAGCGTTGCAGCAAATGGGAGGCCGCCCGAAGGTAAGGTCCTCAAGCATCGGCGAGGCCGGCGTGCAGAGTGCCGGGCGCCTGGCTGAGGTTGAGTGCAGGTGCGGCGCGGGAGGTGAGCCGCGGGTCCCACCTTCCCAGCGCACCTGGGCATGCAGCTGCTGCCTAGCAGCAGAGACCAGAAGCACAAAGGGGGCCAGCGCAGTGTTCGAACATCATCTTCCATCTCACAAAAACGGCCTCTTTTCACCAAACAGTATGATGGTGGTGGCCTCCTGGCCGTCAGAACTGGCCAAGGCGCTCCCTCGTGGGGGTCTGTCCAATCCTGATGTAAGAGTTTGACATCCCGGGAAGTCACCCAGCCGCCTGTGGCCCTGGAGAGGCCTCAACAGAGGCTACGAAAGGCCCTCCCCTCCCTGGTTGTCCTGAGTAATAAGCAGGTGATTCACCGAATGCTCCTAGCGCAGTGCTCGGCCGGTAGGCCCCGCGCTCCATAAACGTCACTCATTATCGCGTGCTCCCATTGGCAGTGCGCACCCGTGCCCCGGAGCCCTGGGCAGCGGCTTTCCCAGGGAGCCGCGGGAGGCACCCGTGGGGGGCGGCTTGGCAGGTCAGCCTTTATCTCTACGAAAATAGGCTGTTGCAGCAATAATGGCCCTCATCCTGTCGAAATCAGCAAAGTGAAAGAAAAAAAAATTGACAGGATACTTTCTAAAAACATCATTCTCTTGTGCCCTTTAATAAACTCTTTTCTTACGAAAAATAGATTTTTCTTCCCTTAACTAAAAATGGCATTTAAAAATGTTGGGTCAAAACTTTATTATTTTATCTTCCTGGGGTTCTCTGGTCGGTGAAGATAAACTTCTAAGGAGCTCGTAAGGTGGTGGAGCTTTTTGGTAATCCTTTGAGCATGCCTAACATTCCAAAATAAATTTTTCAAAGACACCGAGGAGCCCTATCATGGCTCAGCCGGTGCCATTTAATTGTGGCCACTAGAAAGCACCATCTCTTTTGGCCCCTTAGATCCTCTTGGTTTTTATAAAATGAAAGTGATGGGAGTTAATGCTGGATCCAAGTCCTTTCGACTGGGGGCCCAGGGCAGCCTACCTGTCTGCAGCACGGCAACAAAAACCAGCCCCCCCCCCCCCCCCCCCCCCCCCCCCCCCCCCCCCCCCCCCCCCCCCCCCCCCCCCGGCCCAGTCGACCAGGTCAGCGCTGCTCTGTCTGAGCCGCTGCCTATTGATTTGCAGGCGCTTTCCTGTGCTCCTGGGACACCCTTTCTCACAGGGCTGGGCCGCTGCTTTTCCACTGCACCGCCGCTGGAGAAGCATCCAAGGAGAAGGTGTTCAGTAGTCACTGGCGGAAGGAGTGAGGCTCACTGAGGAGGGGGAAGACTGAGTAAGAACAGGTGCGAGGATTTCAAGGCGCCACCTGGTGTAGGGGCAGACAGCCCACAGGTGAGCGCGTGAGGAGAGGACGCTCACCAAGTTCAGTGGTGTGTGCTGTCTGGGGTTTAGGATCGGTTTAGGTTTCTGCAGACAACTGGAAAGTTTCTACCGTGGGAATGAGCCTCAGTTTCTTAAAAAGGGTTGGTGGTGGAGCGTCTGGTTCCCCAGCCCCACAGGCTTTAGTCCTACTCTTTCCCCTTTGACAATGAACGTGTGGGTCTTCTGTAAACACTAGACAAACACAGCTTGTCTGGTACACACGCGTGCACATACACACACAAACACACACACACACACACACGCTGCAACTGCCAGACTGCGGCCTCCAATCGCTCCTCTGTGAAAAGCTTGGACCTGCCTCTTTCCCCAGCACCGCAGGACAGAGGAAGTATTGTGGCGAAGTGACGGAGGTCTGGCTGTTTCAGGTAGGCAAGGGGCAGAACCGCTGCGTTAGGGGCAGCGAGCCCGGACTTCTGCACTTAGTGAACACTCTCCAGGTGAGACTCACGTGCAGCCAGGGCTGAGAACCGCTGAGAAATATCTACACTAAAATCAGCCGGGAGTGAATGACTGGGAAGCCCGATTGTTCACAGCTGCCTTCTCATTTTCCTGAAATCATTTTCAGATGTGTGTGACAGGAAAAGAATCAGAAACGTGCCGTACCCGTGTGCTACGCTACCACCACCATTTCCCTGCATCATCGCGTGGACTTGCCTTTGGCCCGGCTCTCGGGACACGCAGCTGAGGCTCACCCTGGAACTCTGGGCAGAGGTCCACCCTCCTCCCCTCCTTCGGCCAAGCAGCTCCCTTCAGTCTCCAATGGGAGCGGTGGGGTGGGTGGCATGCAGGGGACACTGGCACTGGGGTCTCAGTGGGGTTTAAGCCCTGCCTCCCCCTACCAGAAATGTAGTCTGTAACGAACTGAGCCCAGCTGCCTTATCTCCAGAGTTAGTGTCAAGGCGGGTCAGGAGTTTATTAGATGCTCAGTTTTAATCAAATTGAGGTTTGCCTTTTTCTTCCTCAAGATCACTAGAATTTCAAAGCTTAGAATTTATTTCTTTTTCTTTTTTTATTTAAAATATTTTATTTATTTTTAGAGACAGTGAAAGGGGAGAGAAAGAGAGGGAGAGAAATATCAGTCAGTTGCTTCCCATATACCCGCAATCACGAGGAACCTGACCTGCAACCCAGGCATGTACCTTGCCTGGGAATTGAACCGGTGACCTTTTGGTTCACAGGCCGGCACTCAATCCACTGAGCCACACCAGCCAGGGTAGTTTGTTTATTTTTTAAACCCCCCAATCCTCTTGAACACTCTTTTCTATGATCTTTGGCCATGAAATGACACCTATGTTTTCCCTCAATTTTTAATCTGCATCTCTGCCTTGTTGCAGATATATCCATGGCAGGGACACTTTCCCTCGGAGGTGCTGCTTTCAGCCACCTGAAGCTTCAGGAGCAGAAGCCGGCCTTATACTTGACCTTGCCTCTGCGACGGCCTGTGCCAGTGTGGGTCTGGAAAGCATCCTCTACCTGCCGTCTGCGATGACGCCCTATGTTGGAGGGTTTTCTCGGGGCGTCCTCACCCTTTTAGTTGTCACCAGGAACTACCCACCATGTGCCTCTTGTCAGGTTAATGGTTTCCCCATAGAGCAGTCCCACTGCCCTAAAACCCTCTGCTCTGCCCGTTCATCCCTCTATTGTAGTTTATCCACGCACCTACTGAAGAATATTTTGGTTGCTTCCAAGTTTTGATAATGAATAAAACTGCTATAAACACTGATGTGCAGGTTTTTGTGTGGATATGTTTTCAATTCATTTGGGTAAATAGTAAGGACCATAAGGTAAGAATGTGTTTAGCTTTGAAAAAAACCACCGAACTGTCCTCCAAAGAGCCCGCACCACTCTGCACTCCCACCTGCGACGAATGAGAGTCCCGGCTGCTCCACACCCTCCCCAGCATCTGGCGCTGTCGAGGCTCCGGATTCTGGCCGTTCTGACAGATGCGTGGAGGTGTCTCATTGTTATTTCAGTTTGCACGTCCCTGAGGATGCAGTATGGAGCACTTCATGACCAATTTGCTATCTGTATACCTTTTTTGGTGAGGGGTCTGTTAAGGTCTTTGGCCCATTTTAAAATTGGGTTTTTGTGTTTTCATTATTGAGTTTTAAGAGCTCTTTGTATATGAGAGGGGGAACTCCCAAAACCCTGGAATTTATTTATTAAAAAAGTGTATTTATTCTTACATGTTTAAACTTCACTCACCTTCAAAGTACTTTCCATTTGATGCAACACACCTACTGAGACTTTTTCCCACGGCTTAAATCATTTTTGAACTCGTCAATTTTGAAGCCCTTTAGTTTTGTGGGTTTTTGTTTCACCTCTTCCACATCAGCAAAACATTTCCCTCTGAGGACTTTTTTCATCTGGGGAAACAAAAAAAAGGTGCTTGGGGTGAGATTGGGTGAGTAGGGAGGGTGGGCTATGGGGGTCACGCCATCTTTTTTGTCAAAAACTGCTGAACGTTCAGCACAGAGTGGGCAGGTGCACTTGTGAATCACCATCATCATGAAATGGGCAAACATGTTGAGTCTTCAAAAAAAAACTCACTGAAGCTGAATGCAGCCTCTCACAACAACGCCAGCTGGCACACTGATACAGCTGGGTTCCTGGAATACTCGCCTAGTCGGGGAAGCCTGTACTACAAGGGCTCACCTTCTGGAAGATAATCCCATTTGGGGTCCCCCCTCATATTTTGAACAACTGCTCTTTATCATATTTACCTTTTGTAGATATTTTCTCCCCGTGTGGCTTGTCTACTTCTCTTAACTTTGACTTTCACTTGGAGGAAGTTTTTAATTTTAATGAAGTTGCTTATTCCTTTCATGAATTATGCCTTTGGTGTTGTATCTACGAAGATATCGCCATACCCAGGGTCATCTAGATTTTTCTCCTACAGTAACTTCTGGGACTTCTGTAGTTTTGCATTGTACATTTAGGTCTATGATCCATTCTGAGTTAATTTTTATAGAGGGCGAAAGGCCTATGCCTAGATTTGTATTTTTGCATGTGGCTATTCAGTTTGCTTTTAACACTATTTTGAAAAGACTGTCTTTGCTGCATTATATTACCTTTATTTATTTATTTTTTCAAAGATCAGTTGACTGTATTTATCAGGGTCCATTTCTGGGCTCTCTTTCCTCTCCATTGATCCGTTTGTCTGTTTTCCCACCAATATCACACGCCTTGATGGCTGTAGCTCTGGGGTAAGTCTTCAAGTCGTGAGTGTCCGTCCTTCAATTTTGTTTTCCTTCAACATTGACTTGGCTATTCCAGTTTGTGTTGTTTTTGTGCTCAGCCATATAAAATTTAGAATCATTTTGTCAATACCCAGACTGCAGGGTTTTTGCTAGACATTTATATTTGAAAAAACCGTACAACCTTCCACTGTTACATTCTTGTCTAAGTAGCATTCCTCAGCCCACTGATGAGGAAGGATTGGTGCCTTCTCTGAGATCTCACATTGACTTTTGTCGACTGCCCCCGATCCGTGCACTGGTTCAGGAACATCTGAGCTGCCGCGTTCTCCCCCAAGATTCCCCGGCGCGTTTTCTGTTATTTCCGTTCGTGCTGACATGCTCGATGTCCTCCACAGCATCCGGTGTATCAGTCGTGCGTGGGCACGCACTCCCCTTCCCTCCCCGTCATCAATTTCAGGAGCCCTTGATTAGATCAGGGGATTTAAAGATGGAGAGACTGGCTTTGACCACTCATGGAGGAGAAAACTGGCTGTAATAGAATCAGGCCGCCACTGACAGCTCCTACCTGGGGGCACAGGGAGCAGTCGCTGGACCTCGGCAGCGGATGAATGACCAAGGGTGCCTGCTGATTCTCACATTTAACGAGTCATCCTTACGAGGGGATATTTTGATCCCTGTGAATGCAATGCTTTGGCTCAGGGTCCTGCTTCACGCATTGTCCACAGACCAGATGTCTTTCTGACTCAACACAGGACAGGAAAATGGAAAAACAGCATTAAAAGATCATTTTTCACCTCTCTATACTTGAAAGGTTTTATACGTTCCGATTTTTAATGACTCACTGAAAAAAGAAAACACTGTGAAACATTTTAAAACTGAGCCAAGGCCCATAAAGAAGCTTCCATCCGTGTACATAGAACGTTCCAGGGTTTCAAGAGCTGGCTTGTGATGTGCCCGCCTGCCCCCAGGAGCCAGGTGGCCGCCGCATCAGAAGTAATCGTGAGTCATCTTGGCTATTAAAACGCTAAGTAGAATAAGTTGGTTCTCCCAGAAAAACGCTCTCCTCTGGTCTGGAAACTGTGCCCCATCAGTGAGCGGGCAACTCTGCGGCTCACCTCACCTGCCTTCTCTCTGGGGCCCCAGGCCTCCACTGCCGGCTGGCCAGGGAGTGAGAATCCTCATTCCCTCTCTTTTGTGCCGTTTTCTAGTTGCTTCAAGCAGAAAGATAAATCTTGACCCAATTCAGCTAGCAGTAGATATTATTTTTAATCCTAGTTTTATTGCCACTTAATATTTTAAAAAAGGTTTTTAAATGTACTTATTTTTAGAGAGGGGAAGGGAGGGAGAGAGGGAGGGAGAGAAACATTGATGTGAGCGGGAAACATCGATCTGTTGCCTCTTGAACATGCCCTGACTGGGGCTGAACCTGCAACTCAGGTCTGTGCCCTGACCGGGAATCGAACCCACAAACTTTTGCCTTATGGGACGACACCCAACCAAGCGAGCCATACCAATCAGGGCTCTACTTAAACTTTTTAACTCGTCAAATGTTATGCAGCATATCTGTCCAGTCTCAGTTGTAAATAACAGAAAATGATTCTCTCTCCACCAGAACGGCAATTCTCTGGAAGACGGTAGAAACCCTGGGGCTGCGGGGGTGTGAATCCTCAAGTGTGTCGAATCCCACATTCGCTTTGATCCCACAGGGACCGGGACTAGTGGACGGAGTTTCTGCGGTGCTGGGCACAGGAGTGCCCCTGCCCACTGCCTCTGCTTTCACACAGACTGGGAACAGACTTAGGCCAATGCCTGCCACGCCCCCAAGCCCCTACTGCCACACACGTGCATTGACTGTTTTTTGATGGATTGCCTAGTTTAAAATTTCAGTCCAAATCAGTTAAAAATTTTTTTTCAGATAATGGGTTTGTATCATTCAGGCAACTGACAGGAACTTTCCACGTGAGAATCCCAGTGGGCACTCTGGCAGGTAAGACGTAAAATGGAGATTAAGGTGTCGAAGAGGAAATTTGAAAAACAAACAGCTGGAGATAAAGAAGACAAGTGAAAACTGTGTGGAAGTGGAGTCTGACGGCACCTGTAATTCTTCCCGGCACCATGTTGGCAGCTGGGGCCAGTGCAACAGGTGAGCCAGCCCAGGCACCCGCCCCCCACCTCTCCCAAGGGCTTCTGTGGGCTTTCCCATCAGGAAAGTGGCTCCCCCGCAGCAGGGCAGGTATGACAGGACCTGTCTGCCGCTGGGGTCTAAATCTTCCAGCCCACATTTGCTTGGTCACTGCTTTTCTCCTCCCCCCAGCTCTTGCCACTTCCAGTCATGGCTAAGGGGGTGGGGGAGTGGGAGGACGGGACCAGCAGTGGGGGAAAGCAGCTAGAGGAGCCCGAGGGTTTTCTAACCTAATTTTCTATATTTAATTTCTAGGGTCCCCATCATCAGTGGTTTTCAGCCCTGGCTACACACTAGAGTCCCCTGACCACTTGGAGTAATCAGGACTCCTGGGACCCAGCCCACACCATTCGAAAGAGAGCCCGCAGGTGGGACTGCATGTGGCCTTTTTGTGACACTCCCAGGTGATGCTAATGGACGGCCAGGTTCGTGCCTGGTGGCGTGAGGGCATCTTTCTCATCCCTGCATTGGAGAAGAGTGTCCATTATGCTGTATCCTCCACTCATGCAGAGGGTATTTCCAGGCAAGATATCCCGCATCCCCAGCTCTGTCGTGATGAGGACTGCCAGAATGACAAGGACCTGACCTATGCACCTGGCCTTCACTATGGGGCCAGCCCTTCCTTTCTCCACACATCTCCTTGGATGACTTCCCCAAATCCATCTCTGCCAGCAGCAATGCCATGTTTGAGGAGCTCCCTGGGGCATACATGAAGAACTTGGGGAAGGGAGGGAGGTTGGCACTTTGCTCCCCACTCACATAAGTGCCCCTACGTCACTGCTTCTCAACACTTGGCTGTGCAGCCCTGGCCAGGTGGCTCAGTTGTTTCCAGAGTTGTACTGATACAGCAAGGCTGCGGGTTTGATCTCCAGCCGGGGCACACACCTGGGCTGCATTTCGATCCCTGGCTGGGACACATACGGGGGGCAATGGATCAATGTTTCTCTTTCACATCAATGTTTCTCTCCCTCTTTCTCTTTCCCTTGCTCTCTCTTAAATCAATAACTACAGCCCTGGCTGGTGTGGCTCCATGGATTGAGTGCCAGCCTGTGAACCAGAGGGTCTGCTGGTTCAATTCCCAGTCAGGGCACATGCCTGAGTTGCAGGCCAGGTCCCCAGTAGGGGGCATTCAATAGGCAACCACACATTGATGTTTCTCTACCTCTCTTTCTCTCTCCCCTTCCCTCTCTCTAAAAATAAATAAACGCACAAAATCTTAAAAAATATATATCCTTTGGTGATAATTTAAAATGATTTTTTAAAAAACTTAACTGTACATAGGACTCATGTGGGATGTTTTGTGAAAATGCAGCTTCTGATGCTGGTGGCTTGGGGTGGGGCCTGAGAGTCTGCATTTCTAATGATAATTTCCTAGGTGGGCTGATGCTACTGGTCCCACCTGGAATAGCAAGGCCTTAGAATGCTATTTCCCTCTACCCCATCCTTGGAAGTTCAGTGGAGGGGTTTAAATTTGGACCAGCTGGGTTAGGTGGCTTCATAAGTGAGGCTACCAGGAATGCGGGGGACCTGAAGCCTTCGTGGGGGTAGGGTGCGACCAGTGTACTGATTTGGCAAAGACCAGTGGACTGGGGGCTTGATGCCACACCAAGACTGGAGCTCATGAGAAGATGTGTTCTCTCCTGGCCGGTTAACCGAGGTGTGTGGCTTCTCCACAGAAAATCAATCTTCACCTAAAGGCAACATGGCAGGGTGGCCCCTCCTCTGCCCACGCCCTCTGCCTGCTCGTTGAGGATGGCCACCTGTGCTCACGCTGCCCTGATTCCACCAGAATTCCCTGCTGCTACCTGTCCATCCAACTGTTTTCCTAGAACTCCTGGAGAGATGGCAGGAAGCAATGCACATAAAAGCCTCAAGCTGAGAGTGAGTGCTCCCGAAATACATCGGCTGCCTGCATGTGAACAAAATAATTCACTGAATATTCCACTCCCTATTTCCAAAGCACCAGCCTCAGGACACAGCAGTGTCATTGAACAGGAAATATTAAGCAGGGCCCCGCAATGCAAACATCACCGTAATAGCAAGCACTAGGAGGATTCCTTTGATTTCCTTTCTTCCCCAAACACTAGCTTTCTTAGCTGCCAAGTTTCCAGGCTCCTTGCCGCCCCAGCATCTCTTCATTAAGCCTGCTCCCCCGCAGAGGAATTAGGCAGGGCCTTGGCGACCCTCGACCCTCGGAGGAAGGCGGAGGAAGGCTGACACTCTCTGTATCTCTAACCGCAAGGAAATTACTAGTGACAGTCCCAAGCATAGCAAAAATATTAAGAATGACCGAGTGGAGCTCCTGTGCCAGGAGAAAACTGAACATTAATAGAAAGTATCAGAGGCCGGGGTGTAGCGGCAAACTGGGGCTCACAAAACTGGATTGAGAGTCTGCAGGAAAGTCGACTGCCTTCGTCCCTGGGAATTTGTAGAAGTGTGTCGGAATTCTTTGATTACAATAGGTTAACACGTCAAAAAAAGGATTATTTCCTTATTTTATGATCCTTCGGAAACACTGGCTTCATCTCCATTTTAAGTTCTGTACAAAGACAGGTCATAGCGTCTATGGCCACACCACCCTGAACGCGCCCGATCTCATCTGATCTTGGAAGCTGAGCAGGGTCGGGCCTGGTTTGCGCTTGGATGGGAGAAGACAGATCATAGCACAATTAGTCTGTCCATGGTCCAAACACCTGAATTTTCCTCCTGCCTGCTTCTGGCTGATGTAGGTGGAAGAAGGAAAATGAAGGGAGATGAAATTCACATCCGTGTAACTAGTGTTTACGTATTAAAAGCCCTGGTGGAGAAAAAAGATGTGGCTGGCTGAGAATACGGAGAATACTAGAGAGTGTTAGAATTACATTGGAATCACTGTGGGATGCTTGCCAACCTGAGGCTTCTGGGCCCCCTGCGCTGGAGACGAAGCATCCGTGCCCGCCTCGGTTGGGTGTCACTGTGATGTGTGTGCCTGACGCTGATCCACCAGCTAAAGACCGGGTGTGCGGGTGACAGTGGAAGACACCGCTGTTTTAAGTTAAACAAATCTATCTATCATGTCCTGCTTTTATCAAGTACAAAGGACCTTTAGATGGTTTTTGTGTGACCTTGTGAATTAATTCAAGGTCAGCACTCCATGGAATGTGATCCTGGTCCCTGCAATGGGTGTGAAGGAAACCTCTCTGGGGAAAGTAAATACATTTTCACTTGCTGAGGGGTAGCAGTGACTTTAAGAAACACCGAACCTCTTGCTTGAGAAATATGAGTATCCTTGTCAGACTGTCCGAATAGGACGTTAGTTCGTGAATGTAGTCCTTTAATCTCCCAGTCACGGGCAAAGGCTAATGTTGTTAACCCTGACATATTTAAGTATCTGAAATTAAATGTGTAAACAAAACAAATGAATGAATAAAATAAAATGGCAACTCAGATGTCTGTGGAGTGAAGACAATGACATCGGCGATTCTGTCTCATGGGTATTGATTGGCTTTGGTCCTTAAGAATGGGGTCCTCCATCATGGGACCCACAGCCAAGTCCGATCACCAGGTCTCACAGGGACAGCTTCTTCCCCAAGCATAACTTTCACAGCCTCGGGGCGGGCGGCATTCGGGAAGTCCAGGTAACTTTCGCACAGAGGAGACCTGGGCTCCAGAAGAAGGACGTAGTATTTGTGTTGGCCAAAGAGTCTGTTTGTTTGTTTTTCTGTACAATGGCTCTAGGAGCACTTGGTTGTCTTTAACTTCATTCAAAACAATTTTGTTAGATCGTATTGTGACAGCTCTGATTTCAGCGTGCATTTAAAAAAATATTAAAATTGGTGAATTCTTGTGCAGCCGTTTTGACACTGAAGATGGAAGAAAACATGCGATGTTTCGGCGTAGTATGCTTCATTATTTCGAGAAGGTAAAAATGCAGCTGGAATGGAAAAAAGGTTTGTACAGTGTATGGAGGAGGTGCTGTGACTGGTTGAACGTGTCAAAAGTGGTTTGTGAAGTTTCTTGGTAGTGTTGATATTTAGGCCAAATAACTCCGCTGGGGGGCTGTCTTATGCATTGGGAAGTGTTTAGCAGCAGCCCTGGCCTCTACCCACTAGAAGCCAATAGCAGGAGATAGCCAGCATACTCAAAATATTCAAATCAATAAAGTTATTGAATAAACTATTGGTGAAAATGAAAAATGTATCTTTCATTTTATGGGAAAAAACTAAATAGACTTTTTGACCCATCCAATATACTAAGAAGGGTATATTTTGAAGGCGAGGAGGGAAGACCTGATGTGACGTGCTCTTTCCAGCTGTCGTCACCCCATCTGAGTGTCTGGGGAGAGGCTGCCAGCACGGGGAGATGGTTGGACTTTGGTGGCACTGACCACTCATGCTGGGAATGCTTTGCCTCTCCTCACCACCACCTCCACTCTAAACACCAGCAGGTGCGGGCCTGCTGGGCTCTCTCTCTCGGTCCTAAGTAGGCAGCGCTGGTGGGGTCGGGGTCTGGGAACCACAGGGATCCAGGTGTGCTGTGAGGCAGGGAAATAGAACCAGGGGCTCTGCCTAAATGCAGAACTGGGGTGGGCCCCCCATGTGAAAACTAAACAGCCACAACGTTGACTAGATGTCTGGTTTTCCGTAGCTGTGTGCCTAGGACGGAGGGTCGGAGGATGTAGACATCCTTTCAAGCAGGACCCGAGCTGAGCCCTGCCTGATTCTGGGCCCGGCTCTGTAAATATCCCTAATATCAGTGGAAAGCTAATAAAGAGAAACCAGATGGTGGAAATAAGTTCAAATATAATCACAATAAATATAATTGGATCAATCTATCAAAGGGCAGAAACCATTGAATTGGATGAAAACTAATGAACAACAACAAACCAAATCTAGGAAATTTCTGGAAGAGTGAAAGGTTAAAAGGAAAAGTTTGAGAATTGATAGTGAAGGCATCTATTAATCTACTGAAGCTTTTACAATATTGACAAATAAAATAGAAGTGAATTAATAAAAAAGAATTACTAAGAATAAAGAAACATGTTATAAAACAATCCACAAGATACAGTAAGCATGCATGCAGGCACTCAACAGAAAACCCTGAGTTATAGAAAGGAAAAACTAAAATAATCAGAAATTAACTAAACCACAACAAGAGTGGAAGGTTTTAACACCCTTCTACTAGAAACTGGTAGATCAAGTAAACAATAATTGAATAGTCTACGGAAATTTTATTCCACGTGATAAAAAAATTGGCACAGGAGATGCAGATACAGAAGCCTGCCTCCAGTAAAAATAGGAAATAGGTTCTCCTTTAAAGAACATACAAATCATTAAGAAAAGGGCATATGTTAGGGTGTAAATTTCAAGCAAGTTTCTATTATTAAAAGCAATGAAGTGAAACATCGAATAAAACTTTTAACATACTTGGAAACTGAAGCCTGCACTCCTGAAGAAAGCGTGGGCTGGGACGGTGCTGGCATTCCTCGGGACTGCTTGTCACAGCGGGAGTGACAAGACACTCAGAACTGGACGTCACCAACAGAGCCACACACTGTGCTTCTTGGAGGTGAGTTTGTAGCCTTACACGCACACGAAGAAACTAAAGAAGATAAAAATACATACATTTTTGAATTTAAGAATCTTGAAAAAGGACAGCAGAGAAAACCCAATAAATATAGAAGAAACTTAATAATAAAACTCAAGAGAAAAAAACTAATAGAATCGGGAAGAAGGAAAAAGAAGAGAAGATCAACAAAATCAGCGGTACTTCTTTAGAAAAACAAAACAGAGAATTTCTGGCAAGATGGACATAATAACAGAGTATAAAGTTGAGACAAAACTAAATGATGTAGGGAATGAAACAGATATAGTAGAAATTTTTAAAAGCATCAGTGACTACTATGGAAAGTTTTATAGCAAAAATGTTACGATAGTAGTCCCCATTTACCCACAGTGTTGCTAGCACGGTTTCAGTTGCCCATAGTTGACCAGTTTGAAAACGGTGAATTTCCCCAACCATCGACATCACCCGCCCCTGACACCCGGCCACTGACATCATCACAGTTCCCCGAGCCACCATCCCCTGCGGCAGGTGGTCCTTCTTCTCATGTATCATCCGAGGGGTGACAGCAGCCTGACACTATGTGGCAATGCCTGTGTCATCCTCCTCCCTCCATCTCCATACGCAGGCATTTGATCATCTCACACCGTCCCAATGAGAAGGGTGAGTGCAATGCACTCCAGCATTGAGAGAGAGAGGGAGAGGGGGAGAGAGAGAGAGAGAGAGAGAGACCACGTTCACACAACTTGAACAATTAAGTAGAAGCTGCCCCTACCCTTTGGTTGGTCAGCATATACAAGGGACATGGAACTCCCCTGGCCAATGGGGGACAATGGAAATGTTATATGACTTTGACGTTAAGTCATAAAAAGAATATAATTAAGATTTGTTCAATCAGCCTGGTATGTACATGAAGTATATATTATGTTATTTGGTACTTGTCTATATGTTTAAAATGAGAATTAAAATACTCAGGGTGAGGGCACTAAAAAAGTACTTTAACCTAGATCACAATTTTGCCAAGGTTAAGTTTATTCCAGATTCTCATGGCAGAGTCTGGTTTTGGCCATTGATGCTTTACTTAACCTGTCCGGGCTTCAGCTTGTCAGCAGAGTCGGGAAGGGATGCTCTTCTTGCTAAGGACAACGTGGCAGAGGGACGTCCCCAAATTGCCCTGGCCGTCAACTGTAAGCAGAACCAAGGGAGTTTATTTTCCAAAGCCAGGTGCACACAGAAGTAGCTGCTTATAACTCTGGAAGGGATTGCTTTTATAGATCTTATCTCTGTGAGTGAAAACACACATGAGGGAATTTAAAGAAATATAAGGTTAGGATCACAGAATTTTAAGGTGGAGAGGGAGCTCCTGGCCACCGGCTCACCCACGACAGGGGGCCTTTGACAGTGTCCCTGCAGGCCCTGGCTGTCATCCCGGCTCTCACTCCCTCACGAAGCGCGGTGTTCTCCGAGCAGCATCGAGAGTGCTCGGATCCTCTGGAACAGGAGTCCCCGAGATTCTCACCCGCTGCTTTTAGCATCTACATCAAAGCATCAAAGGCTTACTCATTCCGCATGACAACCTTTGAAATCTTTGAAAACAACAATCTGGTCCCTCTTCCGACTTCCCTTCTTCTACTGACACATCCTTGCTTCCTTCAGAAAGGGAAGAATCCAGCAACCCTTGAATATTATACACACCAAGTGCTTTCTGTACGGGGCTTTGCCTAACCTTCAAATTCCCTGTGATACTCCACATCACAGATAGGGACACGGAGGCTCGGAGAATTTAAGTAACGTAGCCTTTGGTCACATTAAAAAGGAGCAAAGCCAGTCAAGAGTGACTAAATGCATGGACTTCTGGTGGCCCATGCTGCTTATGGGACATGTGGTCTCTGTAGGACACCAGAGCCCAGCCTGCCTTCTCCTGCTCCCCGCGCACTGCCGAGAACTGGACATGACACCGTGACTGCGAAGAGCCCTTTGTCATGCTTTCCCTCATTTGATCTTCTCTCCGACCCTGTGAACATGCCACAGAGGCATCAGCACTGTGGGAAACTGTAGGGCGGGAAACTGAGGCCCCACAGGATGGATGGAAGAATTGGGGTGCAAACCCAAACTTCTACATTCATCATCGTCCTTTCTATTGCACCATGAAGCAAGCCTCTTGGCGATCCAGAATCTCACCAGTATGAAGAACTGGGTTGCTGCCCCCACCTCCGGGTAATCTGGAGTGAGGTATCAGAATTATTCATACATAGCCTAAAATGGACTTAGCGTCTTCAGAAGCCATATGACACATTACCTTATGTAGTTTGTCAGTAAGTAGTCCCCTACATCTTTCTGTCTGCTTTACAAAAGTGCTGTGACATCGTAGCCTCTCTTTGTGCCATTGAGTTTACATCCATCCTTGTACAACTCCCTCTTTCCTCCACCCAGTGGACTCAGTCCCAGTCTCCAGCCTGGGAGAGTATTTTGAACTGTTACTGTGTTGTCCAACATAGTAGCTGTTCCCGTAAGAACTGGGTACCTGACACCCTTGACAGGCACCTGTTTGATCTTCTCATGGACCTGTTGGAGCCACTGGGGAAAGCGCAATGCTGGGACTGAGCCCGAGGATGTATCCCAAGCACAGTGTCCTGAAGCAACATGGCGGCAGAGGAGGGAATCAGTGCCTGGCACAACGGCTGGCGGGTGTGTGGCGGGGGAGCTGCGTGAGTAGCAAGCCTCCTGGAGATAGATTTCCTGTATACAGCAGGGTGGGGGATGGTTGATGGGTTTGGGAGGAGTGAGCATCCCCCACATCCTTCTGACATAAAATCATTCTCTTCATTGATTACAGACAGTGCTCAAGGTCACACTGAAGGGTATTCAATGTCACTGCTTCTCCCCACCATTGCCTTGTTGGTAGAATCTGAGTTGCTTGGAAAAATCCTATCCCATCTGCCTCCTTCTGAAGCTTGTTCTTAACCAAAGTGGACCCCCCCTTCTCCCTGTGACACACACACTCTCGGCTTGCCTTTCTCTAATTGCTGAGCACACTCTCCTTTTCCTGTTACTGCTTTCTCTCAAACAGATGGTGTTTATAGTCAGGAAAGAAATGAAAGCTATTCGGCTGCCAGGCTGGTCATCGATACCCAGAAACCGACCCTCTGGAGATGCCGGGCAGAGGCAGGTTCTCCCGGCTGCGACCCCAGGGCGGCTGGGAGCCGAGAGCCGGGAGCCTGGCCTGCACTGTGGCTGGGGACAGGATGGCGGCTCGCTGTGCTTGTAGCCGGTTAAGTGGGATAGATATGTGTGTTTCCTGCTGGCTTTTTCCTGCTTCTCTGTGGACTGCAGGCTCTCCGTGTGGAAGCTGGATGTTTAACAACCAGCAGCAAACACAGCCCTGCTTTCCCCAGCCTGGCAGTCAGTGGCGTGGTGGGGCCGTTGACTCCCACTCGACTCCTGGGCTCTGCTGCTGTGGGTACCCCAGGGAGAGGCCGAGGTTCTTTGGCTAATGAGCCCAGCGTGCTGCCGGGCAGCCTGCTCTTTGAGAAATTTATGGGCAAAGGTAGAAATAAGGTCGGAGGCAGAGAGGTAGTGAGGTGGCAGTGTGTTTGTGTTTGTATATAGGAACCGCAGGAGTAATCATTCAATGTGGAATGACACACCCGTGCACACGTGCACACCTGTACATGCTCCAGTACGGCAAGTCCATTCCTAGGACTACACTGTAAGGAGATACAAATGCATACAAAGGTCATGCAAGGAAGCTTATTACAGAGTTGTTTGCAAGAGCAAGAAACAGGCAATAGTGTAAATATTTATTTAATCTGTTCCCATCCATCCAAAGCAGGTTAAATACATGATACCTTCACACAAAGGGGTAATATTCTCTCAGGAAGAAGGTAGATCTCTGAGTTGTGGCAGGAAAACATCCTTGGCATATTGTCTAGTGAGTAAAGCGTGCTTCAGAAAAGAACATGATCCCAAGGAAAAGAGGAGGAAATAAAAGCATCAACAAAAGCCGTTGTGGAAAAGAGCATACACCCTGCAGTCAGACTGCCCGGGTTCAAATCCCAGCTCTGCTCACCAGCTGGCCAGTACAGACCTGTGAACAAGACCTGGTTTTTCTCATCTGTTGAATGGGAACAATAGAGTCACTAGCTCACAGATGCGTGATAGGCTTTCAGACGAAATGCCAGACAAACTATTAGTGATGATCAACTCTGCAGCTGGGCTTGGAAGGAGGGGAACTGTCATTTTCATCATTCCAGACTATTTTATATATTTTTGCAAGCATGTTTAAATAGTTTATTTTTTTATTATTGATTTGAGAGAGAAAGAGTAAGGGGGAGAGAGAGAGAGGCTTGCTGTTCCACTCACCTACGCACTCATTCATTGGCTCTGGTACACGCTCAGACTGGGGATCGAACCTGCGGTCCTGGCTCAGCAGACCCATGCTGTAACCAACTGAGCTATCTGGCCAGGGCTAAATTGATTTTTAAAACACTGTTCTCTCTGAACTGTAAGCCATTTATTAACAGATAACACTCAACAAACACTTAGTTGATGGGGATTAATGAAGGGTAAAGATATTTATCAGTCCAATTAGGCCCTCAAAATACTCTAAGACTCTCCTCCTGCACAGGGAGGCTTTGTCCACAGGAGATCCACACCCACGGAGGAGCGCAAACTTCTTGAATGACTCTGCCCAGCCCCCTGGACCAAGAGGCAGGACCAAACTCTGGCATGGTTCCTGTCAGCCCAAGACCATGTCCCTATGAACTCTGCCCCCTTCAAGTGCCCAGCTAAGAAAGTTTGACACTGTCACAAGGATTTACTGTTTGTTTCAACTAAAACGTGACTATAGGTAGGTCCCTGACCTCCCTTTCCTTAGAGTAGTTACTTTAGAAACTTGCAATGATCAGTACTTTCTCTGCCCCTTTGAGGTGTGAATCTTCTATCACTCACTCAGAATCATCTCCTCAGGGGTCTGGGAGGCACCTCAATGAAATCCAAACAAGGAAGGGGATGGCTCCCTCCTCTCCCACTCTTGACCCTTGGCCTTCAACCTTTGTGAGAGGGCAGGATCCTAACTTGGTGGATGTCTTGCTCCAATTTGCAAAGCTACCTCCTGTCTTTAGGATTTAAGAAGTTTGTTACTCCTCAGGCTCAGTGCCAGTTAGCAAACACAGATGGCCTGGTCACACTGACCACCCCTCTCGTATGTCCTGAAGTACTTCCCCTGAGCACAACCCAGTGTTTTAAGAAGTCTCCTGCCTTTTATTTTGGTAGAGTCAAGCTCTGTTCTGTACTGAAGACTCTCCCCTACTGCACAAGATCTGAACAAGATCTGCCTGCTGCCTTTAACAGCTGTTCGCCTCTGTTTCTTTTCGGCACTAGTGGTGTGGGGAACCATGGCCCAGGGGAGAGCCATGACCATGGAGGAGAGAGGCCTTGACATTTACCCCGATGGTGTTTACTAAGTCTCTGCCTCCCAGTAAATGCTGGGGGAAGAAGAGGGTAGTGGTGGCTCACCATTCCAACGACAACTGAAATGGGCATGAGGCTCCCACCCCCAATGTGATTATAATAAGGCCTTTATTGAGAGCTTTGCAAAGTACTGGAAAATATGCGCAAGTCTCAAGAAACGGCATCTTATTAAATCCTTCTAGCAGCCTTATGAGTAGGTGTCCTTATTTTCTAAACCCCAAAAAGGTGAAGAAATTTGCTCAAGTTCACGCAGCTCGTAAGTAGCAAGCCCAGGTGTCAAATTCCCCTGTCTCAGTCTCCATAAGATTTTGCATGCCCTTGATTGTCGCTGTGCAGATACAGTGCAGCTTAAATTCACTGTTTATGCTGGAAAGTTTCTTCTCCGTGGAAATAGCTAAGCCTTAATATACATAATCAAAAATAGCCTTACCAAAATAATAACAATACTCATCTCTGGGGAAAACATTCAGCCTCCTTCCTCCAGAATCAGGTTTCTGGCCCCTGAAATGGGCAGTCATACTTCAAATCACAAAACCCTGCCTTCTTTTCTTGGTGTCTGAGGTGTCTTCTCTGGGGTACTGTCTCAGCCCCTAGCTAGAATGTCAGCTCCCTCTGGGTAGGGATTTCATCTGTTTTGTTAATATCTGTACATACAGTATCTTTAAAAGTGCTTTGCCCATGGTTAGCACCCAGTATATATTTGTCAAAAGAAAGAAGAAGGGAGGGGGAGGCAGGAAATAAGGAAGAAGGAAGGAAAGAAGGACAGAAGGGAGGAAAGATGGGAGAAAAGAAGGGAGGGAGGAAGGGAGGACGGAAGGGAAGAAGGGAGGCAGGAAGGGAGCTGAAATGGAGGTAAAAAATATATAGTCTCAGAGGACTTCCAGTCAAGATGGCAATGTAGGTAGACACGGCTTGCCTCATTGCACAACCACAACAAAACTGCAACTAAAATACACAACAACCATCTCTCAGAACCGGCAGGAATCGAGTTGAACAGAAGTCAGACAACTATGGAATTAAAGAAACCACATCCATCCAGACTGGTAGGAGGCACACAGGTATGGAACAGGCTGGTCCCACATCAGCGTGTGGTAAATAAAATTTTGGGAAGAATATCTCAGGAACAGAGTCCCAGCCCCACACCAGGCCCCCAGCCCGGGGTTCCAATGTCAGGAAGGCAAGTCCCTACAACTTCTGGCTGCAAAAATCAGTGAGGATTGAGATGATGGAAGAAACTTTTGGAATCCCAAGCAGTTCCCCTTAAAGAACCCCCACACAGACTCACTTTACGCAGACTCACTCCCTCTGGGCTCTGGCGCCAGGGTGGCAGATTGAGGGGCACCAGTGGTATGCAGGGGAGGCCGAGGTGTCTGGCATCAAGGTGAGCAGAGGGCATTATCCCTTTCCTGGGTCCTCCCGCCACAGAGCTCGCAGACTCCCACAGCGCTTTATGTGGGACTCCATCAACCTGGCTAGTACTGTTTGACTCACCTTGGAGATCCCCAGAGACTCCGCCCCACCCACCTTACAGGCCCACCCAAGCTGCTTTTCCATATGCATGGCTGGTCTTGGCTCATGCCTCACAACTTCCTAAATCTTCTCGAACAAGCAATAGCTGGCCTCAGTGAGCCCCAGGCCTGGAACTACCACAGCAGCCTAGAATCACAGCTTGGCTTCACCTGCAAATCTCCAAGCCCAACACAAGTAGCAGCTATCTTTAATTGCTTTATAGCTCAGACAGAGTGGCCCTGGGCAAAATATAGATGGGGGCTGATCTTGGTCTGTACCACCTGGGAAACCCCAGGGGCAGTGCACCCAGTAGATAGCTATAGACCAGGTTGGAATATTACCACCCTGTCCTTGTATAACTGATCCTCCATGGAGGGCAGAGATTGGTGGTCAGTGGTCACAGCACGTCCTTGCAGCTGACTGGCCTGGATAAATCCCTCCCATGGATCTGCCAACAGCAACCAAGTCTCAACTACAAGAGGGAGGTGTACTCAGCCCACATGAAGGGTGCACCTTGAGCACCCAGTTTGGGTGATAGGGGAGGCTGTAGCACTGGACCCTACAGGACACCTACTACATGAAGCCACACTACCAAGACACGGACTCAAAGCAGCTCTACCTAATTCATAGAAACAAACACAGGGAGGCTGACAAAGCATAGAACATGGCCCAAATGAAAGGAAAGATCAAAACTCCAGAAAAAAAGTGAGATGAAATGTAGATAAGCAATCTATGAGATGCAGAGTTCAAAACACTGGTTATAAGGATGCTCAAGGAACTTAGAAAGGACCTCAACAGTATAAAAAAGACCCAGTTATAAATGAAGGACACACTAACTGAAATAAAGAACAATTTACAGGGAAACAACAGTAGAGCAGAAGAAGCCGAGAATCAAATCAATAATTTGGAACACAAAGATATAAAAACCCCCACAACCAATCAGAACAGCAAGAAGAAAAAAGAACCCCCCAAAATGAATATAGTGTAGGCAGCCTGTGGAAGAAGTTTAAGCAATCCACCATTCACTTCATAGGGGTGCCAGAAGAAGACAAAGAGCAAGAAATTGAACATCTATTAGAAAAAATAATGAAAGAAAACTACCTTAAGATGGTGAAGGAAATAGATACGCAAGTCCAGGGAGCACAGAGAGTCCCAAAAAAGATGGACACAGAAAGGCCCACCCCAAGACACATCATAACTAAAATGCCAAAGTTAAGGATAAAAAGATGGGAAGGGGGTGTAGGAGAGAATGGGTGAAGAGGTGAGGGGGTTAAAAAGTACAAATGGGTAGTTACAGAGTAGCCGTGGGGATGTAAAGTACAATGTAGGAAATGGAGTGGCCAAAGAACTTACACACATGACATGTCTACATGCACAAGGGTGGGGGGATTGCCTGAGGGAGTGGGGGTGCTGAGTGCAGGGGAGCAAAGGGGGAAAATCGGGACAACTGTAATCGCATAATCAATAAAATATAATTAAAAAATATATACAGTCTCTATTTCAGTCCCCAACTCTCACCCGAACCTGACGATGAGGGGGCTGCAGCCCAGAGAGGTAAGTGACCAGCCAGCAGGGAGCAGGTCTCTTTGCTCCTCAACAAGGTTAACTGCTCCCTCCTTGGGGCTGGCGATGGGGGAGAAGGGGGCAGCTTTGAGAATAGCTTAGGTTTTGCCAGATTCCTCAATCTTAGCAATGTTGACATTGGGGGCCAGAAAATCCTTTGTTATGGGGGACAGTCCTGTGTACTGTGAGAGGATTAGCCAAATCCTGGTCTCTACCCACTCAATGTCTGTAGCACCCCCCCACCCATCTCCCCACTCCCTGCCGCAATGTTGTGGCAACCGAAAAGTGTCTCCAGGCATTACCAAATGTCCTGGGGCTGGGGCCAGGGGTCTGGGGGCTGGGGGTGAGGGGGTGAGAGGTGGGGCAAAACTGACGGAGGTTGAGAAACACTGGATGAGAAGATAACCTAATGACTGGCTACTAACTAGGAAGGAGTCATTAAAGTCCGGCGTTTCAACAGAAGTGGTGGCAATTCAGGCTTTGGGGGACACTCGAAGGCATTGTACACACGGTGGAGAGAACCACCATCTTGCGGTCTGGGAGGGTTCCAAACTCCGGCAGCAAAGGAATATTCATCAACATAATGACTCAGGAAATGAGCTTGCTCATTGTCTGCCTGTCCTTCCAGGTAAGAATTTAAGAAATTTAATCAGAAAACCGATCTGTCCGCATATGGCGAAAGAGAATCTAATGAGCACCAAACTAGGCAGATTCAAAAGCCTCAATTATTCTCCCTAATACCAGCACAGCCATTTTTGAACACAATTAAGGATTTGAAACCCCACAGGGGAATTTGTTTAAACATTTATTTGATGTGAAACCTCTGACCCAAGCAATTCATAGAGCAATTACAGAAGGAGGGCCTGGAAGATTTGACGGTAATGTGGGTTTGAGTTCTGTTGACGAATGGTCAGTACAAGTAACAATTAGTGGCATCTTAAATTAGATCTGAATGTGAATAAGAATCGAGAAGGATCCCGTAGGGCTTGGTACAGGAAACCATATCATCCAATATACGGTGCTCATTAACTTCCTGGAGGAGAAAGCAAATTCGACTCAGATTAAATTTGCGGAGAATGCAAAATGAATGAGAAATGGCAAATAGAGAAGATGAATTAAAGTTAAAATGACCAAAGGACCTGGACATTTGAGAACCTTCATCAGAACTAAACAAGATGGAATTTAATGAAAAAAGGGAAACTGTTACGTGGTTGAGTTTGATTAGACTTGACGGTCTGTGTAATCCGAGGGCACAGGGCGGCATGGGGGCGGGGAGGTCGGGGTTGTGGGAGATCAGCTAATGGGAAGCTTGGTGTTCCTCCCACACACCTTGGAAGGCTGGCTTGGTAACTTAGTGTCTTGTGTTTTAAGGAGATTTTGCAGGGGGGAATGGGAGGTGGTATATAAGAACCAGTGGCTCCCCCAATCCTTGTTTAGGGTAGGGATAGAGCTTTCTGGTGGAGCTGAAACTCTAGTTGTGGCCACAGATGATTCCATGCTTTGCAGAGCACCATCCTATCCACAATCATCACCATCATCATCATCACCTACTGAATTCCTGCAGTACTTCCATTATAAAAACTTCATCTAGCTTAAAAATAAAACTCTAACAAAGACTGATGAACATTTATTTGTGACTCTAACACATGCATGCATATTAAAGAACAGAGTTCTCATAACAGAATATACCATTAGAAGGTAAAGGTCAGAGTAATGGAAAAAACCTTCCACTACCCTGCCGCAAAATCCTTAAGAAACAAGAGAACAGAGAATAATATTTAAAAAACACTTGAAAAGGCTTAAGTGTTTTTTTAAAGCTACTTTTAAAAACTCCTCACGACAACCAGGTGCTATTTTCCACCTTTTATAAAGGAGGGGCTTGAGACACAGAGAGGTTGTATTTTGCCCAGGGTCACACAATAAATGGCAGAGAAGAGATTATCAACCCATATTTTTTGGGGAACAGACTGCAGTAGGGGAATCAGTGAGGAAACCTGGAAGAGCCTTGCCCAGTGTGGCTCAGTTGGTTGGAGCATCATCCCACACACCAAAGGGTTGGTGGTTCGATTCCCAGCCAGGGCACACGCCTAGGTGTTGGGTTCAGTCCCTGGTTGGCGCATGTGTAGGGGGTGACCAGTCGACATTTCCCTCTCTTCTTCTCTCTAAAATCAATAGACATACTATAGAATAATAAAAACAATGGAATAGAAAACCTAGAAGATTCTTAGCAAAATTGAGAGAAGCGGTGAGTCCTATTTATAAAGCGAATTCTATTTGTTGGCTGTAGTCAAAGAACTGTGGCATTTGCCTTCAGTGCTTCTTCCTCCTCTTTTAGAACCTCCCCATCCTCGTTAGGGATTTATTTGGCTCTAAGAAAAACCTTGTTAGCAGTGGCTTCAACAAATAGGGGTTTACTTGTCACGTGTAACAAGAAGACAGGTGGGCAGGCACTGGTGACAACCTCCCGTTACAGCAAGGCCAGAGCTGACGCCCCTGTATTTCTCGGCCTTTCTCTCTGAAAAGACAGCTGCCAGGGCGGAGGGGAATCCCTGCATTTGAGGCAGGAAGACGGTGGAAGGGCGGTGCCATCCACATTTGTCCCCTTTATCTTGAAGGCAAAAACTTTCCCAGAAGTCACCAGAAGCTGACTTTCATTTACGTCCCCTGGGCCCAAAGGTTGCGTGGCCCCTCCTGCCCAGGAAGAGAAGGGAAGGCGGGGTACAGGATCGCTATGATTGAGCTGAAGCAGTTGGGACGGTTGCCTGAGGCTGGGCCTGGAGTGAGCGAGGACGGAGAAGTGGGTACTGGGGAAGCGACTAAATGTACCTGCGACAGTCTCCCTCTCTCCTCCCTCCACCAAGCGCCCCGACTCCGGCAGTGCCTTGATCTGAGCAGCGGGCGCATTCTGGCTCAGCGGTTTTCAATGGGTGTGCCGAGAGAGTTTTTAAAACATGCCGTACCTGACTCTTTTTTCCTTAGATTGTCAAATTAAAAAAATGATAACAGCCAACTCCATAGCCATTCCAAAGTGAATGAATTGAAATTGTACTCATTTCTAGGGGTCAATTGGCAAAAAATACATTTTTCAGTGTGCTGTGGACTTTTAGGTATTAGTTTATGTGTGCCGTGACATGAGGAAAGGTAGGAAATTGCTCTTTTGGCTAAAGTGTGAACCAGTCGGGGCTAAGAGGGACCCGTTCCTATTGTTCACTTTCAAAAGAGTGTATCCAAGGAAATGTAAATCAAAGTCGTTGGAAACAACTTCTGGGAAACTCTCCCTCTGCATGACTGACCACCCATGGAAGCGACCAGTATTCCCGGGAGGCTGTGCCGGGAGGCTCTGCATGTGCCCTTGACCCCCCAGACACCCTTGTTTCTGCTGTAATGCAAACCACCCGTCCCCATACCTGGGTGCTGCAGTGCTAGGCGTCACTGTGAAGGGCCATGAGAGAGATGGATAGCTGTATTTTGATTCGATAAGTCAAATCAGATTAAACTAATGGCATTTCAGAGACTGCTCTGAATAATTTTTTTTTCTTAGGAACTCACTACTAAACTTGGTTGCAACTCTGCCTGGCCAGAGCTGAGCGGCCTCGGCCAGGAGAAGACAGCTGGCTGGGGGAGGGGTGATGCTTCCGAGATAACTGTGCTTGCATGTGCTGTCAGCTCTTCACATAGAGTCTACACAGTGATTTCACGTGCATGGTCTTTTTAAATTTTGGTCCTTACAAATATCGCAGGAAAAAGGCAAGAGAAGGAGTATAGCCTCTGTGCATAGTTTCTTAGGAGACAGAACCAGGGTTGCTCGGGCCCAGAACTGTGGCAACCCCAATCTGAGTCTGCTCTGGCCATCTAGCTGGCTCAGCGTGTGCCCCTGTGCTGCCTGAGGGGTGCCGATAACGTCTGAGGCCTCCCAGCCTCCCAGACAGGGTTGACCTGGAGCAGGCAGCTGCTTGTACAGTGGCTTTCATTTCCCCAGGAGGCCAAGTGACATAGGCATAGAACTGTGGAAAGTTCTAGAAAATAGTTCCCTTTGCTCACCAGATCCCTTGACCGAACCTCAACTTGGCTCCCTCAGGGGTTGATTCAAGGAAGTGATTCCTGTGTGGTCAGACTCAACACTCCTGTCTCTCACTTTCTCCACTTAAAAAAATGAAAAAATAGTCTTCACCAGAGTTTATGTCTATCGATTTTAGAGAGAGGAAGGGGGAGGGAGGGAGAAGGAGAGGGAGGCAGAGAGAGAAACTCTATGTGAGAGAGAAATATGTGGACTGGTTGCCCCTCAGAGCCCAGACCAGAAATTGAGCCCACAACCCAGGTTTGTGCCCTGACTGGGAATCAAACCCACAACCTGTTGGTGTATGGAATGACGCTCCAACAGACTGAGCCACTTGACCAGGGCTCACTTTCTCCACGTTAAAGAAGACATAGTTACAGTGGAGGACGGTCAGTCAGATCAGTCAGAATGGGGAGCGAAGGAACCATCATGGCACTTGAGGTAGGGCTGACGAGATGGAAATGATCCGCTGTGGAGAAGACTGAAGGCGGGCATGACGGTGTCTGCAAACACTTGAGGGAGTGGGTAATCAGGAGGACCAGGCAGAGCAGAATAGGACCACGTGTTGGGGGGCAGCTAGAGAGACACGTTTAGGTTCAGTATAAGGAAGAGTTTCCAAACATGAGTGTTCTCCAAAGATGAGAATGAGTGAGTTCTCCAGTACTGGGGATATTCAAGTGTGGACACAAGGAGAACTGGGCAAGAAAGCAGCTAAGGAGCATGAGCCATTAGGTTAGACCGGAGATTCTCAAGTGGGATAATTCCCCCATACCAAGAGGATATTACCAATGTCTGCAGATATCTGAGTTGTCACAGCTGAGGGGGATGCTGTTAGCACCTTTGAGTAGAGATCAGGAATGCTGCTAAACATCTTACCATGCCCAGGACAGACCCCACGACAAAGAATGATCCAACCCAAGTTATAAACAGCCCGCAGGTTGAGATGCCCTGAAGGAAGGAAACTCTAAGTCAGGAGTCTGGGGTAACGGCCCCTCCAATCCGTCCAGCAACACAGAAGACCATGGAAGATAATTGTTGAAATGCCAGGAATACCCAGTTTCAAAGAGGACTGTGCAGTCGGATATTCAAGCACACAAACCCCAGAAATCTATTTTCAGTTTTAGACATCATGGGCTGTATTTTGGGACTCTGGCCATCCCTACTGTAGCCAAAACTACAAGGCTGTTAATCCTCCAAAAAGCAAATTTATGGGCTCCCACTTACTTCCACATATAAATGGGAAGCAACGTGCACAAATCTAGAGGCAGAGTGGGGTGGGGACGGGGGAGAATAGTCGAAAACGTGCAGAGAAATCCACAGTGAGATTTCACCCAAAGGCCTCTAAAAATTACCCCTGATGATTTTAAATATACTCTTCTGGGTACCAGCTCCCAGAAAAATCCTGGAAGTACAAAGAACTTCATCTTCACCAGATGCACCACCAGCAGGGCTGGAGAATCAGATGGAGCTGAGGTCATCTGGGCTCTGTCTGTCACCCCAGGGCAAAGGTTATCTAACCTTTCTGAGCCTCAGTTTCCTCATTTATAAAATGGGGCCAATTACATCTTCTTTGTAGGACAGCTGTGAAGATTACATGAGCGAATGTAGGCACAACCATGTGCCATGCCTGGTGAATGGTAGATGCTCACTAAGTGGCCACTGTTATGTGTATGGTTATCTCCCTAGGGGATCTAAACAGCATGTGACGTCGGGCGAGGTACTCATCAGTAAAATCATGCCATCTTAAAACTCATAATCTAAAAATTAGCTAGCCCTCATTATAGTTATCTATTGTTATTGATTAAAATAAGTAAGTAGCTGCCCATCAGTAGCTCACATGACCTCGTGTGATCTTCCTAACACCCTAGGGAGAGAGGTATTGCCAACTCCATTTACAGATGAAGAAACTGATGCAGATGCTAAGTGGCTGGTCTGTGGTCATATCGTAGTAGCTCCTTGTGGCAGAGGCAGAATTAGAACCCATGCATGGGCAGGACACCAGCAACCCCCCGTCCCCTGCCCGTGCCCCCGCCCCCCTCCCACTGCCAGTCCTTCTCAACCTGCTTCTTTGCTCTGCCTGGACCTGGGGCATCTCACTGCAGCAAGGTCTGCCTTCAAAGCTTTGCAGGCACCAGTGTATAAACGACCAGTTACAGCAAAAACGACGCCCACCTTGGAATCCCCTTAGGGCAAGGATAGAGACACGCGAGTCATTTTCCATATTTCCAAAAGCCACCCTGAAAACATTCACTTTCTCTTGATGAAGCCTGAAAGATGAACTAAAATGCAGGGTTTTATGGTTTTAAGCCAGAATTGTGTACCTCAGCCCTCCATGGTGATACTGGTTATTTCAACGAAAGGAGAACCTCCGATGGATGGTTCCTCATGTCTTCGATGAACAAAAATGGGAAATAGAAACAAGACGGCCTGTTTTACAGTACAAGGTCCAACCTGCACTCCATGGAAGAAATAAAACATGCCTTTCGTGACAAAAAGTCTGGGAACCACTGTGTGAGAAGGAAGCAACATGAATCCTAGACCGTCAGGCACAAAACGACGCATGCCCGAGGATCCTGGGAGAAGGGCCATTGTGCAGAGACACACGGGCCCTCCCTGCCCATTGCTCTTAGGGGAACGCTGCCCTACCCAGTGCCCTGTGGAGTGGACATGCCGCATCTGTCACATGGGTTCCCAGCCCGACAAGAGTTGATGGTACATTCTAGACTTCCTCATCTGTAAGCTGTTGAGAAACCTCTAACCTGTGTGACTGGGGCAACATAAGGAGCTGGGCCAACCGAGCCCTTTCTCTCGGGGAAACCAGAATTAGGGCACTGAGAGGTATAGGCAGTGTCAGCAGAGGCAGAAGGCAGGAAGTCGTGTGAAAAGTCCCCTTAGGACACAGTGGTCACGGAGTGGCTGGAGCTATGTGAGGATGAAAACGCCACGGTGGGCAGGGAAGTCAGTCACCCGTAGAGAGAAGGACAGGTATGGACAGGAGGAGACACTGCATGGGGGGCGCCTCTGGGGAGGTCTGAAGCCAGTCCTAGCTCCTGTGAGATCCAGGGAACCGCACCGGTCCTTGTCTTTGAATTTCCTGGAATTCCCATTGTGTCTTTACAACGAACCCCACCCTGCTCCAGCTAGTTTAAGTGGTCTCTCTTACCGGCACACAGACGGGCCTGATTAGACCAGACCTTCTGAGCCTTTGGGGAAACACCCTTAAAAATCACATCACAGACCCCTGGCTGGTGTGGCTTAGTTGATTGGGCATTGTCCCACAAACTGAAACATCACCAGTTCAGTTCCCAGTGGGGGCACATGCTTGGGTCCTGGTTGGTCCAGGCTGGAGCACATGCAGAAAATAACCACTTAATGTTTCTCTCCCTCTCTTTCTCTCTCCCTTCTCCTCTCTGTAAAATCAAAAATAAAACAAGTTTTTAAAAAAATCACATCAGAGTCATTCTCTGCAGAAGAGATAAGATAGAAACTGACCTGAATTCTTTATGAATCTAAAATGATGTATATTCCATGCTCGGTAGAGTCAGAAAGCTCACAGGGGAAGTAGCCATGGAATTTCCAGGAAAATGCCACCCCAGAGTAGAGAGAAGAGCCCACGGGGTGTGGCCCTGGGAGTCTCCCACCCCAAAGATAAATAACCACCACCCTACTGGCCAGATTCTACTGTCAGCTGCTGCTCTTTGTACCTGTTTTCTCTCTGCTCTCTCTCACTGTGATGGGTTGAAGGACTGGTCCCTGTCACCTGTGACCGTGGGGCCGGGTTTTTGACCATTGAAATATGAGAAGAAGAGATTAAGTGCTGCATTTTGGCTGGTATATGCCACTTTCCCCTTCCTGGCAGCTGCCGGCTCGGCCATGTCGTGCAGTTGGGGGCAGCACCCTAGGGCAGTGCTGATCAAGTGCAGCCCATGTACCAGCGGATCCTTCTGGAATGCTCTGGTGCTCACCCCTGGCAAGATAAAGAGTTCGTGCCAGAACGCAAGTCACTGAGGTCATTGTTTAGTTCCGCTGAGGTTTGTTTCCGTAGTAAGGGGTTCTTATTGAAGGAAGGGGTCCTTAACAAAGGAAGGGGTCCTTATTGAAAGAAGCGGTGCATTGATGTACATGCTGGGGCAAGCTCCCTGTCTTCTCGAGGACCAGCCCTTTGAGGAGCAGCGCCCCGGGAAACAGTAGAGCACAGGAATGAACAGGGAACGAACCCAGGTTTCTGAGAACATGTGTGGGACAGAGCTGCCTGCCCACCAAGAACACCTGCCCTGGGCCACAGTGAAGGAGAGAAACGAACCTCTCTCTTGAATGTGGCATTGCATTGTAAGCTTTCTGTCCCGTGGCAGTTTAGCTCCCCCCTAACAAAGGCAGTGGGCAGGTCATCTCTGGCAGGGCTGTGGTGAAGATTTCGAAAGTGGTGAGAAGAGGACACCCAGCCAGGGTCTACTGGGGCTTGTGCAATGCTGGCCGAGTCCAACATGCACACTGGTTTCTTTCTCTAACTGTTAACAGTTCGTTGTCTGGTCTGGACAGGGGACGGGCCAATGCAACCATCACATCTATTGCGTCCCTTCTCTGGGCCTAGGACTGGGCCAGGCACTGTGGACGCAGCCTTGTGCAATACTGCCACAGTGGCTGCCCTTACAGGGTACCAAAGCAAGTCAAAGGCCATCCCGGGACTGGGTGCAGAAAGCCTGGGGGCTGGGGTGCTTGGAGCAAGAGCTGAGGTCAATGGAGGGACTCAGGTGCTTCCTGGCCTGCTGTAGACACACATGCACATACATGGTGAATTGCCTGAATTAGCAGAATTGTGTTCTCCAAAGCACTGTTCTCACCTGCTAATTTACTGACAATGCCTTTTCCTCAGTCTCATGGGGCAGAAATTTAAAGACTGTAAAATAATGTTGATTAAACTAAGGGGAAAAGACATGTTTTTCTACAACTTAATCTTCAGAGGCATGTGTTTAACGCCCCTCTAAGAACCAGGGTTCTATAATAGAAGGCATTGAGACCTGAGCTTTTCTTGGGGCAGTCGTTCATTGGTCAAGTTCTCACCAAGCACCCCTCTGATCCAGGCCCTCTGCCGGCACACAGAGAGACAAGGCCAAGTCCCTGTGCTCAAGGAAGCTCATGGCCGAGTGGGAGGCAGGGCCTGTGGACGGTCTCCTGACAGGACACACCTGCTTCCCGAGCCCTGGGATCTGAGGCAGAGGCCGGATCCCAGCAGGATGCAGGCCAGGCTGGTGGCGGACTTTTTCCTTTTGATCTTCACTTGTGTCACTGTGTTTCCTTGGCTACTCACAGTGATCTTGAAATTGGCACATTTACTTTATTTATTTATTTTTTTTCATTTTAGCCAGGCACGGCATGGAAACACTTCGGAGCCTGAGTATTCAGTCGCGCGAGGTGCACGCGTAAGCACCTAAGAATGGCACACAGGCATCAGATTGTCAGACATTCTGAGAAAATCGTGCGATTTCAGTTTCATCCGTATCAACACCAGCACTGACATGCAGTCCCCAGGACCCACCAGAGAGACAGTTCACCAGAACTGGTGAGGAATGACAGGCCTGCAGGAGCTCACAAATCCACCCCCAGCTCTGGCAGCCGAAGGCGCGGCAGCATCCTACCAGCTTCTGTTTATTGTGCCATTGCTATGGTGCCCATCCCTTGGTATCCATGGCACTGAGAACACAGGGAGCAGGGCCTGGGACCACTCTTCACATCCCAGAACAGGAGCAGAGGGTAGTTGGGCAACTCTGGAGACGTGTGTGAATAGCAGCTGCGGGACAGTGAGCTTTCTGGTAGACGCAGCCAGGAACATTAGCATCAACGTTTCCTCTATTACATGGATGCAATATGCTTGTGAAAAGAGCCAGGTGTGTAGGACAACCACCCTTCCTGTCCTATCCTCCGTCTCCATCCACGTACAAGTGGGCAGGGGCACCTTGAAAACCCGACTGGTGGTGGTGGTGGTGGTGAGAGGGACTGGGGGTGGGGGAGAAGGGCACCTGGAGGTTTGTGGGCTGGGACTGCGAAGAGGGCCGGGGTCCACAGAATGGAAAACACCTGAGAGTCCGAAGTTTCTGCAATCCCAGCTCCAATCCTCTTCCAGCAAAGCTGAACCCCAAACAATTCATCTTTTGTGCTCACCCCTCTGCAGCCTCCGCCGCTGCGATCCGGCCCCGGGGTCACCCGCTCTCCGTTGCGGGATTGGAAGGCAGCTAACGGAGAGGCACCCAGGTGAGGCTAGAGAGGGAGGAATTCTCTAAATTGTGTCGGAGCGAAGGCGTCGAGGATGGGAAGAACTAATCTAATGTGGGGGAGGCGGAGGGACAATGTACACTCAGCCTTTTCATTACCCGGCGGGAAGATGGATGGTTTTCGGGGCGGTTGTCCTGGCCCTCCGGCTCGCTGTAGGGATACGTCAGAGCGCTCCGGTCCAGGGTGGAGGAGCCCCGGGCCCCCCCCCGCCCGAGCTCGCGTATAAAGTCGGGGCCTGGCGGAGGCTGCAGCAGTGGCGCGGACGGCGGCAGAGCTCCTCCGGGTCCTGGTCCTGCGGTCGCTCCTTGGCCGGGAGAACGAACTCTCCACTCAGCCTCGCGGCGCGCTCGCAGGACTTCCCCTCCGGACCATGCGCGAGCTGCCACTCCTCCTGCTGGTGCTGGTCCTGTGCCAGGCACCCCGGGGACCCGCCGCCCCGGTGCCGGCTGCCGGAGAGACTGTACTGGCCAAGATGTACCCGCGAGGAAACCACTGGGCGGTGGGTGAGTGTCCAGCGCGCACTAGTCCTCCACGGGACCAGCCAGAGCTGGGGGCCGCCTCTCCATCTCTCAGCGTTTCTGGGGCCCGGCTTTGGGGACTAGGTTTGCTCCGATCTTTCTACCCAAACACCAACCTCTTTCTCCCAAACTCCACCCCACCCTTCCCCATCCTGGGAAGCCGGCCGTCTCTCAGCAGCAGCAGGATGGTCCTGGTCCCTAGGTCTTCCCTCTTCCCCAGGGTAACAGAGCCAGAGCGCAGCTCTCCAAAAACTCCCAACTCCAGGCGAGGGAGATTACCTTCCCTCCGCACCTACCCAAGCCCTCCTTTTGTCCTGCGCTGTTCTCTCCCTGAACAACTTAGGGAAGCTGGGTCTTTGAGTGCTTCTCCGAGCCCTGGTCCAGCCCGGACCTCGACTCCGTCCTGCATGAACCCAGGCTTTGCCTTTGCGTCTGTCCAAGCCACAGGTGGGGGACCCGTGGCGCGCACGCCCGCTCTGGGTTTCAAATGTGTTCAGGGAGCAGTACCCGAAACCTGCCACTGTGGCTCTTCTGAATGTTCTCAGTCCCTCTTCTGTCTCTGCAGCGATTGTTTTTTCTCTGCCCTGCTGCCCAGCCCTCCATCTTTCTATCCAGCAGGCTCGTCACTCCGGGGATCTCGTCTGCTCTCCACGCTGATCCCGGCCTCTCTGTTCCCACAGCCCCACTCCTCCCCACCTCTCTTGACATGCGACCTCACCCGCTTCCCAGCTCCTCTCCCTATTCCTCTGCCAACAAGTCCTGTCCCCCAAGCACAGGCTGATGGCTCGTTCTTCCCAGCCTCAGGACCCCCAGCGCATAACTGGAAGGCAGGTAGTAGTTCTGAAGCCTCGCGCTCACCCAGCGTCACCCCGGGGCACTCCGCCCACGCCAAATATAACCTCTGGCAAATGCAATGAGCTCACTTTACTCAGAAACCTCCCCACAAAGCCAACTACAGCAACCCCAACATTTCCTGGGATGCTGCTCATCCCTGAGGAGATCTAAGGCTGGTGGTGGTGGTGTTTGTATCTGTTTCCTGAGTCATCTACTTAAGAGTGGGGGAGGTGTGTTGGAAAGATACTTGCTAGTCGGCGTGTATCAGCCAAACCTGTGACCCTGTCAGCTACACAGCTTCTCTGTGTGATGCCCCCCACGAACTCATGGAAGAGGGTGAGGCTGGAACTGTCACCCCCTCAGCGTTTCCGTGCCGTGCACGCTTCCATCAGAGAATTGGGAAGCTCCTGACCTCAGCAGCAGTTTTATTGTCGATGAAAGAGTCTGGCAGTCTCAGGGATGCAGCATTCTCCAACTCTGAGGGACATGGGAACTGGGGTGGGGGGCACAGAGCAGGGAGAGGGGGCTGTGAAGTTAAAAGAAAACAACAACGACAGCAAAAGCCCATCCTCAAGAGAGGACACTTACAAGATGTTAAAGAAGCGGAACCTAGACTTGATACTTGAAAGAACTTTTGGGACCTTAGAGCTAGTGGCCATTGTCCAGTCTGGACACCAGCTGGTGGGCTGGGAAGGGGAAATGAAACTTCCAGATTTCCAACCTCTTTTTGCTCATCCATATTTTTTGTACTAAAAAGGCTCTATTGCCCTGGCTGGTGTGGCTCAGTGGATTGAGTGCCAGCCTGTGAACCAAGGGGCCACTGGTTCCATACCTGGTCAGGGCACATGCCTGGGTTTGTGGGCCAGGTCCCCAGTGGAGGGCGCTTGAGAGGCAACCACACATTGATGTGTCTCTCCCTTTCCCTCTCTAAACATAAGTAACTAAAATCTTTTATTAAAAAGGCTCTGTTATTAGGTAACTGTCGCAGGTCAAAGGGAGCACAAGAGAGTTAGTTGGGCAGCTGGAGCCATGTTGTTGCCGGAGTAAGCCAACCCTGATTGCCGTAGCTGCAGAGCACACCTGGCCCCAGGTACTTAGTGTGTCTGGCATGTAATTACCCTTGGTGGTGCTTGGGTATTCCTTACCCGAAAACACATGGACCTGTGGGAACCTCACATTTTCTTATTGTTCTCAAACCCACTTTTTCCTTTTTCTCCCTTGGCTAGCTCTGTAGAGTCGAGGAAAGTGGGAGGGGAAGGAGAAACTCACACTGGGGTCTAAAATGACATTGTGGTTGAGGAAAAGTTGGCTTTGGGGACAGCGTTCACAAGCCTGAATCGTGTTCACTTTGAAATTGAGCTTGCCACTATCCTAAGTAAACGCCTGTCATCCTCAATCATGGAGGACATGCCGTTTCATTTTAATTATTTTCAAGCTAAAGCCTCATATTGCTGTTGGCACAAATTTGCAGGTTTGTTAAGTGAATTACTTCTCTCCATTGAGAGAAATGTGGTGCGGCAACGGAACACAAGTTATCAAATTGAAAACTTAACAAATTCCTATTGGGCTTGAAGTTCTTGGAAGTGTATGTGTGTGGGAGGGTGTCAGATGGCAGAAACATAGGTTGACACCGGCCCTGGTGGTGGCTCTTACTTTGATGGGAGGCATGCCCTAGAATTCTGAATACCTATGCCCAGCACAGAATGGCTTGACATCATAGCACCACTCTAGCAACTGAAATATGGTTCAAGGGTCTTAGAAAAAGTAGCTCCTAGAAGTACTTTGTCTTAATAGGTCATTTCCTGAGTTAGGAGGGTAATCTTCAAGTTTTGAGTTGAAGAGAATTCACTTATGCTCCATTTTAGTGCTATTTTTTAACTGATTATAAAGGACAAAAGCTTTTTTTCCCTCTGGGCATGGTTTTATTTTTTCAAGTGCCTGTCTTTGTCTATGCTGAGGTCTCCATTATGATGATATGGACAGATAAAAAAAAAGGTGATGGGAAAAGAGGTGGAAGTGGGCATATCATCCATGTTGCCATGGAGATGGTTATTTGGTTGACAGTTGCCGGCTCACCAGTGAAACAGGGCCTAGGAATGTACTCTTCCCTGGGCCGTTAGAGATGGTACCCTTTCCTTAATGACCAGTCTATGGATCTGGGGGTGGGAGCCTGCACACTACCCACCCACCAAATATGCAAATACTAAAAATTTAAAAAATGCCCCAAGGATCTATGTTAAATCAATCACAGAATGTTTTTTTAGCAAAGTCTACAAAATTATTCAGGCATGATAAAAATGAAATTCTTTTTTTGTAAAAGCATCTCCTTTGTTCCTGTTTCATTGCTATAATGCCTTCCTCCTTTCTAGCACGCTAATAAGATGACAGGGAGTGACGGGTGACGGTAGACAAGAGCCACCGAGGTGATTACTGGGAGCATCAGGTTCTACTCCTGCTTTCCCATCGTCATGATTCAATTTCCTCCGTATAAATAAAGCCAAGTGCCTCGTTACTTCCTGGGAAGTTGTGCAACATAATCACTGTTATGGCTAAATGCCAGGTTATTTAGCGGATATCCGGGCACCGAGTTGACCAAGCTCTCACATTGCTATGCAGTGAAATGTCAGTTTAGGACTCCCCAGTACTCACAGAATTAGTTATCTGAGTCGCATAATGAATGAGTCATGGCATAAGGATATGTGATCCTTATTTTTAAAATAGTCTTATCCTCACCTGAAGACATTTTTCTCATTGCTTTGAGAGAGAGAGTGAGGGAGAGAGTGAGGGAGAGACATTGATGTGAAAGAGAAACATCGATTGATTGCCTTCTTTTATGTGCGGTGACCAGGGATTGAACCCACAAGCTGGGTATGTGCTCTGACTGGCAATTGCATCCATGACCTTTTAGTCTACAGGAGGATGCTCCAACCAACTGAGCCACACTGGCCAGGGCTAGTCTCTATGAGATCTCTATTTAAAAAAATAACATTAGAAAGCCTTTTGTGGACCTTATCCATATTTCCAGACCTCAGAATGATTCTTAGGAAGTTCAAAGACTTCAAGGCATCATAATATAGTAGAGTCTGGACGGCAAGCTGATTTTAATCCTGGTATCTTTGCTTATATGTATGTGACCTTTGGAGAGCCTTGTTGTCATCAGACTTACTACAGAGTGGATCCAATGGGATGACAGTCTGCATTTAAACATCCTGAAACAGTACCTCGCCATCACCTGCCAGCAATGAAGTCACAGCGAGGGCTTCTCTTGGTGTAGAAAGCTGCCGGGAAGGAGCCCCTTTCTGTTTTGTGTGACTGATGCCTGTCAAACATTATTCCCATGATATTTGCCTTAAATACTTCTTGTGCCAGTCAGCGTTGGAGCCACAGAGAGCTCTTACTGTGTGAACTTTATATCAAAAGCACTATGGTTTTATTAATATCAGAAGTTTGAAAATACTATAATAACTGATTATAGAAAGATGGGAAAAATCAACTGAAGAAAGTATACAAGATAATGTGAGTATATTTAAGCAACAGGTTGAAGTGTGGCTTTGAATTTCCTAACCCCTTCGACTCGGTGGCTGTCTCCACTGCATATACAAGTCTGTGTTTCTGGTGGTTCAGCCTTCCGCACAGCAACTTTTATTCACTGACATGGGAACTTTGACAGACATCCACTGACCATTTGAGACCTCCAAGGGAAAATTCTGCATCGATGTGCCCGGTCAGAACTTGCCTTCAATTGGTTTTTCATTACTTGCTTTACAAACTGTAATTTCTAGGTGATGCTCTGCCTGGATTCAACCTCGGCTCAATTCTGAGAAAGTTTAAATGAAAAATTCCTTTGGTACATTTGTATTACAGATAAGAGATAAGCAACACCTTTCCTTCCTTCCTTCTTTTTTTTAATCGCACAAAGAAAAGCATTGAGACCTTTCTTTTCAGTAGCAATTTCAAATTGGCTGGGGGAAGGTGTTTACATTCCACCATTCATTTGGGAATGGGACACGGCGCACACAGAATTGGCGATAGAATTTCAGATGCGGGTGGTTCCTTGTGGAATTCACCTGGTCCAACCTGTTCATTTTGTATTTGGGAAATTGAAGGCTGGGGACGCTGAATGACTGGGCAGAGGTCGCCCAGTTTGTTGGCAGAGGGTCTGGAGCCAAACCCAGAGCTCCAGAATTTCAGGTCTGAATTCTGCCCAGCGCATTTTGTGTTTTGAACAGAAAGCAAAACCAGCCCATTTCTGAACTAACTCTTTGTAATAAAATGCTATTTATTCTGCATTTAAGAGGAAGCAGCACAAACATAATTGGAGTCCTTTTAAATTTCTCGTTCATTTATTCCTCTGGGTTAAATTTGTGGCGTTCTGTTTGTGTTTCTTGTTTTTTACAGGGCACTTGATGGGGAAAAAGAGCACAGCAGAGTCCGCATATGTTGACGAGGGAGGGAGCCTGGAGCACCGGCTGCGGGAGTACATTCTGTGGGAAGAGGCTGCAAGGAATTTGCTAAGCCTCATGGAGGGAAGGGGGACCAGAAGCCACCAGTCGCCTCCAGGGGGCGCCCCTGGGTATTCTCCAGTCTACTTGGGATTCCGAGGATAGCAGCAACTTGAGACATAGGTTCAAGACCCAAAGGTATGAAGAACCTGCTGGGGAAGAGGGAGTGGGGGTGGGGGAGGTGCTTGGGGAGAGTTGAAAGGAGGGGAAGGTCCCGCAGGGAAGAATAAAATTCTTTACCATGCAAGCATTCACAGCCACTACACTACATTAGCCCGATGCCAGTGCACACTAGAAATTAGTGGACAGTTGCCACGCCATCTTCACTTTTCAACGTGAATAGATTATTGTCCTCTTAGCACATAAATGCTGTTGGTTCAGAGCCCCAGTTCAGGGGTTTTACCAGCAATTGTGTGTGTTGGCAACTGAGCACTGATGGGATGCTTCTGGACTCTGCCAGGCCCGACCAGAACATTGTGATAGTGAGGCCATATTTGAATAAATCCTCGTGGGCCTGCAGACATGGTTTACTTTTGATGGGCACTTGGGGAAGGGCCTCTTTGTAGATATTTTTAAAAGACAGGGTTCTTGTTTGTGACCTTTTATGCAAGATGTCCCAAGTTTGGATTTCATCCTAATGTGGCAAAACTTGGTGCACATACCTGAGGGCAACTGGCTTGTCCTGGAAATGATTTTATGGAAGATGGGGAAAAACAATCTACCGAACTGGCATTGTCTAGACACAGGGACGGTAAACAAGTTGCAAAAAAGAATAAAATGTATGGGAAGAAGACAAAGCAGCTGAAAATTAAGTGATTCTCTTGAACTGTTAAGAAGCGTTCATGAAATTTATGATAAAAGGCAAGAACAATTGGAATACTAGAAATGATAATACCTAATTTTAGGGAGCAGTTACTATGCCCCAAGCACTGGGAAGAACACCTTGCCTCCTTTTTGTCTGCCAATGCCCACAGCAGTCTGAGCAGGAAGACACAGGGAGATTCTGTGATTCTCTTCACCATAGAGTCTCGGTGAGGAAACCGAGGCAGTCACACAGCTTTTCACTGGTGACACTGGGACAAGAGCCTGTGCTGCCTGCCTGGACAGTGTGCCACCAGGACAGACACCTGCTGGGGCCGGGTCCACAGTGATGTTGCAGGGGGGAAGCACAGGGCGCAGTAGCACCTTGCTGCTCAAACTTCTGATAAGACAGGACACTGCTCTCACCCATGGAGCCTGGGGAGCCAACTCCTTCCTTTTTCATGGGGCTGACTCTTTGACTGACAGCCCTTCCAGAGGCTTGGGCTGGCTCCACCAGCCTTCAGCTTCTTCTCCGGAGGGAGGGTCTGTGCCTCCACTGTGGAGTCTTTAGGCTAAACTCAAACTCAAACTCAAACTCAAATTTCATTTCTTGCATTAGGCAATGTCTCTACAAGAAAGATTGAGAAGAAAAAAAATCTGGATTGAATCAACCAACATGGAAATAAGATAACAATTCCATAGAAAGCCCTGAGTGGGTCTCTTGCCCACACCTGCATGATAGGGGTCACAGGTGGTGTATGACCAGCTCCTCGCCTTTTCTGGTGAATCACAGGGCTCTGAGGGCCCCAGGAATTAGTAATTGGTTTCTTAGCTTCTGGCTGGCCGAGCCTTTTTTTTTTTTTTTGATCAAGTGCTTTGCTGGACATCCTGTGGATGGATGGCCAAGAGCAGTGCCTTCTCTTTTGTCTGAAGAATAATGCCAATCACCATCTGAAAACCCTCTAAAATAATTTTACAAACACTGACACGAACTTACCTTCATAGCTCATTCATAAAACACACACACAATCACGGTATGAATTGGTAGCGCCTCACTTTGAACTTGATAGCACTATCCCAAACCTGGCTCTGCCTCACTTTGGGTGGTTAGGACAATTCAAGTCCTTTCTCAAGGATGGAGATTCCCCACCATGTTCAGAAGACCATTCTGTAAGCTTGAAGGAGGGTACAAGAGGACAGCTCCCATGAGGTCTCTGAGCGGCAGCAGTGTGGGATGGACTGAGTGGACTACCAGACAGTGAACGCTTTAAGGGGATGATATTTATCAGTTGCCAACGTGACCTGAAAAGTCGTCTTTACATAATCAGGCCTTGCTTTTCTACTATATCTTATTATGCCTTGTTCTTCTCGTTGCAAGTTTAGAAAGCCCGTCCTGGTTCATTCCTCTTCAGGTTGAATAATTAGCTATTGCGAACATTGGTACTGTCCTTTTGAGTATATCCCCTGCTAACATGAAAAGCATGTTCAACAGTTGGCTTTGTATCTGCATAGACCCAAAAACCTTGTCACTCCCCTGGCTTGGGAAATCCCGCCCCAGTGAAAGTATGTTGTCCTGAAAATTGAGAACATCTTACAGCTGTCTTGTTCACAAAGAGGGCATACTGAAAGAATAGTTTGTGGTCAATCTCTGCTCAGAGTTGGTCTGCTCCCATGTTCTGTGGAGTGTACTATCACTTAATAAATCTTCCCTCTTTCTTTATACTATAAAAAAAAAAGAATAGTTTGTTTTAGGAATTCATGTATCTCTGGGTGTTTGAAAGAAGTTTAATAACTTACCTAGGCATTGCCAGAATTAGCAACAGGACTTTTCAGAGACTGAAGAGCTTTTCTTAACATTAAGAACTAGCCACATAAGCTTGCCCCTTCTACGTTAGACAGAAGACAGCGAGTCTGGTTGCCAACTCTCCCGGAGCTGTAGTTAGAAACGCTGAGGGTCTTCGTGCATTTTGGTGATGAAGATACTGACTTAACTCAGAAAAGATCTGTGCAAATGTGCACTGAATCTAGACTGTGATGTCACAGCAAACGAGCTCCAGAACTTTACCAGCATTTATGACCAATCATTTTCAAGGTTCATTTAGTTTTCCGTGAACTGCACTCTTCTTACAAAAATGAATGGAACCTCGCCCTGTGGTGCCCGTGACAGGGGCCAGTGTTTAGGTCAATGGGGTCGATGAGCTCTGTAGCCCTGCACGTGGTGGTGGGTTGTGCTGAGTTCCACCAGAGGTTGAAGTTGGCCTTTGAGTTCCTCTTGTCATTTGACAAGTTCATTGTTCTTTGCAGCCTTAGGTTTCCTCCTCTTATTGGGTGGACAGGAACAAGGCCTAGGGGCTGTGTTGCTGAGGTCATCATGGAAAGGAAGGAAATGAGCAAGTTTGCCCTCACTTTTCGGGGACTGCTACCACTGTCCCATCACATCAGTATGGAGAATAGAAAGGGGTTATCTGTTAATACATGAACTACTCCAAAGGAAGCTCCGAACACAGGAAAAGCAACACGCAACCAAGAATCACTAACAATCCTCTAACTACCCCGACAGTTCCTATGAAAGAGCAGAGGAATGTGCCCCACCCCGGCTCCTCCCCCTCCTCCCCCTCCTGCCTCCAGGTCCTTGACCTTCCTGGGATAACAATTCTTCTTTCCTTGTAGACTTACCTCCTCTCCCTTGGGCCAAACTGCTCTGATTCTGTATTTTCTGCCGGGGGAGGACTTCTATAGATCCTTTCCTACGTCCTCAGCTGGCCCCTTTTGTGACCTGCAGCTTGTAATGCCAGATGCATGGCAGCATCTACAGGCAGGTGGGCAATGCTTAATAGTGCACCCTGGGCTCGTGGAGGAGAGCGAAGAAAATTGGCTCGTGTGGGAATTGAACCCGAGGCCCTGGCCTCATTAGCACCTGGCCAAGACAACTGAGCCACAGAGCAGATAATAACCGGTTTGAAAAAAATCAGTGGTTCCTTTCTTAGGAACGAGTGGCTAGTCTGGATGTTGGGGAACCTGAATTTCCAGCATCCTGCTCTTGAAAAGCGTAATAAGCCCTAGTCCAGATGAAAAGTGTTTCCTCATTTCAGTGGGTGAAGGCTACCATATGAGAACAAAGAAGTATTTTTAAATTATAGCTTTCCTTCTTTCTTCAGTCTTAGTTAATTTGGACAACACACTTAGAATTGGCAGAAATCCAAATTACCTTCTCTTCCCAAGTTGCCCATTCTACTACTGTTTATAGTCGTGGGTTTGTGGTGTATAATTGTGTAATTCATAAACTAGCTTTGATTTGTGTAATGAGGTATTGCCAAGTGAGAACTAAAATTCCATATTCCCTAATAGTCCCCCTACCCCACTCCTACTTTGGTAATAACTCCTGGGGATAATATATTTAATTGCTAACATTAGTCAAAACATACCTGAGTCATATCAGAGTACAAGTTAAGCTAATATAAAAAAAGGCCCCCAAATCTAGTGGCTGCCTAAAAGGAGGAAGTTCATTTCTCTCTCAGGGACAGCTGCGGTCTTCAAGCATTCACACGCTCAGTCGGAATCCCCTAGGGGCCTGTGCAAGCACAGAGTGCTGCCCACCGCCTACCCTTCCCCTGCCGCCAGGCTTCAGTCTGGCAGGTCTGGGTGACCTAGGAGCCCATCTTTCTCACTAGTTCATGTGGTGCTGGTGGTTTGCTGGGAATGGGTTTGCTTCAAGCGTCGGACTTCGGCATCACTAACTACATTTGCTTAACTCTTTCTAACATTTTTTTTTAAGTTGCAGATCTCTCTGCTCCAGGCTCTCAACGTGAAGGAAGGGAACCCTAGCGGAAGGACAATGACAATGACAGCCTCTCTCAAAGAAGCAAAACGAAACCCTTAAGAGACTTTGTTCCACGGGCAACGATTCCTCTGGATCAGCCGCAAGATTTCCTTTGTGCAGAATACTTCACTATTCCTGTATCTTTCAACCTTGACTAAACTCGTGGTTGTCCAGCAGCATCTTTTGGTTTAAACTTGTTTGCTGTGAATAATTTGTCCATAAAGAGTCTTCTAGTTAATGCTCTCTGCATCTCGGCTGTGTGTCCGTTATATTCCAGTTCCCGACCTGTTACCATTCACAATAAATGCTTAAACACATTGTCCAAAGGGCAGGTGGTCCTCGTATTTCGATCCCAGATGAGAGGACAGTGTGGCAGAGATTAATAAAAAAAAACCAAACTTGATAATGAACTTGTGTGCTCATTGAAGAGGGCAGGTTGAATTTTTAGTTCTCCCACGTGAAAGCCACTTACTGAATCCTTGTAGTGACTTACAGACTTTCTAAAGGCCACTGCTAGATGCTCATGCTCTATGATTACCATCAGATGGACTATGGACTGAGTTGAAGGTAGAGGCTGGCCTGATGTATCACTTAGTGGTTCCCATTTCTTCAGCCCCAGCCGTGACCAGATATTTTGCCAAGGTTCTTGATATTCTCCTTGTAACAGTCCGATAAGCTGAGAATAAGCATTATCACTTAACTGATAAGGAAACAACCTTGGCTGGTGTGGCTCAGTGGACGGAGTGCCAGCCTGAGAACCAAAGGGCCGCCCATTTGATTTCCAGTCTAGGGCACATGCCTGGATTGCCAGCCAGACCCCCAGTAGGGGCCGCTCAAGAGGCAACTGCACATTATGTTTCCCTCTCTTTCTCCCTCCCTTCCTTCCCCTCTCTAAAAAGAAATAAATAAAATCTTCTTTAAAAAGAAAGGAAACAGAGGATTATAGAAGTGACTTGCCCATGTGTCACATAGCAGATGGAACTGAGAATCAAACACCTAAAGCCACCAGATTTTTCTGCACCATTTAACAGTTTCTGTATTACCATATTTTAAACCTCCCTTTGAGGATATTTAAGTTGCACTGCTTCTTCAATATTTCATTTCTGGTCTTAAGTAGTTCCCGTAGCCAGATTTAGATCTGTGGCAAAAGGAGATGAATTCAAGAGATTCCCTTCTGTTTTCCGAGAATGTGGCCTGGTGGTTCGTGACACTCACCAGTTCCACTTTGGCCGTGGCATTCACACATTAGCAGATCTAAAAGCTTTTTGCCATGTGCGTGAATTCCCTCTGTCTAGGGAAATCACACGAGAAACTATAAAGACATCGATCTTGCTCCTGTTTTGATTGTCAAAGATTCACATAAGATGTGACGTGTTCTAATTCCTTTTAACACCATGTTGATTTGCATCTGATACAGAGCCAGACTCAGGGAAATACGTGAAATGTGTTTCACTGATCACCTTCCACTTCTGGGGCTCCCTAGGTGTCTTTCCCAAGAACTCAGTTCTGAACTGTGTCAGTTATGTCTGCCATGCAAGGGATGAGGAAGGGGTAAGCCCTATCTGAAGGATCCGCCCTCCAACAGGACAGGCGTGGTGGTGGCATGTCCAGCAGTCTAGAATAACCCCATCTGGGCCGCCACTTGTTTGGTTGTCTCGTGGGAGTAGATGTGACCCTGTGTTTTAGATGCAGCCATTTAATTCCTCCATGAGCCCTGGCTGAGAGCCCAGAACAGCTCACTGAAACCTGACCTCGGGGCGCTGCTCGGTCCCGAGCCCAGGTCACGATTACCATCCCTTTATCGGAGAGCTTTCTCGAACCCTTGCTTGCAAGTCCAGGCGCATGTGTGCCTGCTGGGTCAGGCCGTTTCAGGCTGCAGACTGCAGGGTCGACCCACCTCGGGTTGAGCAGGGAAGGAGCACTTTAGGAGAGGAAGTGGGCGGGGCAGACCAGGGAGAAGGTCTCAAGGCTGGACTTGCAGGCTCAGCGCTCAGAACCAGGCCTCTGACGGGGTCGATGAGATGGCAGTTGCGGGCATGGCCACCACGAAAGCATTCCGCGTGACTACTGGAGCTGGCGCAGTCTTTCAGGCCTCCACCACAGCATTATAGCCCTCAAACCCTCGTCCTCTCCTGGCTTACTTCCAAATCAGCCTTCAGTCTGTGTCTAATTGGTGGAACCTGGATCACTTGCCTGAATCTAGCCTGGGGAAAGCTGGGAAATGTAGTTTTTCAAATACTCGCCAGAGGACTTCTTTTGCTTTTTTCATTGCTTTCAGAGAGAGAGAGTTGGGAGTGGGGTGGGGTGGGGTGGGGTGGGGTGGGGTGGAGAGACATTGGTTGGCCACCTACTCAAACGCCCTGCAACCTGGGCATGTGTGAACCAGCATCGAATCCTCAACCCCTTAGTCCGCAGGACAATACTCCTAGCAACTGAGCCACACCAGCCAGGGTGGGAAATGTCGTTTTTAAGATTTTACTTTGGGAGGACAGGACTAAAACTGTGGAACCCTATTAAAAAGAAGACAGGGTGTTTAAAAGATGCGGTCAGCCACAAATAACAGATGTCTTCTTCCCCTTTCGCCCCCCGCCCTGCCCCTAAAGAATTTGCTCATTGATTATTTTCCCCTTTGCTATTCTCAAGAACAGTTAACACCCAGCCTGGGATTGGGGGAAAGCAGGGCCAGATGAGTGCATACAGCAAGAAGAGAAGATTATTTTTAAGAGGTAACATTATTTAGAAATCCTTGCAGTAAAGCTGAGTAATCAGGAGGGAAAATCCAAAAGGGAAGAAAGCAATAATTGCCTTCAGATCTGTTCCTTAAAGGCATGGTGCATAGTTGTTTTGTTAAGTGCTACCGGGCCATTTGGCCATCTTTTCTTATGATCAGAGGTTCAGGGACTCACCAAGCAGGCATTCCAAGCAGTGCGATATAATTTCAAGTCCCACAAGGCCCACCTTTCAGTTCCTACTGGAGTTATTTATCATTCCAGAGCATTTTTTTTAACCTAGCTCTAATGGGCAGGGGAGTAGTGGAAACCAAATGTGGGATTCACAGTCATTTTCTCAGCTGCAGGCTGCTTTAATTAGACCCCGGGAAACAGTGCTTCCAGGGAAACCCACGGCAATGAACCACTGCCGTTCCCAGAGTAAAAAAGGTCATCGTGCACACTGGAAACGCTCCTGGCTTCCTCTTGGGGCTTCGTGTTTTCCAGTTAATCACTTCCTTAATTAGACATGAATAAAATGCAGAAACATTTGTTTCCCCCAGATTTTCCTTCCACTCTGTTCAGCCCAGACTTCCTGTACCCTGCAGCCTACCTGACCGAAGAGGTAGCTCTAAGCATAGGTGGGCTGAGGGAACCCCCAGAGGGACAAGGAGCGTGTTTCAGACCCTGACGCCGGAATCACGTGGCTCTGGTGGCTGTGGTTTCAGAGCACAGAACGCGTGCCCTGCCCGATGTTTGAATTTGCTGTTGTGTTCTCGACAGCATTAAACCACTCTGGTGAACGTCCCACTTCCGGCCTACTTGGTGATATCAAAGAAGTGATAAAATTATTATCGTAGGTGGGGTGGAGGGAGGGAGCAGAGAAGAGGACGCTGAGGCTGCCCGGGGTCACTTCAGGCCATACTTCCAGGGGCATAGGCATAAGAGCCAGCCTTTCGTACCGGCCTCCTCCATCTTTGCTCTCTCCTGGAAAAGACCAGACTCCTCCACGATTTCACAAAGGTTAATTTGCTGCCAGGGTGTGTGAATCAGCTGAGGGAGGAGGGTCCAAGTCCTGTCATTGCTTTATTGTTAAACTGTTAAAACAGAGCCTGCATCCATGGGAAAAGAAATGTTCGTACGGTCAGATAAACAACAGCAGGTGGTTCCTTTCGTAGGCCTTTTCTCCTTCTTCCTAAAGGCTTTGCTCTCTTTAGTTAGTTAGCTGGGTCTCCAGTCTCTAAGAGCACATGTGGTATGAATGCCGATGCATCTCTTTCCTGCTGCCTTAGTTTCTTCCTTTCGAAAATACGAAATGAGAACTGTTGCTCTTCATTGTCATCCAGGCAAAAATCACAAATTTTCTCCTCTTTCACATGTTTCCCAAGAGTGTTGTCTGGATTTTTTAAGTTCATCTCGTGAGAGATACTTCAATATTAAAATGACACGTTGCCCTGGCCAGGCGGCTCAGTTGGTTGGAGCGCCGTCTCATGTACCAAGAGGTTTGAGTTCAGTGTTTGGTCAGGGCACACACCCAGGCTGTGGGTTCCATCCCTTGTCCGGGTGAGTGCGGGAGGTGACCCATCGGTGTTTCTCTCTCTCCCTTCCTCTCTCTCTAAAATCTGGAAGTATATCCTAGGGTGAGGATTAAAAAATGACACTCTGAGCATGATTCTCTATCATTTGTATTTTGAAAAATCCTTTTTTGTCTCCTAACTTATTTGATTCTAAGAGTTTTTTTGACGTGTATGTTTAAATACAAAAATCTACCCTGATATTATTTAGTTTATTATTTCCAAATATGGGATTTCCCCTATTGACTTATACTAATGGTGGACAACCCAGCCCTTCTCCTTTGGGGAAACGGGGCACTTTTGAGTTCTATCTGTGTTTATTATAAATTGTATTTGACATACACACAGATTAGATAAATGAAATGTCCGTGCCTTAAAGAAGATAGAGATTTACTTTTCCCTCATATCATAAGAAGTCTAGGGGCTAGAAGTTCGGAGCCAGTGCAATAACTTAAGGATTCAGAACCAACATCTCTGTGATTTTTTTTAACTTTTCCTTCAAAATCAGTCACAGGATGACCGCTGCACGTCCAGCCAACACACCTGAAGTTCCTGCAGGAAAAAGAAAGGCAAACCAGAAAATGGTGGGGCCTACCTATTTTATGAAAACAAAGCTTTCTCAGATGCCCCTAACCTTTGTCTTTTGGGCAGAACTGTATCACATGATCAGTTCCATCAGCAGGAGAGGATGAGAAATGTAGTTTTTCAGCTGGGGACATGGCTAGTCACCCCCCTTTCCTCAACCCCTGCCCCCCATGCACACAAAAGAAAAACCCATGTTCTTCTTAATAAGAAAAAAGGCAAGAATGGATGTTGGGTGGGCAGTGTTTGCCATGTCAGCTCTTATGAGATTGACTCTGGGAAAGAACCAAGTTGGAATCAGCTGGTTGTCACCTGACGTGCCTGGAAAATCCCACGACAATAGGTCTGCATGTGTAATAGGAGCTTCCCCATCCCGGGTGTCTTCCGAGTGCCAGGAAACCCTGGTTTATGGACAGTGCGCTTTCTGCACGGTTCCTTCTGTCCTTCTTCTCTGAGGACAAGGGACTGCAATCCAGATCATGTTTTGTTGATTAGATGTCAACTTTAATTTCTTTTATACAATTTTTTTATTGGTTGATTTTAGAGAGAAGAAGGAAGGGAGAGAAAGAAAGAGAGTAAGAAACACACATTGATTTGTTGTTCCACGTATTTATACATTCATTGGTTGCTTCTTGTGCATGCCCCGACGGGGAGGGGGATGTCGAACCCACAACCTTGACATAGTGGGATGATACTCTTACCAACTGAGTTACCTGGCCAGGGTCTCTTCTTTAGTTTCTAAAATAAACACAAGATGTGATACTTCCTACACACAGTCACGTACTGCTTAACAGTTTTTGAAAAGGGAGTCTTAGGTGATTTCATCCTCGTGTGAACAGCAGAGTGCTCTCACTCACACACGCCTAGATGGTATGGTCTACCACACACCTCGGCTGTAGGAGATAGCCTACTGCTCCCAGGCTGCAAGCCTGTGCAGCCTGTAGCTGCACAGAACAATGAGAGATTGAACAAACACCAGAGAATGACACAGGCAAGGGGCGTGGTGAACACGAGAGGTATGCCGCTGCCGCTGGTGTAGCATGGCACCCTGTTTCACAGCAAACGTGAAAGAGTACAACTCTAAAATAATGATAAAAAGTGCAATAGAGTAAATACACAAGCCAGTCACACAGTCATTTCTTATCACTATCAATGATCACGTCATTGTGTGTGTCCTGCTTTCACACGGCTGCAGCCGCGGTTTTTACACCAGAATCTCCACAAGCACGTGAGTGAGGCGCTGCCCCACAAATTTATGGTAGTGACACTGTCATTAGGCTGTAGGAATTTTTCTGCTCCATTATAATATCAATGGGACCACCGTCGTAAAGGAGGTCTGTAGTCGACTGAAGCATCGTTATTGGATGGTAAGAGACTATTCTGTAGACCTTCAGGAAAGAACATGCTGTCAGGAAGGGTACCTTTGGCTGTTGGCCACAGAAAACCCTCAACTCAAATTAGCATAAAAGAGAAAAAAGTTACCGTCTCATATACAAGGAACCCACAGGGAGGTGGGACTCAGGGCTGTGTCGTTCAGCTTCACCCAGTGGCACAGGTGTATCTCCAGGTAGGATGGTCTTTCCATTTTCCCAGACTGCCACCAGTGGCTCAGATTTGTCCTTAAGCCAACAATTCCTCTCGTAGTCACCGGGTGGCTACTGGAGTTCCAGGAGTCGCATCTTCACCTTACTAAACCTCTCAGTCCTTTCCCAGAACCTCTAAGTCCGTCACCCCTCAGGGACCGGCCGGGTCACAGGCTTGCCCTAAACCCATCACTGATGAAAGTGAATCGGAGCACTGACCTCACCTGCCTGGGACTGACCGATGAGTCATGTCGGAGGACGGACAGAAACTTAAGCAAAATCAAGGCTGTCTGAGTCAGGAAGGAGAGAGAAATTGATTTGGGATGGAGGTCCAACCGTATCTGCCACGAGTGTAAAAGTCTTTTCTTGTGACCCCGCCCGATCCTGGATCTATCATTGTAGCAATTTAAAAAATTAGTCACCACTATTAAGTGTGAACACATTGAGTTTTATCCACTCTCAAATGCTTGAGTCAAGTCCTTTTGAGGGTTTTAAGACCATGAGTCTCTAGGAGCAAGCAATTGTCCGTTTCTCTTGTCGGAAGCACCGGCGATTGTGGTGATTGTGGTCGGCAGGCCGCTCCCCTCTCTTGTCTGGGCCTCTCTCATCCTTTACTCCTATGTAACAACATAATTGTTCCTCCGACTCTACTGCTGAAATAAACAGAAATGAAAAGGAAATAGCTTCAAATTGTACTGTCCTTTGCCCAGCAATTCCCTAAGATGCTTCAGCTGTAGACAGCTACATGGACAACATACGTGAACTTGAATTAAGAGAAAAAAGCCCAGACCTGATTGTAGTCCTTTCTTCCCACTTAACTCCCGAGGATGGAGGGAGACAAGAAAAGTGAGTAATGTGAAAAACCATTTAACTTAGTCACTGGGCACTGGCAGCTCAGTGGTCAGATTCTGCCTGTAGACATGCTGCTTTCCTGGACAGTTTCTTAAAAACTAGAATTAGCCACAGGCCTTTCAAAATCAAGGGATTTCACATACAAATCTAGGTTACATGTTTTTGCAAAATTGGGAAACTTGCTCCTGGGCTTGCTTTCCCTGAAGACAACCAGTGCCTGGCATTGACCCTGTGGAATTGGCCCACATTCTCCACTTTGCCACAATCCCCACCACACTCTAGTGTGCCCCCTACCTGCTTTATTTGTTTGCATTACCTGCCTGCCCCCTCTAGGTGTTGAGATGATGATCCTTGTGCAATTGTTACGTACTCCAGGGGAAAGGGGACTGACTATTCCACGGTTTGTTCAACAGTAGTATTTACTGTCCTGCTCACACCTGTGATTCCTTACCTGCGTGTGCAACGTCTCAGGAGGGTGTTTGCCATATGGTGTTTGCTCTGCTGGCCCGCTTTGAAGATGCGCCCTTTCCCTGGCTTGTCACTGGAACAAGGAAGGAATCCTGCTAAAGAGGCAAAATGGCTAGGCAATGCCATACACTCCGAAATGCTGCTGGAGAGCAGTCCTTGATACAGCTACAGAGCCGGGACAGAGTCTGGTGCAGGGGGCGGGATCAGACCATCTGTTCCCAGACACACATTGGCTGAGGCTCCCACTGTCCCTTGATGCAAGCCAAGGAGCAGGCCCTCCGTAGAACCTTGCCCAGCTCCTATGGTCTGTGTGGTCAAGCCCCAGCTTGACCTCTCCGCTCTGCTTCACCTGGCTGCGCGTGTGTGAGAAGACTGAAGGCACAATTCTCACAGAACCGGCCAATCATTGCCTAGAGAATTGAATGTCACAAACAGAAATTTCATGCCCTGGCTGGTGTGACTCATGGACTGAGCCAGTCTGTGAGCCAAAGGGTTGCTGATCTGATTCCCAGTCAGGGCACTTGCCTGGGTTGGAGGCCAATTCCCTAGTAGGGGGCACTCGAGAAGCAACCACACATTAATGCTTCTTTCCCTCTCTCCCTTCCCCTCTCTAAAAATAAATAAATAAAATCTTAAAAAAAAAGAAACTTCAATCTTCTCTGAATAATGACATTGAGAGATACACCTTGCATCTTCAAATGATTCTGTGTGATCTTGACAGGTGAAATATTAGAGAGAGCGAGAAAGGTGAAGTGAGACCTCTTTGCCATATTTGAAGACACCAGTCAATGCCTGTGTCCAGTCTAACCTTGATGGGGCAGGGAAGGCCGAGGGGGTTCCCGCCATCCCTTCAGACCCTTGCCTCTCTGCTGAGAGGCCGGGCTGCATGTTCGATAGAGTCCCTCTCCCCCGGACCATGTGGGCTGACTCTCTCCACATGGGGAGCACCATAAACAATCCCGCATGAGCATGAACGGAAGACACACACGGGAACTCCAAATAGAGGGTCTTGCTTAGTATTCAGAACAACGGTTAAGGTAGGTATTATGCACATTGTGCAGATCAGTAACCTCAGTTCTGTAATTTAAGAACAAGACCAAGGGACTTGGCTTACAAATGGGAAAAATAGGAATAAAACCCCTTCTTTTCATTCCTAGGCAAGCTTTGCTTTACGTTCATTCTGTCTCCTACAGATATCTCAGAACCAAAAAGATAATTCCCTTTCTGGGGCATGTCTAGGAAATGAGTGAACTTAGAGCAATTTTTAAAAAGATTTTATGTATTTTTAAAGACTAAAGAGGGGAAGAGAGAGAGAGAGAGAGAGAAACATCGCATGGTTGCCTCCCACACGCCCCCAGCTGGGGACCTGGCTTGCAACCTAGGTTTGTGCCCTGACCTGGAATTGAACCAGTGACCTTTCAGTTCACAGGCCAGCTCTCCATCCACTGAGCCACACCAGCCAGGGCTAGGGCAGTTCTTAATGTCCTCTCCTGCCTATGAGCCTTAAGTATCACCAACGTCTCAGTCCCTCCTGTGTTCATTCCTGGGTGGCCGCAAAGGTCACTGAGCCTCAAAGTATGTCCCCACCCGAGTTCTCACACACCTATATTATACTCTTCAAGATTTATTCTTAGGATTGGTCTGTGTACCCCCAGAAATGTACCATTACGATGTAAATATTTCTAGATGGCTGGCATGTTAGGTTATTTAAACCTTCATACCTTGGTATTAAGTACCAGGTACTGGAAACCAACCTGACTAGAACTCTTATACTATGTAATGTCTGATAGTAGACCTAAACTCAGCACCTATTTGGGATGTTTGGAAGGAAACCAGTAAGGGCATACCTTGTATCAAACATTTATACTGCCTAGGCATCTAAAATTCTACCCTCAGTGTGATTTTTTAGTTAATGAAATTTGAGTTAAGAATCGCCCTGCTTTCGGGCTCATTTGATCAAGATGGAAATATTTCTTCGTGCCAAGTTGAAGAGGTCAGGTCAGTCACGTTTGGTTCATGTCCAAGATTTGGAAGCAATTCCTTCCCACCTTGGGTCATGGGGGCAGGGGCGGGGCAGGGGGAGGGCACAAGAACATAAAAGCAGAAGCTTTTTGGCTTCCTGGTTTCTCTTGGGGTAGTTTTGTAAGAATTCCCAGGGTTGGGTTGACCTGGCGAGGTAGAGGGATCCGAATGGAAGAGGAGGGGGTTTTTCACCCAAGGCGCAGCGCAAAGACCTTGGGCTTGGAAGGACTCAGAGAGCAGGGCGTTATTGGACTTAGGAAAGACCCTTTTCAGTCATTTCGGGCGATTCCGTGAAAGCCTTCCACTAGAAAACTTCCAGTGCACAATCGGCAGGTGCAGTTCTCAAAGCAGCCATCAGGGGGCACCCTCAGCCAAGTTACTGAATCAGGATCAGAATTCTGCCGCTGGGAGGATATTAGAGGTTCTCTGGTCCAGCCCCTACATTTTACAGGCAAAGAATTTCAGCCAGAGTGAGAATCCCTTGCCTGAGGCCACATGTCAGTTCCCGGGCAGAACTGAGGTTCCTGTGATCTCCTGGCAAGGGATCCAATGATCTATGATAGTAATCCTAAAGGAGTGCTCCTCACCCAAAATGAAACACAATAGACTAAAGACAGAGGGGCTGCTGTTTGAGTTTGAGTTCAAAGCCTTACAGGCTAACCCTTGAGGCTTGAGCAGGTTTAGGTCAACTGTTAGGGGTCACATATACCGAGGACTTGTTTGCTCTAAAAAAAGAGCAGGACATGGGGGAGGGACGAGGGAAGGATTCACAGACTGATCTGGGAAATGCAAGAAAACTGAGCAGGTAAAATCATGAGAGCTTCTGGAAGGACATGAACTTTGAACTAGGGATAGAACACTTCAAGGAGAGAAGAAAAGGCACCCTAGACAAAGGACATAATGTATTTGCCCCGGTGAGACCGCTGGAACAGGCCCACCGCTGCACAAAGGCTGGTCCTGTGCCAACAGCAGGTAAGGCCGGCTGCCCTCTTCCAGAGCCCTCTGTCTTTCCTTAGCTGATCCTCATAGGACCCCTCCCCCTACTCTATCCTGGATTCAAGAAGCTGTCACTGGCCGAAAATGCTCTCCAGCCAGACTCAAACATTACAGTGTGAATTGAAGTGACTGTCTTTCCCAGGAGAGCAGGTGCTTCAGACTGTTCTGTTGTATTGGATAGAAAGGTGGTGTTCACCTTGAGCAAGAGTATAGAGGAGGAACTGGGGAGAGCAAGGCGCTGTCGAGATCATTGGCTTAGAGCAGAGGGTCTCTTTCTGAGGTCAATGGGAAAAGGAATGAGTGAGTCCTGCAGGTGAGCCTTGAGGCAGAAAGAGGAGTTAGGAGTCAGGTGAGGCCGCAGTGTGTGTGGCCTCATGCAGGGTCATTTGGAACTACAGAAGTGGGTGTATTTACTGCTGCCTAAGACAGTAGGCATGCAAGGTATGTCAGCTGAATTGATAACATCTTAATCAACTCTGATGAGTGTCACCTAGCAAGGGAGCAGCCTGGTGAAAATGGTATTCGGAAAAATCATTATGTAAGAAAAAAGATCAAGACTATGAACAGTAAAATGACAACAAACTCACAACTATCACTAACTGAACCTGAAATAAAACAAAAACAAAAACAAACTAAGCGAACAACTAGAACAGGAACAGAATCATAGAAATGGAAGTCACATGGAGGGTTATTAGCAGGGTTGGGAAAGGGGGAAAATGGGGGAAAAGTTGCCAGGAATAAGAAGCATAAATGGTAGGTATGAAATAGACAGGGGGAGGCTAAGAATAGTATAAGAAATGGAGAAGCCAAAGAATTTGTACGTACAACACATGGACATCAACTAAGTGGGGGGAATGATGGTTGGAGGGAGGTACAGGAAAGAGGGAAATGAGGAGGAGAAAAAAATGGGACAACTATAATAGCATAATCAATAAAATATGCTTAATTTAAAAAAAGAAAGAAAAATCATTCCAATATGAACACTTGAAATGGATGGAAGCAGTGAGAGTTTGTGGGAAGACTATTTTTAACAGCTTTGTTGAGATATGATTCACATATCATACAATTCACTCATTTAAAGTACACTCACTTACCCCTGGCTGGTGTGGCTCAGTGGATTGAGTGCCGGCCTGCAAACCAAAGGGTTGCCAGTTTGATTCCTAGTCTAGGGTGCATGCCTCGGTTGCAGGCCAGGTTCCCAGTAGGGGGCATGCCAGAGGCAACCACACATTGATGTTTTTCTCCCTCTCTTTCTCCCTCCCTTCCCCTCTGTCTAAAACTAAATAAATAAATAATCGTAATTTTTCTTTTTAAGCAGTACAGTCATTTAGTTGGGTCAAAGACAAGTTAAACCATCCATCCATCATCACGGTCAATTTTGGAGAATTTCCATCACCTCCAGAAGAAATTCTGTATCCTTTATCCATCACCCTCTTTGTCCCTATCACCCTGCCCGCCAGCACTAAGCAACCACGAACCTACTTTCCGTCTTTATGGATTTCCTATCTGGGCTTTCATGTGAATTCCCATTTGTATGCTATGTGGTCTTCCTCTTAACACAGTGTTTTCAAGATTCATCCATGCTGTAGTGTGTATCAGCACTTCATCCTTTCTTATGGCCAAATAATATTCCATCATGTGTCTATACCACATTTTGTTGATTAACTCAACTGTTAAGGGGCATTTGGATTGTTGACACCTTTTAGTTATTATGAAAAATGATGGCATAAACATTCACATTCAAGTTTCTGCATGGGCCTGTTTTCATTTCTCTTGGTCACTTGAGAGGTCACATAGTAACTACATATTCGATCATTTAAAGATCTACCAGCTTTTCCCCCACAGCAGCTGCCCCATGTCCCATTTCCAGCACCAGTGTTTGAGGTTCTGAAGTTCCCCGGGTTCTCACCAACACATCTGGCCACTGACTCTGGCCCTAGACATTCTCACGCGTGTGAAGTGGTATTTCATTGTGGTTTCGTTTTTCATTTTTCTGATGACTAATTATATCAAGTATTTTTTTCACGTGATTTTCTCTATTTTTCTATTCTCCGTTTCATTGATTTCCACTCTAATCTTTCCTATTTCCTTCCTTCTGTTCATTTCAGGTTTAGTTTGACCCTTTTTTTTTCTAGTGTCTTACGGTGGAAGGTTAGGCTATTGATTGAGATTTCTTCTTTTTTAATATAGGCATTAAAGCTATAAAATTCCCTCTAAGCACTGCTTTAGCTGCATCTCGTAAGTTTAGGTAACTTCGGCTGCATTCACCTTACAGTATTCGCTGTGGGGGAAGATATTCCAGGTGGAAGGGAGAGCTTGGGTAAAGGCATCTGGGAACATACACGCAGGCACTTCTTAGTTCCACTTCCTGGGCCATGCTCCTCGAAGGTGGAGACTCGAGTCTGCCGTCCTTACACACCCGCCACGCCTTGCAGGTCTCCAGAATGGATAAAGATCCCAGGAAGACTAAGAAGGAAAAAACTATAGGCTATCTTTTTAGGACTATATATTTTTTTTAAGTACAAATGGTAGAACCCAGGTACTATGAACACTGGAAAGAGCCTTTACAGGAAAGCAGCCTTGTATACAATTCGTTCAGGACCTTCTAAGATAAACAAATGCGCAGGCTTACACCAAGTACAGAGCAGAGGAAAGGAGCTTTGAAAACGAGGTGTTCGATATTGGAGGCATCTATGATGGGTGGATGAGGGAAGAGGAGAGATCTTGGAGACCTCCCCTGTTGGAAGAGGGGAGATCTTGGCGAGAGGAGCCTACTTAAGGTCACAGGATCACACAATGTCACAGCTGAGACTGGACCACAGATTTCCCATTTGCAGGCTGAGGGGCGCTGCTGCTCTTGACCTTAATTTGAGAAGCTGACCCTTGAAGGTGGGGCAACCCCGCACTCTTCCCATCTTCCAGGGCTGTGAGTCGTGACCGAGGATCTAGATGATTTAATCCAGTTTTACCAATGGGTTTGTACAGTGAGCAATTAAGGCACAGTTAAGAAATTAATCACTAATGAGTCGTTAACTCTGCCCACTATTGTACACTTAACAAGCTGAGGCCAGATTATTAGAGACAGTTCCCAATTAAGGGTCGGCGCTGGCACAAAGAGCGCCATCCGGGTCTTGAAGGGCCCCCGCCTGCCCATCCTGGCTCGGGGAGCCTCCCCTCTCCCAGGCGCTTGGATGCAGGACAAGCCCCCAGGCCAGATGCAGTTCGTGTTTCCTGATCAGAGGACTTTCCCAACTTCTCATTCTTATGACCTTCCCTACAAGTCTTCTCCTGCTGGCATCCAGGGGCCGGAGATGGGACTGGATGTTCCTGCCATACTCTGCCCACAGGAGGGACAGGGCTTCTGGAAAGCGGAGTCCTGGCTGTCCTCACTCTCCCCGCTTCCCGCCCGCCGCCCGCGGGCTCTCCAAGGTCTCTGCAAAGACATTCAATTAACCAGTGACTCCGGCGGCCGCGATAGCGCAGGACAGGGATTCCCACCCTCCCCTCGCGGGATTCTAGGTTCACTCGGGCAGGGGCGGGGGACCAGCGGGGATTGTCTTCCCTGGTTTGACATGTCCAATCTCCCCAAATATTAACCATGTGTTCAAAATAAGTAAACGTAGAGGGGCCGCCCCAGTTCTGTTGCTGATCTTTGGGGTCTGACTCTTCCCATCGCCTACAATAGCCTCGATCGCCCTTGGGGCAGCTGGGCTGAGAGCGCGGACCAGCAGGGTTCCGAGAGCGGGAAGTCCATGATGAACAGCTAGGATGGGCCTTGGGGCCGTGGCGCGGGGCCCGACGACACCGGGCGAGGAGGGCTCCACGGGGCTGCGGCCGCCCCTGGATCCCATGGCCCGGGAGAGAGGAGCCTTCGAGGCGGAGAAAAATCGCCACCAGAGGCAGGGAGCTGTGGAACACACCGCGTATACTACTCCCTCGTGGGCGGGAAGAGTAAAGGCTCCTTCAGAGGGAAAACTCGAAAACTGAAGCGCCCCACCACGGCCGGGGAGAGTGATGGAGGCCGAGGGGGCGGAAGTGGCCGGTTCCGCGCAAGCTGAGAGCCACAGGGTCGGCGGAGGGTCTCGGCTGGGCGCCCGCTGGACCCGCGCAGCGCCACGGGCAGCCCGCGGGCGCGACAGGTGCTGCACCCGACACAGCCAATCCCATGCGTCCTGCTCCGCGCGCCCCTGCGGACTGAGCGCGGTGCCTGGGAGTCGAGAAGGAGCTGTTGTCCTCACTCACCTGCGGCGGCCAGAGCAGACGTCGTCCTCCGGGGAAGGGTGCCCAAGGCCTCCCTTTTAGCGTGACTGGACTCAAGTCGGCCTGAGTCAAGGCGTGTCTCCATCTAGGTCGCTGTCCTCGGAACAGCCCAGTGTCTTTCCTCCCCGAACCCCGTGAGACCACTCGCTGCTGGGTCTTGTTCCCATGGAAGGCTCGAGAACCGTTTCCCAAGCGATGCAGGCTTACGAGGGGAGCCCTTCGCCTCGGAGTCCGGTGTGCCCGCCCCAAACCAGAACCCGCACAGTCTAGTTTTGGAAGCCGGTGCCCGGCGGCCCCCTCCCCCCCCCCCCCCGCGACTAGGCCGGCGCGTCTGCAAAGGGCTTTCAGTAGCCGTGAGCTTGAGTAGCGGCCCCACGTGTTTCGGGGCCGTCTGGAGCTCTAATGCGCCTCATTACAAGCCGTCCTCACCTTCAGTTTGAGTTAAGTACTGGCTTCTCGCCTCACCTGCGCCCCTTCTGGAGTCTGCAGCAAGAATCTCCGGACCTCGAGCTGCCCTGCTAGGCAACCCCCGGGGTGGGGGTGGGGAGCGCTGGCCCTGATGTGTTGTCTGGCCTTCCCCCGGAGGCCCAGAAAAGCACCCACACCTGGCGCTCAACCCTCGGGACCTCAATTCCCATGTGGTCTAATGAGCTGTTTTTGGGAACCAAGATAAGGAGCATTCATTCAGCAAACGTTCCCTGGGCATGCGCTGTGATGGCGGACCGACCCTGACTTCTGGTTGTTTCAGCTCCAGCGGTTACAAGGGTGTTAACTCAGGCAACCTCTCTGTGCCTCAGTTTCCTCACTTATAAAACAGGGCTCGTTGCATTTTCCTGAGGAGGCTTCGATGAGTCAACAGACAGATGCAAACTACTTAGAAGCGCCCTGGCGCCTGCTTTCCAGGGATGCTTGGCCATTCGCATTTTAATGGTCGTTTTCCAAGGCCTTGTCCCTGAAATCCAGTGGCGGTTCCAACTGTTGATACCTGAAGAGGTGGCTTACAATATCCACTCTCAGGTTAAAGTAGTGAAAGAGGAAAGTCGTGGCAAGTGGTGGGTGAAAAAGAAAGAAAAGTGACAGACACAAGAGGAGCAACCGTGGGAATGAGCTAAGGGAAGCAGAGGGGAAGGGCGAGGGCAGAGGTGCCCAGGAGTGTGGTAAGGACACGAGGGCAGAGCAAGTGTGGGGCTCTCTGGAGGGCAGTGAATTTGCGAGCTCTAGGAATAAAGTATCCCTAAGTGTTAAAGAAGAAACAAGGACAGGCCAAACTGAAACAAATGTACTGACACGTTCAGCTCGAGTTTATCTATTTTTTTCTTGCCAAGAGCTGATATCACTTGGTCCACTTCCTCCGTCTCCCCACGGACCATCCATGTGAGTGAAAGCGCCAGTGTCACTCCCTAATCCTGGGGAAATAACCTATTGAATAAATGCTCACTGACCAGCCTACCATGTGCAAGGCACCAGAGGAAGGTCTGGGGCACACAGGCCTGCTTGTGCGGGAGCCTCTCAGGACCCGCGAGGCAAGGCCTGAATTCCGCAATGACATTTCCTGTGTGCCCAGCCCTGGGACAGTAATCCTTTCCCCAAGCAGGTTTCAGGGGGCCCAGCACAGTGCAGGGATGCTGCAGGAATCGCAGAAGCGCCTGCAGCATGTGCAGCCTCATGCAGGGTCATTGAGAGTTTACACAAAGGACTTAACAGGTGATCTGATTCCATCTTTCCCACCTCCTGAGTAGGGTTCGTTCAGACGAGGAACGGGGTGGGTAGGGGGGCTCTCGGTGTTTTACCAACACGCTAACCATCGACCGACACACGGTAGCCGGTTGATTCATAGCAACGGGGCCAGAGGACCTGCGCGGTGAGAATCTGGGTTATTCCCGGGGCCGTCCAGCTTCCAGGGTCAATTTCGGATTCCGCAGCTGCTCAGGCTGGGGGTCCCTGGAACTCCTTTACTCGCGACTCCTCCGCGAGAACCTCGGGAGGTTCTGGAGCCCACGTGGGACCTCTGGATTCCTCCCCCACCCCAGAGCAGGACCAGGGACCTGCAGATCCTGTCCACGATGCCCCGCGAGGATGTGCCCCCTGTTGGACACAGACCGCTCAGGACACACTCCTGAAGCGCCACGGCTAACCCGTCGCGGGTTAAACAGAGCCTCTGAGTTGCGGGTGCAGAGCGAGTTGGGGGAGGGGGCGAGAGACAGGCGCGGGGCTCAGAAAAGTCGCTCTGAGAATTTGGAGGACTAATGTCACCAACCCTGGTTAGCAGGGGCCTGGCAACGACCTAGTGACCTGGACAATGATCTGAGAGGGGCAGGGCCTCAGAGCATGGAAGGAGGGAGGCGGGGCCGCTAGGGACTTCGCGACGTGCAGCTTTCATCCTGGGTAGGTGGTGTAGACGCTTCCCGTTGGGGTCAGTCTTTCGACGTAGCAAGCAGCCTCAGCTGGACTGTGCTGATGTGGCACAGGCAGCTGAGCCTTAGGCTCCAAGCACCCCGAACGCCGCACAAGCGCACGCGCCCTTCAGCGCCAGGGAAGGGGCGCCTCTGGTTCCGGATGCTGGCAGAGTCCGGAATGGGGACACAGTGTCCAAGATACGGACACAGATCCGCCGCAGCACAGCGCCCCCAGGAGGACACCTTGAGGGAGTCGGGCTCGGCGCACTCCTCTGCTTTCCTCGACCCACCCGGTCCCGCCCCCATTCACACTCACACCTTCCTCCCGCACCGCCGTCTTGAGCGCGCTTAACTCGAATCAAACCCAAACAAGTAAATCTTTAATTTCCTCCCACAGTCTTTAAAACTACGTATACAAACAGTTCTTCAAACTCTATTTCCCCACCTCCCCTTCCTTCCACTTGTCGTTATGTGGGGTTGTCACCTCGCCCTCCTGGGAGAGGCCGAGGTCTGGTGCATTGGGCCCATTGAACCCGGAGACTCAGGTGCCCCCCGGGGTGGGAGGAGCGTGGCTGGCGGCCCGGGCTGCCTCTCCGCACCCCCCACTAACAGCAGGGCTGGGGGGTCCGTGGGGGTTTGGGGTGGCCAAGGGGTCTCGGCAGCCCCCAGGGGCAGTCCTCCCGGTGAGTCAGAAGCAGATGCGCACCCAACGCCCAAGCCTGGCTGCAGCTTTGGGCGGCACGGAGAAAGTGTGGCCGAGTCGGGGGACCCAGGGAGTGGGGACGCACGCTTGCAGCTCGGGGTCAGCTCCCAGGAAGGTTGTCTGCCTCGATTTGGTCCCCAGTGCCCCTAGAGAGTCTGCCAGGGCTTCCCGATGGCCTGGATGTGCTCCTTGGCCTTCAGGCGCAGCGCCGCGATGCTGCTGTTGCGCGGGTCCGCCTCATCCAGCGGGAACTTGTCCCCGAAGCCAGGCCCGCAGGGGTAGGCGGGCGGAGGCGGCGCCAGAGGCTGCAGGCCGGGGCCCAGAGGGGGCGAGTTCAGGAAGGGCGGCGGCGTGTAGCTGGCAGGCAGGCTCTGCGCCGGCGGCCCGAAGCCTGGCAGGCTCTGCAGCGCAGTGGCGCCGCCGCCGGGCAGCGATGGCCCAAGCCAGGACTCCAGGGGCAGGGCGCCCCCCGCCGGTCCCCCGCCGCCGCCCGGGCCAGCCCCGAGCGGCGCCAGAGCTGCTGAAGGAGGGGAGCGGCTGAAGGAGAGGAGGGGCGAGTCCTGCAGCTTCAGGGACGACACCTCCAGCTTCTCCTGCCGCCGCCACTTGGCCCGTCGGTTCTGGAACCACACCTGCGGGAGGCAGCACAGCGGCCGTGGGGCTGCAGCCCAGCGAGCTCGCCTCCTCCACCCCAAGTAATACTGGGGCGCCACTATTTCCCACCTGCTTCTTTCAGCCCCCAGCCCCCACCCGCATTGCCCTTCCTTTTCCTCCCGTTTATGAGGCCCCGATTTTCCCAGAAACAGGGGATATGTGTCTCTTTCCCCTCCTCTCTCATCTCCTCTGGGTCTCTTTGTCCCATCCTCGTCCTCCACATGTTCCCACCCTTGTCGCTGCTGATCTCACCTACCGCTGCGGTTGCATCCTTTTTCCCCCAAAAGTGAGGTTAGCCCGCAGTCACGCCGTAGGAATTCCGCCGAATCCAGATCTCAACCGATTCCTGTGGCCTGGGGTCGGCAGCGCCCCTGACCCTTCCTCCCCGTGCGGATCAGTGGCTGCCCCTGCCTCAGGCTTTCTCCGCTTTACTTACCTTTTGTCTCCATTAGAAACGTGTGTGTAAACAAATACTCTAAGTACTGTATCTGGCACTATGAGGTGCCAAAATACAGCCCTCTCCACGGATTACTGGTTATGACAACTAGTAGGAGTGTGAGCTTATTTTATCTCAAGCATATGTGAATTGCTGCCTTGATAAGATTTTCACTTTTGTTTAATTGACATTCACCTAGGATTTCTGATATTTCTTAGAAATGGCTTTTGATGATGACCGTAGGTTAAGTTTATTGCATCTACTTTTACCTTATGGAATTAGTCCTGCGGTTCCCCTAAGGTGGATTCGGTGAGCCCCAGGCTTTTTCTCTTTACCTGTAACGTCTGCACCAGAGTGGAGTCTGGTCCCTTAGTGATGAAACTTCCATCAGTGATTTGATAAAAGCACAGGAGTAGGTGTAGCTAGGGCTTCACCGCGAAGTTACCACCCTCGGAGTCAACAGGGAGGACTGGTCTAGCTCCCTGTGGTATCTGGGGAGAGCTTTGGCCAAACTGGTGCCTTCAGTGTTGTATTTATGAAGGGAAATGGGGGACTCATTGTGACTTCAGAAGGGGAGAAGCAGTTTTGAGCAAATAAGGTGGGGAGGGACACCTCCAGGAGAGCTGAGAAAAGACCTATCCAGCGCCTGAGCCGAGCTGGGCAGGTGTGTGTAAGGCTGCGACTTGAGGGTGGAGGGAGGAGGAACAAAAACATGTAAGTATCCCTGCCCCCTTCCCACAAAATATTCATCTATATATGAGGCCCCGATTTTCCCAGAAACAGGGGATATTTACCGGAAATAGAGAAAAGAGAAACACTGGCCTGGGTGAGGGCTCCCACCCTCCTGCCTCCCGTTTCTCTGCATGTCTCCCTCCAACCCCCCAAGTATCAGCAGTGGTCTTCAGATCCAGCACCCCAAGCAGGAGGGCTAATGACTGGGACAGTCAGCTCTGATACAGCTGCCCACGACGCAGTTGGAAGCTCTGCTCAGCACCCCACCCCGTCTGATTACATCATAATCACGCATTAAGAACCCGCCATATGCTGGGCACTGTGCTGGCCCTGTGGCCCCAGAAAAGTCACAGACATTGTCCTGCAGAAGCTCACAACTTAGAGGACAAGTCAAAGACCTGAACGAGTAAAGAGGGAGAGAAGAAGGTGGGACAGAGGTGGCCTCAGGTGGGAAGCCAGCCCCTGCACCGGCTGTGCCTCTACACTGGATACACAGGTGCACTGGAAAGGTCGGCCTCCCCTCCTTCTCCATCATTCCCTTGAATGCTTCCCGCCTCCCTTCGCCACCTTCCTCCCTGAAAAGCAGGTGCTGATATGCCCACCCCTTCAATGAAATCATCGCAGCTCTATTGCCCCAAATGAGGAGAGACTGTCCTGTTCTTGCCCACTAATCCCGAGTCACATTAGGGAACTAGTTGTAAAACCATGACGTTGACTCATTACTTTAAATCCCCAAACCAAGCAGAAGAGACAAAGGCAAGGGCTTGCCCCCTTTTACTTTTACGACGAGGCCCAAAGCCCCCAAACATCTGAGTAGCTCACTTCCTGGAAGTCTAATTCATTGGGCACACACACAATAAACCCATCTCAGCTCCTCTGCCTCGCAGATGCAGAGACATTTGTTCCCAGCGACTCCTTGTCGGTCCCCTGTAAACGTTCCCAATTTGGAAATCCTCCCAGATTTTTTTACAGATGACTAGCAAATATTTAAGGCGTTCAAATATTTTAATGATCAGGGATTAAAGATAATTCAGCTTTAATTAAAGCGAAAACCCCTTTACAGCAAAAAGAAAGGCCTGTGCAGCCATGGGAAGTTTGGGCGGATGTGCACCAGGGAAGCCAAAGTCAGGTCCTGGAATAAATCCGCCAAAAGTTTCAGCTGCGATGCGCCAGTCTCCTTCAGGGGAAGACAGGGTTGTCATTTTAAACAGGGTACTCGCAGCTAGTGACTGCGGTGGCATTTGGTGCCCCAGTCCGGTGACCCTCCGATGCTGCCCACATTCTCTCTCTTCTCAGTACTCACCCCCCTGCAACACACACACACACACACACACACACACACACACACACACACATCCTGGCTGCCTCTAATGAGCGGCCACCTCTTGACCTTGCCTGCCATATCCAATTTCTGTCTTTAGCTCAGAAGAGGGAGACCCCAAAAGGGAGAAGAAAACTGCCCCCCTGGAACCGAGTGCTCAAAGGCCGGTGTGTGGGGCACATGGAAGATCTGTGACGCCCCTTTAGGGCTCTGGGCCAGCTAAGTAGAGGGAGGCCAGCGTGAAAAGAGTCATCATAAATGCATGGACTCCTGGGGATTCAAGGGAGCATTGGCTGCAGCGTGGGGTAGGGCCCTCCAGGGCACCAATCTGGGCTCTTTACCTGGACCCGAACCTCGGGTAGGTTGACCTTGCCCGCTAGTTCCTCCCGGCTGTACACGTCGGGGTAGTGGGACTTCTCAAACGCACGTTCCAGCTCGTGCAGCTGGTACGTGGTGAAGGTTGTGCGGTTCCTCCGGTGCTTCTTTTTGGGTGGTTCCTCTTCCGACAGCTTAGCGTCCCCAGCAGTGGGCCCGACTGGCAGCCCTGGGTTTGGCCGCGTCTCCCCTGTCTCCTTGAGGCAGTAGGGGTGAGGGGCTGGGACCACAGGGCCGCAGAAGGTCAGAGACACTCCCTGGAGTATTCCTGGGCCCATCCGCCCACCCAAGGGCACGGGCAACCAGATTCTGACTCCGAGGTGGCCTGGCTGGGCTTTGGGGGTAGGGGTGAGGGCTGCCAGGAGCCCCTAAATTTTCTCCAATCGCAAGTTGGACGCTCCTGCTACACTTACGGTGCCCAATCCCGCGCCCTGGCGCCTTGATTAAGGCAGGGTCTCTCCCATCTTGCAACGTTCCCAAGTTTGGTCTCCCTGGAGCCTCTCAGCTGCCTGGGTGGTACTCACCTCCGTACTCAGGAGCTGGAGCCGGGGCGGGCGGCGGGGAGGGCTCTGCGCCTCCCCCGGGAGCCTTTGGACAGGCGGCCCGTGGCCCAGGTCTCCTGTCGCGCTCCTTGGCGCCCGGGGCGCCCGGCTCCGTCGGGAAGGAGCCGAGGATCCTGTCGTCCTTGGTAAATCCCAGGATGGCTTCGATGCTGTGCAGCCGCGAGGTACTCCCGCCAGGGCTGCGGAGCAGGTGGCCGGCGATCGAGAAGCTGCCGTCGGCCATGGCAGGGGCGCAGCCGGGCAGGTGCATGGGGGAGCGGGAAGAGGGAGGGCGCCGCCCGCGCTCTCAGCAGCGCCGTCTGCTTTGGAGACAGAGAAGAAACTCGAAGTCGGTGTTTCCCGCGTGCGGCTGTCCAATCCGAGAGCTATGGATCCAAGGTCAAGCTCGGCGGGCAACGCTGGCGGAGCTTCGCGCCCTGGAAGTGGGCGAGCGCTCGGACCGCGGCCGCCTGGGTTGCCGCCGGAGTCGGAAGGTGCGACTCCCGGGAGCTGGGTCTCAGGGCGCAAAAGCCCGCGAGCCCGCTGACCCGGCTCCTCCCCTCTGGCTCGCGACCCAGCCCCTCCCCCCGCAGCGGGGCGGGTCTTCTCCTGGCCCAGACCCCGGGCTCGGGCAGCACTCGGAACCTTCCACCTGTTGATCCGCTCCAAACACGCCGAACACCGGGGACAGGCGGCGGGGCGTTTGACAGGCCTGGGGACCCGGGTCTGGGAGTCGGCGTCCCCCAGTCCTGCCTCACTGGGGCCGACGCCCTTGGTCTCATCTCGCTCGCCATCCCCCGACTTGCCTCCCTCCTGGGGCTCACCTGCCCCTTCATCTGCCCCCACCCCAGACTCTCCTCGGCCCTTAGACTCTGGTCCTCCGCAGGGCTTAGCGTCCGGGGCGACCCTTCGAAACACTACTTGGCTTCACGGTGTTGGAATTCAGTTCCACGCATCGTTTCTGTTTGAATTTCCCCGCATCGGCCCCTCCTTTTACCTGTTCGGGCAATAATTCCCTTTGGACTCCGTAGTGCCACCCTACTTCGGGTTTATTTTGTTTGTCCTTGTGCTTTAACTACTCTTGTCTGTCCCCTCGGCCTGGCGCGCCGGCTGGCTCCGTGCTCACTCCAGTGCCCGCCCCGGGAGGCAATGGGGCCGTCTGTGCCCGCTGGCCCGGGGACTTCAATTGCCCAACGGCCCAGCGGGAGTCTGGGAGGCCCGGAGTCGCGCGCGCTGTCCCGCCCAGGTCCGGAGGGAGACCCACTAGGGTTCCTCATGCTCTCGGACTGTGTTCTGCGGGAACCCTCCCCACCAACCAATTCTCCAGGAAGAGATGACCCAACCTCTGGCCCAGTGGGGGAGGATCTTGGGGGTCAGGGAAGGCCTCCAGCTTCTCTGGGGGGGCTTGCATTTCTTTCCCCTTTGGAGGCGGGTGGGCCACCGAGGCTTCCCTGGTCCAGAGTGACTCATAGGCGAAGTGCAAAGATGATTTCTGCCGGGAGGGGAGTGTTCCCTGCCACCCCGCACACACACATCTCCCAGTGCTGTGACCACTGGCATTTCTCAAATCTGAGACCCGACCGAGAGGGGAGCCCGGCCTTCGCTGAACTCAAATGCTTAACGCTTCAGGAAAAGTCTAGGACTTACAGGAAAGGGCCCAGAGGTTCTTTAAAATCTTTGCAGCAAACACCTTGATCTCCACGCTGGGGCTCCCCCCTTTCAGTTTGTTTATTACTCTCTGCTTCCAGACAAATGTTTATTGCATTTTCTGATGGTCTAGCTCTGACCTGGGCCCTGTCAGCCCCACAGAGGAAAGGAAAGGCCAGGGCCGCTGGCCTTGGGGAGCTTAAGGTCCAGCCTGGAGGACAAGACAAAAGAAGAGAAAACCACCTATCTTTGGATCCTCCACCTTTAAACGGACGGGAGAAGGACATTGAAAAGGACATGTGACTATGCTAAGGACGTTAAATGGGCAAATGGAGGGGAGGCATTACACAGATTGCTTTATTTTTAACACAGCCATAAAGAGGTAAGCTAAAACAGCAAGCACTCGAGTTTGAAGCAGACTTTGAGCTACTAAATCTAGGTAAATTAATGAAAATCAGTACATGCTTTCTAGTGATTACAGATCACTTGATAATTTTCCGAATCCTTTGACATCCTCCCCAGCACTTGGCCCCCACGCCCCATAAGGCAAGCAGGGTCAATGCATTCGTCCTCACGGCGCAGAAGAGCAAGCGGAGCCTCAGCGTGACGCGTGCAGCTACTAAGTGGAGGGGTCAGGACTGGAACTCGGACCCGCTGACTCCTTGTCTCCTCCTGTTTTCTGCCTGCAGCGCATTTGTAATAATTATTGTAGAGGGTGTTGTGTTAAAAAGCATCAAAGCACAGCTTAGCCTACAGGTGTCTTTGATTCTTCCCTGAGAGTGAATCCCTCCGTCTGAGAGGCTGTGGTAGAAAGAAATGAAGTCAGAATCTGCAGAGAGAGAGACCCCTGGGTGTCCGGGAGGACTGAAGAAGTCCCCACCAGAATCCAGGTGAAGCAGCCTGCTCCCCCAGGCTCTGCTCACACTTCCTAGTCTGGCAAAGGCACTGCCCCGTCAGCCTGGAGGCACCCCACAAAGGCCCACGTACCAGTTACATTGTCCAGGTAGCTGGAATGCAGACGCCTGGGTGACCAGAGGGCAGCCTTCAGGATAATTAATTGGTGTTTGCTGTTTCCTCTCTGACCGGGAATGCTTTTATGTAAACTTGCCCAATATTAAATTGATCTCTATAATTACCACCAAGCAAAGATTGGCAGCCAGCGTTTCCTTAAGCTCCTGCCCACACGATAAGGGGCTTAGGGCCTTGTTTTCCAAAGTTAATTCCCTCTGGAACTGCCCAGCTCTCCCTAATAGGTCCAGGTGAGGTTAGCTTTTATTTATTGTTTATTCTGGAGTCTGGGGTGGGGTGCAGACAGGGGAGATGCAGAGAAGACTTCAACAGCCACTGGTGAGGGACTGGGGGTGGGTGGGGGGGAACAGGGCCAAGCGGGCCAAGGGAAGGCTGGGGCTTCCTTTGTGAGCGACATAAAGAGCTAGTCAGTACCATTGTGGGCGCCATGGAGGGTACTCCAAGCAATCAGCCGGGGGTCATTGTTAGGGGCTAATCTACATGTGTATTTCCCAAGAACTCCATTAGGGAAGATGAATGGACTCGCCCTTGTCCCTAATTCTTCTAGCACCAAGCGGCAATTTTCCAGCAGTTACGCCAGCTCATAATCAGTCCAGCTTCAGCAAAAGTAAGGAGCCTGGCTTCTGAACTCCACCTCTGTTTAATTCATTAATTCATTAGGCGGATCAAAGAAAACTCCCCTCTCCCACTCACCCCTATGGGGGCTGAACTGAGACACAGCTTGAGCCCCTTCAGCCCAGGCATGGTCCAGAGAGACATTTCCAATGAGTCAGAGAGGAGAGGAGGGTGATTGGGCATGCGGTGCGGGGAGCGGTGTTCTAAGAGAGGGAGGTTCTGTGTGACGTGTGAAGAACAAGGCAGACGATTAAAGTTGGGAGAGAGATTCTGGGGAGAAAGGAGACAGAGACTGGCTAGTCCCAACAAAACAAAATCTGAAAGTAAGGGGTGATTAGGTGGCGTCGTAGCACAAAGTGGCTCTTTCCTCTTGGATGGATGCAGGAGGTCCCATTTCTGGACGTGTTCTGGGCGGACTGCTTCGTCCGTCCACAATGCTCTTGAGAGAAATGGGCATCTATAGAGTTTCCTGAGCACGGGGTGGGCAGGGGCCACAGTCACGAAGTGAGTTCATGCTTTTTGACCCCAGCCTTGAGGTGATGTTTTGGGTTTGGGTGAAAAAATGTCCATTGAAGGGCCTGTGGGATGTCACTTCATACAGTGTATCAAAGGACTTGACCACCTGCATGTAGCCCGTCCCCTTAGTAGATGTACTTGAATCCTGGAGTAGGTCCACTGCTCTCACCCCACCCCGGAGGGCCATTACCACCTACTAGTGATCCGTGCTCGTCCAGGAGAACAGCTTAACCTCAGTTTTAGCCAGAGCAAAACACAACTCATGTAATCATTACGCACACTTACTGATGTGCAACAAATGTCAACAATACTTAGCAGTTATTATTTGTAGAATACTAACTGTGCCAGTGGGCACTCTTTCCAGTACGTCACATGAGTTACCTAATTAGTCCTCACAATAACCCTGTGAGGTAGACACTGTTATCTGAACTCAGGGCGTCTGAGACAGAGAGGTTAGGTCATTTGCCGAAGGTTGCACAGCTGGTTTCAGGTGGAGCCAGGGCTTGAACCCAGATGTTTTTCCAGGAAAGCATCCATCTAACCACTTTGTGTACGACCTCCTAGTGTGGTATAATCCACACTGTTAATTCTTCTGTGGCTATAAGAGAAGTAGCAGGTAAAGTAAGGAAATGTGGGTGTCAAAAGATACAGGAATAATATGGGATAGGTTTTGAGTGATGTGTTAGACAAATTATCATGGGCAGTCTATAGTGTATCTGGCCAATTATGATCGTGGCAGGTATGCTTAAAGATAAATTGAGTATCGTTTAATTGCCCAAGGTTGTCTTACAAAGTTTAGGGAACTCTCTCTCTCTTCCCAGAGTTTCACTGTCAGTGGTTTGTAAACAATATATTTGGAAGCCCCTACGCATGTCATTTAGTTTGTCTGCCTTGGATGCAATTCTGGAGTAGGTCCACTGCTCTCACCCCACTCCGGAGGGCCATTACTATACTGTACCCCTTACTATACTGTATATTGTGTGCCATGGGCAAGATACATGCGTAGTTGATAATGGTTGCAGAAAAAAACCAGTAACTCAACTCTCCCTTTGAAACTCAGGGGTAAAATACACTGTGCTCAGTCATCTCTCACTACACCGTCTTCCAAGGCAAGGAAATATTTTCCCACTTGAAGCACCACAGAAGCTGTATCAAGAAAATATTCTCGAGATGCTGATCAGAAATGCCGTTTTTACATATAGACAACTAATAATGAATAACCTTGGTCACATTTATAAAACTGGCGCAAAGGATAAACATGTCTCCTGTGTGCCAGTTCATGAGTCACTGTGACAATCTGAATGTTCTCTAGTATTTTCAGCCTCAGTTGAAGTGTCTATATACGGATACCGCAGTGAATGATAACCCCATCATATCATCGTGGCTGCAATGCACAAATCAATGAGAAGATGGGCATTTCTGGCTGAGCGGAGAACGCTCTCGGATGAGCACGTGGAAACAGACCTCTCATCTGATTATAAGATGAGACCAAGGGCGCCTGGAAGCTGTTGTGTTTCCCAGCATCGAGCTCTGTCTGAGAGACTTTCTTTTGTGTGAGAGCAGGGGCCACAGCTCATGGCAGAGCGGCCAGTGATCAGCAAGAGGCATCTTTTCCTTTGACATTCTCATGGCTTCCCAATTATGACACGTTGGGGAACAACGCCATAACACTAATCTTAACTTAGTTTTCTGTTGTTTTAGGGAATCACGTGTTTAAGGCTTAACAGGGGGAACTTGGTGATTATGCTGTGGGGTCTCTCACTTCCAGCTCCCACCTTTTCTCTATTGGTGTGGAATTGGGGGCCCAGACAGACTAACAGTTTTGCCCAAGATGGACAGAGCCTCTGGGGCAGGTCTCAGACTCCCCAAGTCTCCCTTGGCCGCTGTGCCCTCACCATGCCACGCTGAGCTGCCCGGGTCCTCCGCTGGGATGCCCCACGCCGGTACTCAGGGTGAGTCTGTGTGTGGACCCGAGGAATGCAGGGCTTGCACAGAAACAATGACATGGCTTCTTTGGCTCCCCAGTCACTCACCAGCCCAACTCCTGTAGCCCTGAGCTTGCTTTTGCAGCGGGTGCCAAAATCCAAGTAGCCTCTATGTAAGAAAAACGGGACCCTTTGGCAATAGATTTGCATGGCTTATTGGCAAACAACTGATATTCTTACCGATGGGCTGTGAGAGCCAATGGTTAGCCTGTCTTCCAGCTCCGAGCTCAGTGAGGTCACATTAGTAGCTTGCAGTCCACCCTCGTGGCATGATTTCTCCCACAGAAATCGGCAAACCCTAAAAATCCAGGCATTCTCCCTCCTACCCCCATGAATGGCTTTTAAATATTTAGTAGCATACCATTCAAGAGGAAAGAAGCTAGAAGGTAGTATTAAAACTAACATGATGTATTGGATAAGAGATGTTTGTCTATCTTTTTGACACACACACACAAAAAAAGAGAGATAGAGAGGAACATTTACATCCTCATCTCAGAATATGTAGATAAAAAAGAGAAACTCGAGTTTCTGCCAAGAAAATGGGCTTTTTAAACCCTGAGTTGCTAGGAGCGTAGCTATATGAAGATAATTCTTCTTTATGTGTTTTCTAATTAAACCAATTTAATTCAGAGTGTCCTGGGGAAGCACAAGAGACATTTATCTCGAGGGGACGGTGGTTGGAAGCCGGTCAATCCTCTTACAGCCCTAAGAAGACAAATCCAGGGATGCCCACTTTGCAAGAGCCTGGACCCGACCCCCACCCACAGTCTGGCCATCTTCAAGATTCTTCTCTCCTCTTTTACTATTTTTTTTGAAAACAAAACAAAACAAAACAAAACTCATCAGGGAACCAATTCTCATTTCATTTTCACAGCACCCTATGAGGTCCATGTTATTATAACGCTCCCTTTTCCATACCACCCACATTCAGTACAGCCCTTTGGCTGTCTTTCTGGGATACTTCTCGTATCTGGACACTCTTCTCTGTTCCCACCACATTGCAGGCCATCGTTCCGTCTTCCTTGGACAGATTGCTGAGTTAGCCTCTAACTGGTCTCCTGCCTGCTACTCCTAGCTCCCTACTGTCCACTTTCCACTCAGCAGCCAGACAATCTTTCAAAAATATAAATCAGATCATGCCACTCCCTGCATAATGCCCTCCAAAGGCCTACTGTTACCCTTGGGATAAGATTCAAACTCTGTGCACCGCTCTGTAAGACTTACCCCGTCCCCGTTTCTCAAAGAGCCTCATTGAACACTTCTGGCTGCTCCCCAGTCTGCCCCACCTTGCTCACTGAGCTACAGCCACATCGGCCTTTTCCTCCTTGAAACCCTCCAGGGCCCTTCCTGCCTCAGGACCTTTGCAGACTATTCTCACTGCCTGAAATGCCCACCCCTGTAAAGGTCACATGACTCTTACTGTCATTTTCTGTTTCTCATAGTACCTTCCACTCTCCAAAACTATTTTATTATTGTTGGGTTACTTGTTTGTCACTCATCTATTGTACCTTCACTAGAATCTAAGCTGCGTGAGAATGAGAATTCTTCTATTGGCACCCAGAATATGTGTTGCACACAGTGGTGGCTGATTTCATGAATAACTGCAAGGAACTCTATAGGTGAGGAGACAAGTTAAGTAACTTGCCTGATTTCATAAGCTGTTAATTAGCACAAGTGTACATCTTTTCCCCATTCTTATAGCCAGTTACCGGGAGTTTTTCTACAATATTGTTTCCCAGATGTTTGGAAGATGTCAAACTGCTTTGCTCTCCTTCCCAAACACTCCACAGAAATCATTCGCTCGTTCTCTGAAGCCTGTTCTGCCTACCCGGGACTTGTTACCCTCCGCGCTGCCCGGGGTTTCCTCCATCGCCTCCGACAGGAGTGTGGGTGGAGCGAGGACCCGCCCTCTGTTCTCCGAGTGGGATGCATGGTCCTAGGGAGCTCCATTCTTCCTCCTAAGTGGCTCCTGCAACTCCGCTGCAGCCTAATAGCTTCAGTCTGCATTTATAGTTGACAGCAATTTTATGGCCGTCTACTAGTTACTTTTTGTTGTACTTTCTCCTTTGACCCCTTAATCCCTAAAAATGCAGATCTTCTATGTCCTGACCAAACCAATTAGCCCCCGTTAACCACCAGATGCTTTCAATAAGGTTTTCAGGATGCTCCCACGAAGGGTCTTCACTCCAGTGTCAGGAGCTTACCCCATGCTGCAGGGTAAGTTAAGGGAATGAGTTTTAAAGAAATACAGCTTAGAAATCTTCAAAGGTTTTCTGAAATGACGTAAGAAAACAAGCAAGCATACCTTGGTACATACCTGCTGCTACCCTTCTTTAGCTTCAGAAATTAGACATCATCCAAAAATGATGCGGTCAGGTTATAGACGAAGTTGTAACAACAGAGCATAGTTTTCCAAGGATAGCAGCCCTTCAGGGCTGACCTTGGATGCGTGGGTATTTGTTGACTTATATTTCTACTTTCAGTAAGCTTTGGAATTTTTCCAGGATGAAAGGTTTTTGAAAGGCAAAAAATTACAAGAGTTTTGAATCTGAATTTAATATGTATGATACCCAATTTTATAACATTCTCCAAGCAGAATTTTTATAGCTCCCTAAAGTACTCTTTTTAAAAAATATATAATTTATTTATTGTGAAGGCTCACATACATAGAGAAAAGAGATTAAAACATAAATTACACCTCAGTGAGTTATAGAAGATCAGTTGCCTCTTGTATGTGCCCCAACTGGGCACCAAACCCACAGCCAAACATGTAACCTGACTGGAAATTGAACTTGTGACCTTTCACTTTGTGGGACAATGCCCAGCCAACTAAGCTAGACCAGTTAGGGTGCCATTGTGATATCTTTTGGACTTAGTGCTACTGTGGAAGTTTATATTCAAATGTTTGCATCTTTCCAATTTTATATATATTTAAATTTTATTTTTCAACTATAGTTTTATATTCAATATTATTTTCTATCCAAACTGTTATTTGTAGTGTAGACAAAAACCTAAGGATGATCTGGTGATGGCACTTCTGAGTGGAGTTCCACCCAATTTCACTGAAAAAAATTGAAATCAGGAACTAGAATAGACATTTTTTAAACTTTTTTATTTATTGATTTGGAGAAAGAGAGAGAAAGGGAGAGAAAGAGAAGGAGATGAATTTGTTCCATTTATTTATGCATTTATTGGTTGATTTGTGCATGTGTCTTGACTGGGGATTGAACCCACAACCTCGGTGTATTCTGACAACGTTCTAACCAACTGAGCTACCTGGCCAGGGCCTAGAATAGATATTTGTACATTCATGTTCATAGTAGCATTATTCACAATATTCAATAGGTGGAAGCACCCCAAGAGTTCATGGGTGGATGACTGGATAAACAGATGTGGTATATACATCCAATGAAATATTACTCAGCCTCAGAAAGGAAGGAAATGATGACACAGGCTACAGCAGATATGAACCTTGAGGACATTACACTAAGTGAAATAAGCCAGGCATAAAAGGACAAATTTTGTATGGTCCACTCATAGGGGTTCCTACAGTAGTCAAATTCAGAGACTGAACTTACAAAACTCAACACCAAAAAAACAAACAACCTAATTAAAAATGGGGAGGGGAGGTTGTCTATGGCCATACTACCCTGAATGCACCTGAACTCCTCTGATCTGGGAAAAAATGGGCAAAGGACCTGAATAGACACTTCTCCAAAAAGGACACATAGATGGCCAATAGACATGTGAAAAAAGGCCCAACATCACTAATCATCAAAGAAATGCAAGTTAAAACCACAGTGAGATACCATCTCACACCTGTCAGAATGGCCATCATCAATAAATGAACAAACAAAAAGTGCCGGCAAAGATGTGGAGAAAAGGGAACCCTTCTGCACTGTTGGTGGGAATGCAGACTGGTGCAGCCACTGTGGGAAGCAGTATGGAGATACCACAAAAAACTAAAAATGGAACTGCCTTTTGACTCAGCAATCCCACTTCTGGGAATATATCCGAAGGGACCTAAAACACGAATATGAATGAACATGAGCACCCGATGTTCACTGCAGCATCATTCACAATCACCAAGATGCGAGAGCAGCCCAGGTGTCCATCGGTAGATGAGTGGATAAAACAACTGTGGGACATTTCCCAATGGAATACTACTCTGCCATAAGAAAGAAGAAAATTTTACCCCTTGCCACAGCGTGGATGGACCTGGAGAGCATTATGCTAAGTGAAATAAACCAGTCAGAGAAAGACAAACACCATATGATTTCACTCATATGTGGAATCTAATGAACAAACTGAACTAACAAGCAAAACAGAGACAGACTCATCAATGGTGCCCAGATGACAGCCAGTGACGAGTGGTTGGGGGTGGAGGGATGGAGCAAAAAGGAAAAAGGACTCATGGCCATGGCCAACAGTGTGGTGATTGCTGGGGGCAGGGGGGTATGAGGGGACTAAATGGTAATGGATAAAAATACGACAAAGATTAAATAAAACAAATTCAGAGACTGACAGTAGAATGTGGTTGCCAGGCTGAGGAAAAGGAGAAATGGAGAGTTTAACGAGTACAGAGTTTCAGCTGGGGAAGAAGGGAAAGTTCTGGAGGTGGGTGCATCTGGACCCCTAATCATTTGTTTTATTCGCATATTTTCGTATCATGAAACTCCCCAGACAACACATTCAGGAGCCCTGGGCATGGAGCAGGTCAGCCCCTAACTTTCTGGTTTTAGTTCCTTTCCTCCAACAGAGCAGATCTTTTTGATGAAATCTGTCTTGAGAATTATCTATTCTATGAACATGCATTGGCTTTGATTAAATGGCTCTCAGTGTTTCAGAGGTAAATGTTCTAAGTCTTTTGGACAATCCTCTTTGAAAGAGAGCAAATGTTAGGAAAAGGAAATCTGTACATGCCCTGGGAGACCGTGGGACAGAATGACAGAACGACTGGCTGGACACTAGTCTGAAGGGGTGGGATGGGAGAGGAAAAAGAAGAAGGCGAGGTAGGGAGGGAGGCAAGAGAAGCATGAGAGAGAAAGAGGGAGGGCAGAGAGATAAAGAGAGACACAGAGAGACTGACTGAATTTCTCTACGTTTCCAGCCCCTCTGCTCCCACTGCTCTCACCAAGTTCAGACCAGAGGAGAGAACAATCAATACAGAAACAGCCATGACCTCCCCAGTGCCCCTCTGCCTCTAGTTTCACCCCAAGTCCATTCTTCACACGGCCCCTACAAAGACTCAGGGCTACCGAAGTCTGTCCTCTGCCTTCATTGCTCATCTTGTAGCCCATCCCCACCACTGGCCCTCGGCTCCCAACTGTCCAAGGGCCACACTGGGTGAGAGGCATCAGCAAAGTCAAGGAGCCTGGGAGTGAGATGTGGTGTGATCTTTACTTGCTGGTAAGTCTGCAGCCTGGGCTCCTGGTGGCACTGTGACCTCCCGTCTCTTCCTCTGAAGGGACCTGGTGTCCTGCTAATGCCTGGACACGCTGAGGCCTGACCCTCTAAGGGAGGAAGTCGAAGAGGAAACCCCATTTGCTTTTGTTGCTTTCCGGCTGTCCTGAAGATCTTGATGCAGATAAGTGTTCTGCATTGTTTGCAGCTGAAATTCCACGCTTCACCACATTGAGAAAGAAAAGGGAAGTATCATTTTCGGCTGCCAGGCGCTAGCTAAACTTTCTACCAGGAACGGTTAGAACATCATGTTGCTGTGGATCTGCGTGGAGAGAGTGTGTCATCATGGTTTTTCTGACCTTGTTCACTATGCCGAAGTATATGACGCTCAGAAATGTTCTGTAGGAGAGCAGTCCCCTCCGCCTGGCCCTGGCCCGCACGTCTGCCCCCAGCTCGCCGCTCACATCACGGAACACATCTGCTCTGCCGTCTGCTTGATTTCCGTGAAGGTGGCCTGGGCCTTTTCTTTCATGGCATCCAAGTCCATGTTCTGAAGATTCTGTAACTGCCCAAGAATAGAATCCTTATCTTCTTCCTCTTCTTGATCTTCATCTACCATTTTCCGGAGATCTTCAGGCAAATCCACGTCGTCTCCGGCCATCTGGATTTGGTTCTCATCCATTTCACTCTGTGTGGAAAAACAAATGCAGAGATAAAGAGACCACTCCAAAATAAACAGACAGACAGACAGACAGACATTCACAGCGGCAGGAAAATAAAAGTCTGGTGAGGGATGAAGGGAATAGTGTGCTTGGCTGGGCCTGGTGGCCGTCATGGGGCCAGAGGTCCCGGTGGGGACACCCCCTTCCAGTGTACTTGGTGGATCAGAACCTCGAGCACAGTGGTTTTCAGGGTGTGGTCCCTGGACCCTGCAGCCGCAGCAGCATCTAGGAACGTGTTACAAAGGCAAATTATCCGCCCCCCCCCCCCGACCTACTGAACCCGGCATGCCAGGGTAGGGCCCAGCAGTATGTATGTTAAGAAGCCCTCTCCGTTATGTGGATGATACGGAGTTCGAGAGTCCCTCGCCAATCCCTCACAGCAGCTCTGCACGCTTGGCCTGCTGTCAACCCCAGGCTGGGCCCTGGCGGATCTTATTCTGGAGGGTGGGGTTTGGGTGCACGGTGGCCTGACAGTACTCTGCCATTGTCGTCACCTCTCTTGAGTGGCAACTTCTGCTCAACTCTTGCTCCTTCCATCCCTTCAACTAGACTGGGGCCCTCATGGATGCAGAATCCTGTTATCCTCAGCCCACGTCCTTGGCGCCTGGAAGCAAGTCTGGCATACAACCCCGGTGGATTATGTGAATCGTCAAAGGCATGGCTCCCACCCAGCATGCCGACCGTCTTGCCACAGTTTACCTTACAGTTTCATCTGTGGTTCAAGCCGTGGCTGTTCCCGAATTTCCAAGAGCGTGCCACCTGGTATTAAAAATCCATTTGCTTTGTAATGAAAAAGAAGAATCTAAAGAAAAAGTTTTTCTGGGAAAGGTAAGGGCCGTTGAAATTCTCGGATGGCTGCTGTCAGATTATCCTTTGAGATTAGTTGTAGCAGGAGGCAAGCTGGGCTTCAGGGGCAGATACGATCAGAGAGAGCGTCAGTCAGAAGAGCGAGTGGCAGGAAAGGCCATGGTCTACTTGGCGGCCCACCTCGATGTGCTGTGACCACTTTGGAATTAGTAACCAGAGCACGTGACAATCACATAAAGATAAAACAGGCCTCTTAATCATACCTCAGTGATTTGACTTGAGAAAGATTTTTGACACCTGCTGAGTCCCCAGGAGGAGTTAAAGTCACCACCTACGGAGAGACACCCCTTGCCTGGGTGCCGAGCAGAGAGAGATAACTGTAAAGAAACATTGGTCATCTCTAGGTCCGAACAGTGAGCCAGGGTGGTGTGTGAACTCGACTTTCCCGCTGTAAACTGGGTCTCCGAGGGCTTTCCTGATCAAGCCGTCCACGCCTCCATACTTCTTTGGCAGATTCTTCCAGAAGCTGGAGGCCTTTCCACAGAGCTCCTTGTCCCTGTTTCTCTGGAGAGAGTACGATGGACAGCTGGAGAGCAGACCTCTGATGCTGAGGAGACAAGGCCCCGAGGCAGGGTCCTCATGCTGGCCCTCCTAGAGACTGACGACAAGGTCCACTCCCAGCGTCACCTCCCGAGGTCATTGCAGCCTCTCCCTTCACTTGGCCAGGCCATGGCCCCTCAAAGCACTTAATAGATTAATTAGTTCCTCATCAAACTGCTGTGGGGATTAATTAGTTAGTTAATCCCCAGGGCCCTCGGCCAATCCTCCGTGTCTATTTTTCACTGACCTGTGCACAGCTTGCCTTCCTTGCTGGTCACCCCGGGCTGTCTGCAGGGAGGAGAGGATGCAGGACAGGACACCTGCCTTCTTTCGTGCACCTGAACTACCATGTGCTTGATTTGAAAAGGCATTCCTGGGAATTCTGACAACCTCCCCCCCACCCTGCCCAGTTGGCAACAGGGTGTCTGGGCTGTCACCAGGCCCTCTGAGGGGAGGGGCGGGGTTTGCACCAGGTGATTGTGAGTCTTGCGGGGATGGTCGGCCCCAGTGGGAGGCCTTGTTCTCTCTGCACCTCACCTCTGGCCTAGGAGTGGCCCCATTTTTGCTGAGTAGGCTCAGCTTCCCTAGCAACCAGGGCCCATCCATTTCCCATTTGCCACTGGGCCCTCAACTCCAGGGGAACACAACCTAGAGGGCCCAGCTCTGCCCACCCCTTGTCAGGCCCACGCCGTGTTTGCGGAGCCCAGGGTGAGTACTGACGGAGGTCCTGGCTCACCCCCTGGCCTTTTCCCCCCAATCCCTGGCCCCGTCTGTCCCTGGAAACCTTGCCTGCGAGGTTCTCAGGGGCCCTGCCCTGCCCTTCAGCCCTAGCAATGCTGAGCCCAGCAGCTCAGTGGACCCTCAGGATGACAGAGCAGGTGCAGAGGCCTGGGCTGGCCCTAGGATGCATTTAGGCAGACAATTCAGGGTCCTGGGCAGCCAAAGTATGGTCTACAAGAGAGGTGTGGGCTCTGGTGGGCCTGTCCCTTTGGCCCTGCAGACTTCTGACCGCATGTGAAGGAGGGTGGCCTGAGGAGGGACAGAGGGGACGGCTCTGTCCAAGGCAGGTGGCCCAAGTTGTCCAGTCTAAAGCAGTCATGGGTATGGTCAGTGCTGTGGTCAGTCCTATAAGGCCCATCCTCCCAGAAGGACAAAGCTACTGACCGTCCGTCAGCAGCACAGCTGCTTCCGATGCTGCCTCTGGCGCTGGACTCAGTTTCCCTGGGCCGCAGCCTGGGCTGGGGACATCTTATGACTAAGGGTAGGACAGGGCTGGTGAGTGGCTAGGGGACAAAGTGAAGTGCACTGGATCCAAATCCGGACCCTTGGCCTCATTAGCCCTGGGTCCTCACCACGTGGGTGAGCTCAGACCTAAGACAGGCCAAGGGCCAGGGTGCCATCTGTACTGTGGCAAGCTGCCACAGATGCAGACTGCTGTCCCCTGGAGATGGTCTATGACAATGGGAAGTCTGTGGGGTTTGCAGTCAGGAGACCTGGTGAGAGCCTCAGTTCTGTCCTTCGCCCACGGCCTGCCCTTGGGCAAGTCACCTTGTACTTCTGGTGCCCAGTGGGAGGGCCCCTTAGAGGATGACTGAGCAGACTGAACGAGACGTTATGAAACAGATTAATAAACTTCTGAGTCTGGGACAAATGGTCCCCATGATTATTAATATTTTAGAGGAAGAAGGGTCTAGTGGTGTCAAGGTTGCTGCTGAAAGGGTCCCTGGGATACAGAAGGCATGGAGAGAGAGAGAGACAGAGGGCAGGGGATATCGGTCCTTAAGAGGAAGAGCCAGGGCCGAGCAAGCAATCAAGGCACAGGTGCAAACACAAGTCTTGAGGGCCGAATCCAGCCCTCCACCTTGTTTTATCCAGCCCAGCACCTTGTTTCCACTCGGCAGCAGCGCTGAGCTCCCTGCCCCTAGTTAGGAAGTAGTCACATTTACACAGTCCTAGAATTACATTTGGCCCTTTGCAGGCAACCTCGAGGCTGATGTGGCCTCTGGTGGAAATGAGTTGGATGCTCCTGAATTAAGGAGTCTGAGTGGGATTTACACCGAGGACCTCGGGCAGCCTTGCCTCCTCCTGCCTAAGGAGCCAGCCTGCAGATGGGCCTTGTCTGCAGCCCACACAAGCAGTGTCTGGTCCAGCCCTTCTGCTGCCCACTTATCTTAGGGTGGGGAGACCAAGGATATTTTGGCACCATTCACACATCTAGGAAAGGCAGTAATGCCTCATTATGCCCCACAAATCACAATTACAATCAAATGCAATTACAGCCCCAGTGAATCCACTCCAGGGAGGGGAGGTTTGGTGCTGAGAACCATGGCATAAGGAATGACTGAATGAATGAATGAATGAATGAATGAAGTGAGCTGGCACACAATTAGGGGGTTTGCCGGCTACACTGTATTCCTAGAGATTCTGTTTCAGAAGTCTTCTCATTTCTAGAAATCTTACCAATTTGGGACATTGTTTAATACAGTTAAGAACTAATTATTTTTATGCCGGCTGATCAGACTCAGTATTAATCTCTTGGTTTTTAACCAGATTTATAATCTTAATCACCAGTGCTGAATGCCCCATTATATAATAGCCCCATATCCTGCCTTTGTCAGTCACTCTGTGACTGACTTCTGACTTTTCACTGAAGGGCAAGCACGGCCCTGGATCCAGGAGACTTCCTGTGCCCCGGGTCTTGATACACTGGCCTTCACCTTGTAGCAAAGTTGAGACAGGATAACAAACTATCTTCCACGGTTGTGCAGTCAGAAAGTTGGGCGCTGGCCAGGAGTGTTGTTAGAGTCTAGTCAGTCCCGCTTGGTGTTTGAGCAAACACCGGCGTGTCTGATACTAGGCAGATTTGATGGGTTTGTGGTATGTGCATCTATTTTGGTCTCCAGGACACCAAACCGCAAGGTTAGCAGATTTCTCCCACTGCGGTGAGTACATCTAACATTTGACGGTTTCAGATCTGGAGGGGGTCACAGACTTCCAGTCGCTTGTCTTCACCAGCCACCCCTCACTGTCGGGGTCATGAGTGAGGGTGCTGCTCTGGCCTCTAATCACAGTGACAGCGACGCCTCGCCCCTGTTCTGCCGGAGCTCGCAAGACCTTAGGTGAGTGGGAATATAGAGCGAAGAATACAGTCAACGAACACCTATTTCTTAGAAAATACAAGCCAGCAAAGTAGGGGGGATCTGGGCCAGACCAGGGGGCACAGGCCTGAGGTTTGGGGGGTGAGGCTCCAGCAGACACTCTTCCTTGTTTTGGCCAGTTGTCACAGAAGGTGAGAGCCAGGTTCATGTTCTGTCTCCCGGGACAGTGGTTCTCAAGGCTCTCGGAGCCTCTGAATCTCTTTGGAAAGTGAACACAGACACTGATGGCCAGGCTCTGGATGCAGAGATTTGGCTCCCATGGTCTGTGGGGGCCCCAGACCATAGAGATTTAAAAAATCTTCCTGTATGCTTGTGTGAGTGCTGTTGAGACCCTCACGCAGGGCTCGCCGGTTGCCCCTTCTGCTACGTTTCACTGGTCTTCCCTCTTTAGCCGCTTCAGGAGCCCTCAGCACATCTGCGTCAGGATGGACGGCACAGATTCAGCCTCTCTGATGGTGGACATCCGTTTTCAGGGCTGGCTGATGGTGTGCGTGTGTCAGGCCCCGTGTGGAGCCAGAGTGTCTGCAGCCAGCTGTGCCCGTCTTGCACGTCTCCCTGCACACAGACATCCCAGGGGGACTTGCTCTTCAAGGTCACTTCTCTGAGCCTGTCACTTACAGGCAAGGAAACCTGGGTCTGGTGAAGATACTCCATGAAGGTCATTCAGCTGGTTAGGGGGCGAGAACCCAGCACGGGGACCGGGTCCAGCAGGAAAACATAGCCAGTGGGGACAGAGAGGGTCGGGGTCTTATCTTGCCTTGACATTCACAGGCTGTGCGACCTTGGGAAGTCACTGTCCCTCGCTCAGCAGGGGTTCTTATCTACGAAGGGGCCGTAACCTCTACCCACCTTCCAGGGTGGGTGTGAGGACTCACTGAGAGCTGGTGTAGCTGAGAAACATGTATTACATTCTTGCTGGGCTGGGCCTCCTTCTTCCTATCCTCATGCCCCTGTAGGACGCTCAGCCCTAAGGGTGTGAGAAGCAGCAAACTGAACCGGGGCCGGATGGGGAGAGGGAGGAGCAGAGGGCCCCTGGCTGGGCCGCTGATGGCCTCACCACCGGGCCACCAGGAACAGCTGCTCAGAAGCAGGACGTTCAGTGTCCTGATGACCGGCCAGCCCCCAGCCCCTCTCATGTGAAGGAGAAGGGCGAAGAAAAGTTCACAGGATCGTATCTTTTTTTAAGAGGCAAATTTTAAATTCAATTCTAACAGAGATTTCAGCGTCATACTTTGAAAAACAGTTCTATTGATAGACTGTCTTGTGTCTTCATCTTTATTCAGACTGAACGGTGCCCTTAATACAGCAGACAAACACCAGGTGTAACTAAATCATGTAGCTCAGCAGGGGGCAGGACATTATGTTTCAATGACTAACTTAGACTGACAATTCCATTAATAGGATTAGGGGTCACTGTGGACCTGTTTTGTCTTATTAATTTGTCTTGACTTACATATACATTTTGAACTGGCTAGGAAGAGGGGCTGCTTTGTTTTTAGACAGAATCTTGTGGCTTTATTTATAACATACTACTTCCTTTATTTGAAGAAATGTGACATCCTAATTATAATGCCAAGGAGCCTTTGCATTTTATATAAAAGTATAATTTTGTTTTATCATATTATAATGTTGAATCCAGACTTCCTCTTTTCATGAAAATTTATTTTAATGTGACTCTTATGGCAGATAAAGTCTTTCCGCTGTTTTTGGTCCTTTGTTCTTTGGGTGTGGTTTCTTTTTTTCCCCTTCTGCCCAGTAATATCAATCATTCAGCGAACCTTTCGCACACGTGTGTGTGTGTGTAACTTCTACATGCCAGGCACCGTACAAGGCATTGAGCACAATGATGAAACACTGAGCCCCTTTTTTGTTAAGGAGCACACTGCCCAGTCGGTGACAATATTACGGGTGGTAATGACACGAGAGACATGTACTCTGTGCAAGGAGGGTGGTGGGGAGAGGGATGTCACGGAAGGTTCTGGAAGAACTGGCACTAGACGGAAGTTTTACAGGACGGAAAGGGACCCCAGGGAGCGAGCGGGGCATAGGAACAAAGCAGGAAGAAAGAAGGTACAGTCCAGGCAGGGAGTGGCCAGGGGCAAGGCTGGAATGACAGGAGCCACATAAAGGTGTCTGGGCCAAGGGGTTTGAGCTTCATTCCAAAAAGTCATGGTGACTCTTTTTTTTTCTTTTAAGAAGAGAGGACCAGAATCTGATTTGCATTTCGGAAACCTCGCTCTGCTGTTTTACTCAAAGTCGGAAAGCCACGGAAGAGCCCTTGTAATAAAAGCGGTGAGAAACAACGAGGTTTGCACTTGGGGGCGGGGCTGCGAATTATTTAGGCAGTGAAATTAGGGCGCCTTGGTGGTTTGCCGGAGAAGGAGGGAAGAGCCAAGGGTGACTTCCGGTTTCCAGGCTGGGGGAAGGGCTTTCCGGGATGAAGGCACCAGGGAGGGCAGATGGAAGGGATGAGGAAGGACTCCGTTCTGGATGTGAGGTTGGGGGAGGCCCGAGGAGGGCTGACGTTCAGGAAGAGCTGTGGGTTGGAGGTCCGCACATCGGCACACAGGTAGGTGTTAGCTGAAAGCAACAGCAAGGTGCAGCCATCCGAGGGAGCACCCTGGAATATCCCCAAATTTGGGTGGAGACAGGGTGGGTAACCCATGAAGAAGACAGAGAAGAAACAGTTCAAGGAGCGTGAGAACCAGAGGGTGGCATCCAGAAGCTGAGGACAGTGAAGGCTTCAGGGAGGAACAGTGGCTAGTGCTTCATGAATCAAAGAGAAACAGAAAATAATGGAGCGATTTGGCTGAGAGTCTGAAGGAGGAAGTTTCAGCGGAGCAGTGGCAACCAGTCCTTAGGGGAGACCCTAGGAGGGCATGCTTACTCCAAAGGTGCTGCTTGTTTTCGTGGGGAGAGATTCAACTCCTTTGTAAAGGAGAGGCCAAGAGAGAGAAAACCCTGACCATACAGGATTAATGGAAGGGGACCCAAATCTAACACGAGCACCGTGGCTTCCTGTAGCACCGGGGGTCCTTGAATTACCAGGGATCCGAAAACCAGAGGACGTATGCGTGAACATGATCGTGACCGATGTGTTTCACTAGATGCACTTCAGATCACTGCCCTCTGACCACTGCTCTTACCTGGTTCCTTACATCATCACTGCAATGAAAATGGCCCTCAGAAGATGTGGGTACGATAAGTGGTATTGTTGCCGACAGTAAACAAGCACCTCGGAGGGGGGTCTTTTACAATGTGTCTGCGGGGCGAGGACCCGCACTGCTGCTTCTCGCAGCCCAAGCTTCCTTTCCCCGGTCAGCAATGGGGCGACCACACCCACTCTCATGGAAAACGCCAGTCAAATAATTTACTTAGAAAATGGCAGTGAAAGATAAATACCATATGATCTACCTTTAACAGGAACCTAAACAACAAAAAAAAGAAACAAGCAAAATACAGTCAAAGACACTGAAATAGAGGACAGGCAGAAAGTGACCAGAGGAGAGAGAAGAGGGAGTTTCAGGGGAAATGGGGAAGGGTTTACAGGAACAAAGTTAAAAGACACATGGACAAAAACTAGGGGGAGGGTGGTAATGGGAGGGAAGTTGGGAGGGAAGGGTGGGTGGGCTGGATTGGGAGTAAAGGGGAGAAAACTGTACTTGAACAATGATTAAAATAAAATTTTTTAAAAAAAGAAAATACAGTTCTGATTCCCAAATATGACATTGTTATCCTCATTAGACCTGACAGCTCCCGGGAAGACTTTTTCCTCCAATCTGCTCTCTGTTGGGCCTGGGTAAAGGGAAGGGCCTGGGACTGCCTCCTGCTAGCCATGCAACCCCGATGCGACCCTGGGGAATTGTGGGTGAGGTGCCCGGGTTGTCCCTCGTTAGCTGGAGGACAGGTTGCAGGCACCCAGCTCCCTGAGCACAGTTAGTACTATTCATGTGGGGGCTTGCCCAGCACAGACGTTATAAGACTTCACAGGGCTAAGAATTTTGCAAAACTTGAGGGAGGGGAAGGTTGTTATTAGGAGCCCAAGAAGACCCTGGTGACCCTTTCCTTCTGCCCAGAGCCTTTTTTTTCCTGTTTGTTAGACAGTTGTGCTCAGTTGTCAAGTCTACCATCGTGGGTAGAGAGACACAGGTTAGAGGGCGTGGGGGTAATGGGGCACGAAAAAGGACCCGGAGGATAAGGAGGCTCGAGGCCTCATTTGTCATGGTGAGCTTTGTGACCTGGGGGACGTCCCTTAATTTGCAGGATTTAGTGATTGTGCACTGAGTGCACACCTATGTGGTGTGCTTTCCGGTAGGTAAAAAGGAAGTTCAACAAAAAGAGAGCTAACCCTCAGAGACTGGGGTCAAGGAGCCCACGTGCCCTGGTGGCTCAGGAGCCCACACCCGCACTGGGAGGGGCTTAGTGGGGTGCAGGAAGGGCTTCCGGTGTGCTCCGCAGGCAGTCTGCCTGGCCTCAAGTTTATCGCTAATTGTTAACATTGTTCTACTGATATCTTTTGATGACCATTTTTAAAAACAGCCATCGTGCTATACAGCACAGCCCCAGGGCACAGGTACCGTCTAACTGTATCTTTGTCCTTTTGAGCCCTTGCACCCATCCGGCCCGCCCCTACCACCTGCCTCTGGCCGCCCCCCCCCCAAGTATGTTCTCTTCTTCTATGAGTTCGTCTTTTAAAGATCCCACATGTGAGTGGGGTCATACGGTATTTGTCTTTCTCTGCCTTATTTCACTTAGCATAATGCCTTCAGGATCCACCCATGTTGTCACAAATGGCAAGACTTCCTCATTTTCCTGGCTGTATAGTATTCCATTGTATACGTGCCCTGATGACCATTTTTAGTTGCAGTACAGTCGTCCCTCCCTGAACCTTTATCAAGGTTCACTTATTGCGGGTTCACTGAAGCCTCGATATAGCAAGGGACGACTGACTGTATACTTTACTGGTGAGTACCCATATATAATTATATATGTTGTTAAAATTACATAGGTTTAAGAGTGTAGAAAGTGTTTAAGAATATACGAAGTGTTTATAAGAATGTGGGAAAGGTTAATAAGAGAGTGGGAAAGGTTTATAGGAGTGTGGGAAGGGTTTGTAAAGCCTTAAAATATATATAAATAATAAAATAAATATAACACCGCTACTTCAAGGATATTTTCCTATCTCAGGGGTCTCTGGAACGGGACTCCAGTGATAGGACTCCAGGGACTCCAGGTGAGGGATAACTGTAATCAGGTGAGTAGTCATTTAAGTGCCGTCATCAAGAGACCAGCCCTTGAGGGAGATGTATGTAGTGACTTGGGCATTTGTTGTCCCATCTCCAACCTAGCGGTGGCCCAGGGCTTTGTCCCTCCCCTGCTGCTCCAAGACTGTAACACTGGGCCAGTCAGCCCCTCCTTTCCTTCCCTCCAGGTCACTGGACACATCGCCGTGGTCTTGAGCTGTCCCAGCCACTGTGGCGCCCACAGGCACTGCCTGGCCTGCCAGGGCCTCCTTGCCCCTTATGGGAGCATCTGGGAAATGAAAACCTACCACGTCCATTCCCATCATGGTTTTGGGGTGGCACTCTAAAGGATTTTTCTGCAAAATCAAAGGAAGTCTTAGCAGTTACACACAGTTCTGTAATCGCAGTGGTGTGAGCCCCTCCAGACTCAGGGACCCGGCTCAGTGTGAGAATCAGAGCTGGGCCAGCACCCTCGCCACAGCTGTCATTTTCTTGAAGTCATCCTCTTTCAGGGCCGCCTACCCCAGTTCCACAAATCCTGTCAGACCTTCCCAAACCCCTTGCCTCCCCGTTACTGTGGAGACAGCAAAAACCTCTGTCCTGGCAGACCATGCCTGGGAGGGGCTGGTTGCTCCAAAGTCCCCCTCCCAGCCTTCCCCCACCCAGGTACCTCATAGGGCTGCCACCTGCTGCTTTGTGACAACTGCTCCTAGGAGGGTCCACCAGGCTCCTCCAGGCTTGCTAGCACAGCAACCACTTTAGACTAAAACATGCAATCAAAAGAGTGGACTCCCACTGTCTCTGCTACAGCCGATGGTCCTTGGTCCTTGCGGAAGGATTGAGTACAGTCACAGCAAGGGGAGCATTTCCTCCAGGATGCATGCGCCCGCTGCAGCTGGGGACACCAGGGGGCGCGAGGGGCTCGGCTCCGGCTCCGTGGAGGCTGCTACAGCTGTATGCTTCTGGAGCAGCCAGGGTCTGGCTCAGACAGGAGTGGCCACATTGCATAGAGAGGAAACTGTCACGGAGCTCTGATCGCGGGGCTGGGAAATGCGGCTGTCCCCCAGCGCACCTTTCTAGCCTCAGAGGCTACTGAATGCCAGCAGCACCCAGAGCCTCAAGGGGGCACGTGGGAGGGGAACGTGTAACCTGGGACAGCCACCAGTGGTGGCAAAGGAAGTCCTCAAGGTGGGGGCTGCACGTCAAGCGCCAGGTGCTGCGCTGAGGTTGCAGCGTTGGCCACATCTGGGGATAAGGGAACAAAGCGGAACACGATGGATCATCTTACCCCCAAAATGTTGATTTTGTATAGTGTACTTTCTATTCATTGCTGTCTTATGGATAGTATGCATTGGATTAGAACTTCCATATGCTTTACAAAAAGCAGATGGTTGTATTATTAGTATTTTTAGTATCTTTTACATCATAGGCATTCCTAAAGTGTCGTGTGCTCATCCTGGGGGCAGAGCGGGTGGGGGGGTGCACGGGGGGCGCAAAGGAGGATCAGGTACTTTGGAGACCTTCCTCTGGCTTCTCCGGATGAAGTTGTTCTCATAGAGAGCACGCACCTCCGGAGTATGGAAGTCGAACACCAGGTCAGCAGGTGATGGTGGAACCATTTAGAGGTGCCGGGACATCCCCAGGCCGGGGGAATGGGAACTGAGTCAGAGGAGCTAAGCGCTGGGCCCTCTGTCACCCCATGTAAGCCTGGACCGTGCATCTGAGCAGGGTCACACACGTGTCCACACAGCCTCCTCCCACCGCTCAGCCGTACTGTAGAAACGACTTTTAGTGTAAAATCGGCAGAGCCAATCCCGCCACTTGTCTAGGCTCCTCCTCCAGAGCTTGCAGGCTTCGGTCTTCTCAGCCGAGTCGGGGGAGATGGCGGAAGGTGACGGGCAGCCCTACCACATCACTCCCCCAAAGAGGGAAGCAATCATTCCTTGGACAGAGAGGCAGAACAGGATGGCCGTGAAGACGCTGGGCTCTGCCCTCTGCCTGGGTGGCCTGTGGTGGGAGTGCCCTTTCTCTGGGCCTGCGTTTCCCCTGCTGTGAGAGCCTGCCTCACAGGGCTGTTGAGAGGATCGAATGAACCCGCATGTGCAGAGTGCTTGGACCAGTGCCCAGCACTTAGAGCTCAGTGAATGGCAGCGGTGCTGAGTATCCCCGTTATGGATTTACATATAGCAGTCCTACAGCCTTTAGATGTGTTTGCATTACAGTGTCACCTCTAAGTATTAACTTCATCTGGTTGGGAGGAAATGGAAGGTCACAGAGGCTGAATGACTGGGATCCAGTCTTTGTGAACCCCTAGTTCATTGCTCTTTACACCAAAATGCCTCCGTTAAGATTAAGACAAATACGCATATGTCTTGTTTATGTATTCATGTATGTGTGTGAGTAGATAGATAATGTATACATACAGCAGCCCCCCTTTATCCACAGTTTCATTTCCTGTGGTTTCAGTTGCACACAGTCAACCACACTCCGAAAACACTGAATGGAAAATTCCAGACATAAACAATTCATGCATTTTAACATGTGTGTTCTTCTGAATGGCGGGATGAACTCTCACACTAGTCCCGCCTCGGACATGATCACCCTTTGTCCAGGGTCCCCACACTGTATACACTCCCTGCCCCTTGGCCACTTGGTGGCCATGTTGGCTATCGGAGGGACTCTCCCAGTGTCGCAGGGCTTGTGTGCCAGTCACCCTTGTTTGACTCACTAAGGCCACAGGCACGGGGCCTTTGTCACAAAGCACTGTTAGAAGTGGTCTGTTTTATTAGTTATTACCGTTAGCCTCTTCCTGTGCCCAGTTTGTAAGTTAAACTTTATCATAAGCCTGTGTGTGTGAGAAAAAACATAGTGTACACAGTGCAGGCTTCTGTGGTATCCACAGTTTCAGGTATCCACTGGGGTCTTGGAACGTATGGCCTGCAGTGAGGGAGGACTTTCGTGTGTGTGTGTGTGTGTGTATGTGTATAAACAAGAATATATATCTGTATATATTCATTTATATTTATTCATGGGCATGACCCTTTGCTTCCTTGGCCGATAACCAAACATTCTCCATTTTTTTATCATGTAAGAAATGGGCTCACCTTCGGAAGTCTGTACTTTTCCCTGAGATGAACTCTGAGGCACGCCCTCTCTGCCTTTTTGTGTGTAAATGCGGCATCTCTTTCCATCCTAAAAGGAAATGAGCAGAAGAAAGGATCACAGGAGGCAGAAAGCTCAGGACCTGCCAGCCCCTGCTCAGGGAGCCAGACCCTGGGCTACTTCGCCCTCTGAGTCCTGCTGCCCACAGACAGGGGGATGGGGCAGGAAGCCACATTTCTAACAAGCTCTTGAGCGATTCTTCAGCCAGCTGAAACAGCTAAAACACACAGAAATGGGGGTGCTTTGGAGGCATGTGGTATTTGGGGATGTAATAGAAATCTGTTTCTCTTCCTTGCCACTCCCCTCTAGGGGTTCCCTTCCCTGTTTGGAAGGAGGCATCCCAAACAGTGGGGAGGACTGTGAAGTGCTCCAGGGACCCCAAACTGGACTTGTGATCTTGTTGGTTTGAAAGAAACTCCCTTGCTCTCCTAAGCAGGCACCTTTGGGGACGTCAGCCAAGTTCACAATACTGCCCCTTGCCCGCATCCTCCCCCAGAAGTGCATTACTGGGGGCCGAATTTGCACACACGCCCCTGCTTTCTGGCTGGACTGGATTGGGCCAAGCCTGGTAAATGAAGCCTTGGCTCTGGCAACTGAGGGCTGGGACTGAGGAAGACAGACTTGCAGGGTGGCTGGGGCTGTGACAGGTGGATGTGGAGGCCATCGGCTGCCATCTTCCAGGGGCCACGTGGTCTGGGTAACTGATGGAGGAGAGAGCTCACTGCTGAGAAGGAAGAGCAACCCTGCCACGTGGGGACAGAAGCAATGGCCAGGGATGGAAAGAAGGCTGTGGCTTCACAGCAGCTCCCTGGTTCCTGGTTCCGGCCCCAGTGGGGCCTGATGGGGTTTCTTTCAGCTCACGGGTTTGGCGAAGCATGTTTGCATGAAGCATTATTTGCATGAAGATAAACTCCCGTTTTCATTTTCAGGTGGCTACACTGGTTTCTGTTCTTGACTGCAAGTTTTGAAATCATCTTAATCACGACCAGAGAGGTTGATGAAGGCAGGGCTGCAGCAGAAGCACTCGAATGAAGCTACTTGTGCCGTCCCTGGGCTCGGGCCCTCCCTGAACCCCCTGCCCTCCACAGAACGCCCGGCCTGGCCCACGCAGGAGGGGACATTGGGTTCGACCTGCTAGTTTGGAGAGGGAAGCAGAGCAAGTGACCTACCCGTGACGTCAGTGACCTGGGGCATGGGCAGAAGCAGGTCTTTTTTCCCCTCCCAAGATTTTACAATGAAAAATGTCAAACATACAGTGAAACCTGTATACTCACCCTTGAGATTCTACCATGAGCATCTTATTACACATGTTTTATCATGTATTTATCCCCCTCTAACCATGCATTTGTCCATCTTGTTTGTTGATGCATTTCAAAGTTATAAATATCAGTACTCTTTCCCCCAACACTTTAACATGCATATCATCAATTACAGTGATGTGTTTGCTTATGGTTTTATCATCTATCAATTACTTATCTCTATGTATCTATCATCTATCATCTTGTTATATTGATTCTGTTTCTGTGTGTAACTCCAACCCCTATTGAGATATGAAAACAGCACAGTCAGCTGAGTCATTCCCTCACCCCTATTCCCAGACAGCGCCTACTCCACAGCCCCAGCGGTAACCACTGTCTTTTCGCCACCGCAGATTGGTGTCGTCTGTCATGGAACTTCACCCAAATGTAACCACACGCTACAGATGCATCCTTTTGTATAGGGCTGCTTTCACTCAGTGTAGAAACTTCTGAGATCCATCTAGGTTCTCTATTTATCAGTAATTAGTTCCTTTTTATTACTGAGTATATTCTACCATAAAAATACATCACATCTGTTCATTCATTCTGCTGTCGATGGACAGCCAGGCCTTTTCCTGTTTTGGGCTCCTGCGAACGAAGCTGCTGCGAACATTTCTGTACAAGTCTTTCTGTGAACATGTACATTCCTCTCTCCTAGGTGATACCCAGGCATGGAATTACTGAGTGGTAGGGTAATTGGGCTGACTAAGCGTAGTTGTATCAGAAACTGTCAGACCTTTTCCCAAGTTTTTATACTATCTTACATTTCAGTAACCAGAAGAATCCAGTTATTCACATCCAGCCATTCTGGGGTATGTGTAATAGTACCTTTGTGTGATTTTAATTTTCATTTCTAAGATATCAGGCTTTTTTTCCCCATGTACTAATTGGCCATTTGTATATCTTTGTGAAGTATTTGTTCACCTCTTTCCCTCATTTTATTTTGCTTTTATCATTGAGTACAGAAATTCTTTATATATTCTTGATACCAGTCCTTCATTGGGTATGTTTTGCAAATATTTTCTCTGTTTGTGTCTTGCCTATTTATCTTCTTAATGGTGTCTTCTGATGCACAGGCTTTTAATTTTGATAACATCTAATTTGTCATTTAAAAATTTTTAGGATGGGAAGGAAAATTGAGACAACTGTACTTGAACAACAATAAAAAAATAAAAATAAAAATTTCAAAAATTTTTTCATGGTTATTGCTTTTAGAGTCATGTCTAAGACATCTTTGCCTCCTTCCAAGATGCAAAGATATCCTATGCTGCTTTAAAGTGCTTCACGATTTTAGCTTTTATGTTTTGGCCTGTGATACGTACCAGAGTTCAAGTCACAAATGGTACTGTAGCGATTGCTGTCCCATAGCTAAGGTAAAGGGATGTTGTAGTATAATCGAGAGGCGTGGAGGGTTAAACAGATTGTTGTTTTATTGACCCCTTTCCAAACATTCTATCTAGGTGTAGACCTCTTTCAGTGTTAATGTTATCAGTAGTGAAAAAAAATCGGAACATAGAAGTCAATAAAAATGAACGGGCAGTAGAGTGCATCGTTACGTGGATTTGGTTTACGATTAGTGGAGTCAATCCTGCCACTTGGAAAAATTATTTATTTATTTTTGTTTTTTAGAGAGAGGGGAAGAGAGGGAGGAAGAGAGGAAGAGAAACATCAATGTGTGGTTGCTTCTCGTGCACCCCTAACCAGGGACCTGACCCGCAACCCAGGCATGTGCCCTGACTGGGAATCTAACCAATGACCCTTTGGTTCAAAGGCTGCTCAGTCTACTGAGCCACACCAGCCAGGGCAATCCTGCCTCTTTTTTTTAAAGTGACAAGGACGGGTATAGAAGGCTACTATTTGCTAGTATTCATGTTAATGCTTATATATGCTCTGATGTCTGAAGCTGTGTCTACATGTAACTTGTGAACCATTTTGATGCCTGCTTCTAAGTATTGTATTCTTCGTGATGAAGCTCTTGGAAAATCGAACAATGGATGAGAAGTCACGCCTCTTGCCATGGGGAAGCAGGCTGGCCCCGCTGTCTTGCTATTATTTCTTATATTAGGTGACTATATACATTTGTCACACACACACACACACACACACACACACACACAAGACGAGTAGTTAGAAAACAATCTCATCCACTGATTGACCATCCCATTTGGGTGTTTTGGTCTTTGATCTGTCCAGAAATAAAATGAAGGAAAACCAGGACATTAGTTAATCAAACAGATGTCCTATCTGCCAACAGATTTGTTGCCCTGGCATATTAAATATTTTATAGGATCAGGCGTATGGTCTAAATATCTGAGCATTTTCTTTTTATAAGCCCACTTGAGCTGAGAACAGTTACTACCTCTGTTCTACTTCTGCTTCTTCATTATGCTTGGTTTTTAACATGCCATAGGCAAAACTAGCCAACATTCAAGGAATGCTGCTTCCCCCCTGCCAAGTATTATCTTAGCACTGACATCATTTCTGTGGTTGTATTTACTTTTTAAACTGGCCTCCCTTTACTGCAGAGCCAAGCATAATACCATTCTAAGTAATTTCTAAGTCATGCTTTCTTTCAGAAAAAATACAATAGACAAGATTTCCACTAAAGGCAGGCCTTTGTACTCTCTTAATTTGCTCTAGGTCATTAATCTTTTCACTTATAATCATCTTAGCAACAGGACTCAGGCAGCTATTGTGTACTTGATCGTCAGCAAATAGCCATGGTGGCAGAATTATTTTTCTTTTGTAACATATAATGAACATTTAACCTCAAGATGGATGTCTCAATTCTTAGCTGATTACTGAAAGACTCTTAAATTAATCCTACCTTGAACTTAAAAAATACATATAGATTGCACTTATTTAAAGATCAGTCTTTAGCAGTGAAAAATTGTTATTGATATTCATACTCCATAATACCCACCTAAAATATTACTAGTATCTTATTTTTATTGCATTTTCTGTAGCCAGGAGGATGTCCTTATTTTTTGGAGGTATATGGCTGAAGTACTTAGGGGTGAAGTATAGAAGGCTTGTAACTTACTTTAAAAGTGTTCTTTCTATCTATCTATCTATCTATCTATCATCTATCTATCTATCTATCATCTATCTCTGTCTATCATCTATCCAACTACTCTACCTGTAAGCAAATACGTCAGAATATCAGAAAGTAGTCAGTTCCATCTGATTGTAGGTCTCAGCAATCTGAATTGTCTGCATATATATTGGGTATTCATTATATTCTATTTTCTGTAGCTTTAAAATTTTCATAATATACAGTCACAAATTTGTTCCTAGTCTTTGAGAAGCCAGGTCACATTGTGCTTTCTAGGCTTTTTTTTTTTTTTCCTCACATGTGAGACCAAGAAGTTTGCATTAAATGCTCTTGAAGGCCCTCTCCTTCTGGGTGCCAACCCTGAGTCCTCACAATTTGAAAGCTTTCTACTTGCCAGGAGGGAGAGTTTTATTTTATTTATTTATTTAAAAGATTTTGTTTTATTTGTTTTTAGACAGAGGGGAAGGGAAGGAGAAAGAGAAGGAGAGAAACATCAGTGTGGTGCCGCCTCTCATGCGCCCCAAACTGGGGACCTGGCCTGCAACCCAGGCACGTGCCCTGCCAGGGAATCAAACCAGCGATCCTTTGGTTCTCAGGCTGGTGCTCAATCCACTGAGCCACCCCAGTCAGGGCAAGGAGGGAGAATTTTAGCAAACCTGTAAAGATAGGCTCGCCATTTTCGTCTGAATAGTTAAATTGAGGTCCATTACAATGTGCCCAGATCAGAAAGTGTTCAACTGCTTAAAAACGACATACCGAGTCGCTCGTTTTCATTTCTGGTCACACAGGTGGAACCCAGGCGCTGCCGACGCCACGGCACCGTTCACTCTGGCAGAGCACTGTCCTGGGGCAGAGGCACACAGCGCGAGGAAAGGAAGAGCAAAGAGGAAGGGACCGGGCGGACTTCTCTCTGCTCGGGAAGGGCAGGGAAGCTGGGTGCACTCACTTCTCCTCGATGATCTGCTTCTGGTACTCCTCGTACTCCTCCCTCGTCATGCCTTGGGCTGCGGCAGGGTCCGAGGCCCCTCCTTCTTCTTTTTTCTCTTCGGACCCGCCACCAAATCCTAAATTCTTCACCTGGTTACTTATCATAGTTTTCATAAAGAAAGCCATTGTTTCTGCCCCAGAAAAAGAAAACCAAAACTCAGACAAAATCTGAAGAAAAAGAAAAAAAAGACAAAAACCGCCAAATAGCCTCAGTGACAGCCACACGTTTAGGAGCAAAGGACTTTGCACAGGCTCACCCCTCCCAGGGCGTGCTGAGGGGGAGAGCGGTGTGCGGGCTGTAAGCTGGATTAGAGAGGCGAGCTCCCTCGTGGGCAGAGGCAGATGGTTCAGATTACTGAGCTGTACAATCAGATGGGACCGACCCCTTCCTGATTAATACAGCGAGCTAATTTCAGAGGGGAAAAAAAAAATCCTTCCCATTCTCCACCCCTCTCTCCCCACCCATCTCTAAAATTTAAATTATAAGCACAGCAGGGCTTCTGCTTCAATTAAATTCAGCGCAGCTGACATTATACGGCTGCAGCGGAATTTCCAAATTCCAGCCCTTGAGCAGACTGTCCGGTTGAAAACTGAGTCCATTGAGGCTCAAAATCCAAAATGCTTCATTAAGCAACAATAATCCTTTGATCCATCATTTTCTCTCATTGGACTTTTAAGTCCAGTGTGAGGATTTGCTTTCGACTTGCTTGGATTCTGTCCTGCTTCCGTGGCTAGTTACCACGTCCCTTACGTAAACACCCAGGGGCGGCCAGTTCAAAGGCAGCGCCAGCGGGTCCGCAATTTCCATCCGGAAGGTGGTGGCAGCCTTCTGCTCTGAAACTGTTACACTTCTGCGTGGAAGTGATGCCCTGGACACTTTCAGCGCTCTGTCCACAGGACAGGGACATATGTGAGTCGCATCTCGGGTGTGTAGCAGGCCACCGTTTTCTCTTACAGATAGCGCCCTTCCTGGGTGCTCTCTTTAAGCTTGGTGGTGTACGGTGTAGGTGGAGAAAGCCTTTGGCAATATTCTGTCACACACCAGATTCTCAATGGGCGTGGTGCTCCTCGGGTCAAGGGAGGAATTGAGTGTGGCTAAGACTTTAATCTACGTAGTCTCTTTCTAATTAAAGCTCCCCAAGCCAGGGCTGGGAGGATGGGGGCAGATGTGGGCTACTTGTCACTGCTTATTATTTTATCCGTAGAAGCCAGCCCTCCCAGCAAGCAGACGACCCTCCTTTAGATTGCAAGGAACTATAGAAACTGGATTTTTGCCTAAAATGCTTGTTTTATATATCTAAAGATCTGCTTTCTGGCTACCATTTGCTACCCTATTTTAACATGTCGCTCTTTTTTACTCAGAATATTTTATTTCAAGATACAGGTCTGCCTGTAGGTTATACTCTTTATTATCAATATTCTTTATTATTTATTTTATTTTATTGATTATGTGACTAATTGTCCTGAGTTCTCCCGTTTGCCCCCCTCCACCCTCTCTGGCATTCCCCACACCACTGTTCATGCCCACGGGCCCTGCCTATGGGTCCTCTGGCTGCTCCATTTCCTATGCTGTGCTTTGCATCCCCATGGCTTTTCTGTAACTACCTGTTTGTACTTAATCCCCTCACCTCTTCACCAGTTCTCCCACACCCCCTCCCATCCTGCAACCCTCAAAACCCACTCCAGATCCACGCTTCTGTCTCTCTTCTTGTTTGCTTAGTTTGCTTTCTAGGTTGAATTGTTAACAGATATGTACTTATTGCCATTTTGTTGTTCGTAGTTTTGATCTTCTTTTTCTTAAATAAGTCCCTTTAACATTTCACATAATGGTTTGGTGATGATGAACTCCTTTAGTTTTTTTCTTGTCTGGGAGGCTCTTTATCTGCCCTTCAATTCTAAATGACGGCTTTGCTCAGTAGAGCAATCATGGCTGTAGGTCCCTTGTTTTCATGACTGAATATTTCTTGCCAGTCCCTTCTGGCCTGCGAAGTTTCTTTTGGGAAATCAGACAGTCTTATGGGAATTGCCCTGTAGGTAACTGCTTTTCTCTGGCTGCTTTTAAGATTTTCTCTTTATCTTTAACCTTTAGCATTTTAATTATGATGTGCCTTGGAGTGGGCCTCTTCGCATCCATCTTGTTTGGGACTCTCTGTGCTCCCTGGACTTGCATGTCCATTTCTTTCACCAAATAAAAGTTTTATTATTTTTTCAAATAAACTTCCAATGTTTTGCTCTTTCTTTTCTCCTCTGGCACCCGTATGATGCAAATGATGCAGGTCAGGTGCAAGGACTGGCTGTAGCCACTGACCACCAATGTCTGTCTTCCGTGGAGGATCAGCTGTGTGGGGGCAGGGTGGTGGTGCTCCAATGTGGTCTGTAGCTATCACTGGGTACGCTGGCCCTGAAGTTTCCCAGGAGGTGCAGGCCAAGGTCAGCCCCTATCTGTGCTTTGCCCAGGGCTACTCTGCCTGAGCTATGAAGCAGTAAGAGATAGCTGCTACTTGTGCTGGCCTTGGGGATTTCTAGGTGAAGCCAAGCTGTGAATTTAGGCTGCTACAGTAGTTCCAGGTCTGGAGGCTCACTGAAGCCAGCTGCTGCTTGTTTGAGAGGATTTAGGAAGTTGTGAAGCAGGAGCCAAGACCAACCATTGGAAAAGCAGCTTGGGTGGGCATGTCAGGTGAGTCTCTGGGGAACTCCTGGGTGGGGCAAACAGTGTTAGCCACATTGATGGAGTCACAGATACAGCACCAGGCTGCTGGCTCTGTGGCAATGTCGGGGGAGGGTTCAGAAAAGGGACAATAGCTTCTGCCCACCTTTCTGCCTGGGAAAGAGCTGTCCCCAGCTCTTGCCTTGATGCCAGACGCTTCAGTTCCTCCCCGTATGCCACTGCTGTTTCAAGCTGCTGCCCCAGTGCTGGAGCCCAGAGGAAGTGTCTGATTAAGTCCATGTGCGGGTTCAGTAAGAGGAACTACTTGGGACTCCAGATGTTTCTTCCACCAACTCAGTCCCTGCTGGTTTTTCCAGCCAGAAGGGTTATCTTGCTCTCAAGATATCCCTCCTGAATTTTTATGCACCGCATGTGGATGTGGGACCAGTCCTTTCTGCATCTCTGCCCATCCTACCCGTGTGGATGGATGTAGTTTCTTTAATTTCACAGTTGTCAGACTTCCATTCAACTTGATTTCTGATGGTTCTGGGTGATGGTTGCTCTATATTTTAGTTGGAACTTTGATATGGTTGTGCGAAGAGGTGAGCTGTGCTTACCTACGCCGCCATCTTGCTAAAATGGTCTCAGTTTGAAAGACTAACAGACAAGGAGGACAAGACAGAAACTTTGCGCAGTGCTGACTGAGGATGTACATTAACAGCCCCACTCTCACTGTGGATGCACTGCTCGGAACTCGACATTCAAACCACTGTGTGAGTTACTGTATTTCCTCTGCACTGAGGAGGGCTACTCGTATTAATAAGGTCTTACAAAACTTTTCAGATGATTAAACGCCAGAGAGCCTGTATTTCTGTTTTGCTTCTCAGTTCAGCACCACTCTTAGAAAATACTGCACAGCTGTCTCATGACATAAAAAAAAAACCTTTATTTCCCATAGACAATTTGGTGAAGATCTGTCCTATAGAATAGTTTTGGTCAGAAAATAAAATCCCCCAAACCAACTTGAAATTTGGTAGGTCTGAACCAGTTAATCTCTGTTGAAGAACAAAATAAAAAACCAAAATAATAAAAACCCATTTCATTATGTTTTACTGTAAGTTATTTGTATTTATTATAACATCTACCACTAAAATTCCACTTTACTAGGAATTGGGAAACATTGATGATAGTGGTGTCCACTCTCAACTCCAGCGACAGTTTGTAAAGCAGACTCTCTGGTCCTTTTACATGTGGGAGGGTGGAGGTGTTAGGGGAGGGTGTCAAACATTGGAGACCCTCGGGTGGTAGCTACGCCAGTGCGACAACTGAATACTCCAGTATTTGTTTGAGATCAGATCTCTCAACCTCTCCCCAGCAGATGATTCCATTGAAAATGGAATGTCTACAACTTTTTATTCAATTTATTACAATGGTCTTTCTACTGGACATGCAGTAACTATATTTGCAGCTGCATGTAGAACTCATTCCTCCAGAAGGGAAAATAAATACCCCAGGGTCTGTGAAATGGGAACACTAAGGGTCACCCCTTCAAAGTCTTCCCGGCCTGCTTGAACCGAGGCCCACAACCGGACTGTGGTCCACAAGGCCATGTCCCCAGGGCCCCAGTGTTCAGGCCTCTGCACCTCGTGTCCACCATGCTGCCCGACAGGCTCCCTCGCCAGGCTTTCGGTTTCCTTTGACTTCTTTCGAACCCACCTGATGTATTGAAATCTTTTATTTTACCCAGTTCCTCTCAGAAGAGCAGTCCATTGCCTTAGCCTACCATTTTCTGAGCCCACCTCCCAAGGATTCTCCTTTACAAGGCTACCAACGTGGGAGGTGAGTATGAGGAGTACACTGAAGGGCATCTTTATGGAGTGGCAGAGCCGACAACTCAAACCCCAGGTTGTCTGACCCCAAAGCACTCTTTCCTTCTCATATTGCATGGACTCTGGGAACTGGGATTACTTGGTTCAAATGGTGCTTGCTAAAAAGATTAAAAGATTTTTTAAATTGCCATTAGTAAGGACTAAGAGTTCCAAATTAACTCCTTTTAACCAGTATTTGGTTATTAAAAGTGAAAACATCAAATACATTGGTTTAACTCATTTGTATTTTCATTACCAGAAAGGGTTAGCATTTATCCATCACTATTTCTACTTCTCTTTTTACGCTTCCACCAGGATTCTGCAGGTGGTATGCCGCCCAGGGCAGAGTGCGTAGAAGATCATAAATGGAATACTATCACAAATCAGGGCCTATGTGGAAAATAAATAGCTACTTATTACTTGAGACCAATGAAGGAAAAGGTAAATTTACTAAAATATTTCTTTATTTGAATAAGGTCAATGTCATTTCTGGAATTCCAGCTAGCATCAAATAACAATCCAGAAAAAAAAACACTTGACAAAATGTTACCCAATTGAAATTAACAGTGGATAGAAAACTCTTTAAAACTTTAAAAGAAATATATTAAAAAGGCAACATAGAGATCTAAAAAGTTGCAAGTGGCGATTTCACATTAGATCCTATAAGTAAAAAGATCCCAATATAATCATCTGTTTGCCATCTCCCTGCGGGGAGCACACGGGCAGGAAAAGATAATCACATCTGAGTATTCACAACCGTGATTAGGTTCTTGACAAAGACCCCGCGTCTCCGCGATGCAGCAGATCTGGCAATACCTTATTCAAGTAATTTTTGTTTTCCCCAAGTTATCAAAAAGTACAACTGTCTGAGATAAAATGTCGAAAAAATCCGATCAGGAGAGCAAGAAGCTTTAGCAGGCAGACGTGAAGATGGGAGTTTTTCACGGCTGAACGTGATCTGAAAATGATTTTGTCAGTTAAAAGCCATCGACCAAAGTACAAAGAGCTGCAGGCAATGATCTGGGTTTGGGGTGTAGCTGCTGCCACGCCCACAGGCCCAGTGACAGGGACACTGAGAAAACTGCAAGCACAAGAGTCAGTGCGCATGTGCGGCCGTGACGGCGGGTGGTCAGCGGAGGCGTCCTGCTCTCAGCTCGGCCGAGGGCCAGCAAACGGCGCTGGTTTTCCCGCTGCCCCTCTCAGCGGCTCGAACACCAGTGTGCTCGGAGTCACCTGAGGGGCCTGCCGAACCCGATTCTGAGGCCGACCCCCGGGTTTTGGTTCAGGCGGTCTGGAATGGAGCCCGAGCATCTGTATTCTTAACAAGCACTCCATGACCCGGATGGACCACACTGTGAGAAACACTGATTTCCTTTAATACACAACAAAAAACCGTTTCTTGTTTGCAGCTTCATAGTAAAGTTGCAAGCCGAATAAAACACCCAAACAACTGGAACACAATAGGTACATTAAATGGGCATTGGGCATTATGTAATAGCATTTCTGCTTAAAAGTGGCATCATAAGTATGACTTACACTAAAATTTTAAATCATTTTTGTTTTAATCTAAGGCACCTGTAAAATACTTGCTGGTGTGAGAGAAGTTAACAAATTCAATTATACAAAACAAATGAAAGAATCTGGCAGTGACTGATTTTTCCAGAGAGCAAACATTTTTCTTCAGAAATGAACTAAAGTCAATTGTTTTCAGAAAGTAAAAGAAATTTCAAATACTACAATAAACACCTGTGTGAACCATGCTGCTGAGTGGTTTTCTGCAAAGGAAGCTACCAGGCAGGGAAGATTCGGAGCACGCTCTCGCACGACGGCGTCTGCACCCCCAGCAGGCACGGCCGGGGCGCCAGGGCTGCAGCCTGGAACAGAACACGAGCCGCGTGGATCTGGGTCCTCCGCCGCGTTCAGGCTCACGTGACCACGGACTTTTTAATACTGAACACTTTGAAGCCTTTCACCTCGAGGATTCCCAAGTTCACAGTCTACAGCTGAAACACTCTTCTGAGGCATTCATTTTTTTTTCAGGAGGGGTAAGTTCTGTGGCGATGATGTCCCCGAAACGTGAATTTGGAAATGTCAAGGCTACAAGGAGAACACTGGCGAGGCGCGCTGCGGTGACCGGTGGGCAGTCAGTGGCGGCTGGAGGGCCCTTGGTCAGCGGCCGCAACAAGTGCCAACACACAGAGCAATGTCAGGCCGTTTGCACACACGGGGCACGTCAGGTGCTGCTGTGCCGGAGCGTCCGTCCGAGTCTCTGTGCAGACTTGAGGCCGACGGCCCAGTCTGCAAACGACATCTTAGAACAGATTTACGACGACTTGGAAGAATGAAGTAACACTATTTTACAAAACAGTATTGCTTTGGATTCTACAACAAAGGAAGGTATCTCTTTTAGGGAACTAAAAGAGACGAGTGTTTGGAAGCAGCAAAAGTTAGCACATCAGCCGTGAGAGCTAAAGAAGTGCATTTAAAAACGTCACTGACAGACTGTTCTGTAACACCTGGAACTCCACACAGACTATCAACCCCTTCCAGTCTGACATTTCCAGCTTAAGTTTTTTGACAAGTGCCGTACAGTATCCTCAGTTCTGGCATTAAAAAAAAAAAAAAAAAAAAAAGCAGAAGTATTAACTCCATTTTCCAAATTTTGCCTTCAGAAATCTTAACACCGCTCCTAGCCAGCCTCCTTGGTGTACAGGGGCGTGCGGAGCCGCGGACACTGAGTGCCGTAAACCAGGCTGCAGCAGTGGGTTTGTGAACTGAAACGTTCTCTGAACATGCAATCTGAGCTGAGCTTAGAAGCTGCACAACAGGGTGGAAGTTCCTTAAACTACAAATACAGATGCAAACGTCATTTTCCTAACATTGAACGGACACATCAGAATGCAGACATTCAGCCTGAGCCATCTCGAAACGCACACGTTTCCGGCAAAACGCCCACGACTACTGTCAGAGGAGTGTGCTCACCAATTTTTTTTTTTCTTTTGGCAAAGAGCAATTCTTAATATTCCCCCAAAATTTCATTGATAATCAGAGGGAAAAATACTTCAATTAACATTCTGAAGCCCATCACCCAGATCCTAATGCTCTCAGACAAAACAGTCTTTGATTTCGAAGGGAACAGCGTTAGACTCCAGGACCGAGAGATTGGGTCTTTGAGCACGAAATTCTGACCTCTGTGACTGGGGTCACAAACTAATCACCATGAGGGCTCTTGTCTGACCTCCTGTTCTGGGGGGCAGGAGGGCTAGTGTGTTTTGTGAAATAAAGAAACCTCCAACATCCAAACTTAGGGGTTAACTTTCATATTTGGGGTTCCCCCCATTTTCTATTATTTACCCTCTTATTTAGCAATAGGAATACTGAAGATCAGTGGCTGCATTCATTCTACTGGCCAGAAATTCACTGAAGTTTAAATAGACTTTATGCACTATGAACAAATTTACACGTGGCTGTCTTTAAGGTCTCTTCCTACTGCAAACCAATGTTCAAAGTTGTTTTATACAAAACCGAATAATTTAGCCTATGAAGCAATTTAAATACTTACAGTCCCTCAGAAAGACAACATTTTGTACATACATACATGATGTACACATATGAAAATGGTGGTCAAAAGAATTTTTTGGCAGCTGCTTCTTGTTGAGTTCTGAGGAAAAAGAGAAAGAAAAAACCAAAATTTCTATACACTTTACTTTGTAAAGAACTAGGATTGCTTAAGATGAAAACACACACAGCCTCCCGCAGCGTCAAACACCCGCAACGAGAGCACCCCCTGCCCCGCCCCCCCCGCCCCCCCGTGTGAGCGGAGCCGGGCGGCCTCCGAGGCGCACCTGTACATGATGTACCCGATGAACAGCACCGTCTGCACCACCACGAACACGACGAAGTGCACCGTGGACAGGCAGGACGGGAACGGCGGCAGTTCTGGGCACCTCGGTCTTTCATTTGCGGGCTAGAAGGCAAAGGGCTCTCGTCACAATGAGTGAGATCGGCATGTCGGAAAAAGAAGTGTGAGAGCTCTGTAAGACACAGGGCTCACTGTGTGGCCTCCAGCACTTCCGTTTATCCACCCTGCACCTCCCATCCCCTTGCTTGTACCGCCGCACCTTCTGGAAGAGCAGCTGACCCTGGACGGCCCCCTTCCCACAGGCCAGCACTGTCTCCCGGCCATCTGGCTCCCACCCTCATCACAGTGACAAGACTTCAGTGTCCCTGAAGGCGACAGACCAGACTCCCTGGCACTCCCGGCGGACACCTGCTGTGCTGGAGTAATTGTAACAGGGCCACCTTCGAAAGGGCTGCCCCGGCCTCGTCTGAACCAGAACTCCTTTCTGAGCGCTCCGCTCCACCCCGCCGAGTGCTCTGGGTCAGACAGTGCCGCGGTTCGCCACCCGCCAAGCCCCTGACCACCTGACGGTCTCGGCTCTCCTGCTGCCCCGGCTCCTAGCGCTCCACGTTACTGACTGGTAATCTGAAAATGCTTTTTTCCTGTTTCCACAAGTACTCCTCCTATTTTAAGGAGACAAGTACCCGGGACAAAGATTCCCTCAAGGTATGAAGACGGAATGGCTGCTAAGATTATATGTTTTCAACATGTTTACATGAAAAAAAGTGCTTACAGCTGTGGGACAGAGTCCTTCCGAGCCTGTGCACAGCACCCAAACCATCCACGGGGCCCCTTCCACAAAGGCTGGAGTGGGTGGGTGGGGTGGGGTGGAATAACCTCACCCAGAATTAAGGAAACAGGTGTAATGCTTAGGATGAGACATGGCTGTCAACAAGAAAACTAAGCTGCACGTGGAAAACTGGAAGGGGAAGAGGCAAATGCTACTAGCATTTGTGAATTTTGTAAGCATTTTTAAAGCCAATAATTAAGAAAAAACTCACAAGTACCAGGGGTCTGTTTTCTAATATTGTTTCTTATGCATATTAAACTTAAAAAAAGTAACCTATTTTTAATATTTATTATCAGTCTCCAAAAAATGGGGCTTGCTGTTAAAAATACCTAACAAAGTCAAACAAAAGCAAAACTAAACACAGATGAACGAGCTCTGAAAGGGGACGGGACGGGGAAGGAGCCGAGGCAGGGGAGTCCTGCTGGGAAGGCCCACCGGCTTCGGTCCGGGCCCTCGGCGCCCGAGGGAGCAGCAGGGGCTGCCCGTGCCGTCTGTCCACCTGACATAAGCGTTGGTCAAGACAGACATTTACCTTTCCAAAGCTGTTCCAAGATGTTACTGATATTATTATTGTTCTTTTAGTTTTTTAAAAGGAAACTTACAGGAAAAACCCTAGAAAAAAAAAAGCCTGAGATTCTGATGGTTCCACTAACTGGAAGAGCAATTTAAAAAAGTCCGTTCAGTAAGCTGTGGAAGCGTGACACAGAACCCATGGACACGCCGGAACAACTTGACCTGAGCACAGGGCGGGCAGAAGCAGGTCTGCATAACAGAGCACCTGGCAGTCACTAAACAGCTGAAACAGTCGCTACAGAACAGAGCAGAACACGCATCCCGCCTCTCCGGGAGGAGCCGCCGTCAGAGCGGGAGGGCGGGCGCTCACCGCGTTCCGCTGCACCAGGTTCTCCACGTCCCGCTTCACCAGGTGCAGGTGCTCCTTGATGTCGTTGAAGTGCTGGGTGGTCTCATAGACTCCCCCTGCAGACCCAGGGTGCTGGATGCCACTGACCAGCCTGACAGTTTCGCTCATGGAATTCCTGAAACAGAAAATCCCTTTAGACAATGGAATCGCTAGGAAAATGATTTTTTTCCATCACAGATTTCCAATGGTTACACTTCTAAGCTCGATATATCAGATCATAAAATGACAAAGAATATCAATATTTTAAAAAACTGAATTGTTGTCAACAATGGAAAGTAATTTATAAAACTACTAATTAATATTATGCCTTAATCTTTTACTAAAGGTCATCTAACCACATAAAGAATACTACTAAATGATTTGTATGAAACCAGTATCCAAAGGGTACCAAATAACGTGATAGATCTAATTTTTAATCAACGTCCATCTTTCTAGGTGTCCAATGCTCTGCAGTAAAGAATTAGCCCACCAGACTGGGGCTGCCCGGACCCTGCACAGGTCCTCAGCACTGGCCCCAACCAGGCCCGGGGGAGCCTTTCAGCCCCTGGAATAGCCTGTGTGGCAACTGTGCTTCCGTCTGCCTGGGTCTTGGACCCCATGACAGTTTATGCGGACGATGTGAGTTGTTTCTGTTCTCCTGGGGCCTGGGCTGCTGCACCCATCTGACCTCCAGGGGGCTGCAGACTGAGTGGTTAAGGTTAGTCACACAGGCACTCTGTGCCTCTGTGGCCGACCCCCCACACGACCCCAGGCACCAAGGCTTGGGTGGGCGTCCTTGGCTGGAAGCACTCTGACCACACTGTCACACAGCACTCCTGAGAGGGACCCCACTGGGGAAGCACGGGGGCCCTGAAAGCTTGTGCCCGGTTTCTCCAACTCCACCTATTACCTTTCTTCTTTACTGATTTAATTAAAATTTAAAAAAATTTTTTTAGAGAGTGTGGAGGGAGAAAGAGAGGGAGAGAAACATTAATCAGTTGCCTCCTGCACATGCCCCAACTGGGGACTGGCCTGCAACCCAGGCACATGTCCTGACCATGGACTGGAACCGAACCAGAGACTGTTTCTTTGCAGGACAATGCTTAACCAATGAGCCATGCTGGTGAGGGCTCTCTGCCAATTTTATTCTACCCTTTTGTTGTAATAAAACACAGCTGTGAGTATAGCAGCTTTTCTGAGTTTTGTGTAAGTACTTCTAGCAAATGACAGAACCTAGGGATGGTCTTGGGACCCCACAGTCAGATGCGATTCCATTTCCCCTGCACTTCTATCAGATGCCCCTGTGAAATGCAAACCCACTGCCTCAACTAGAGCCCCACCGATGAGGCATCTGTCTGTGTCCAGCGCGAAGGAAGAGCTGGCACACTGAACAATGGTGGGTGGGGCAGGCAGTCTCCAAGTGTTATCTTTTCAAAAAGTAATTTTGACCCTGTTCAACGTTTTACCCCCCACACACTGACTTCGGAATAGAATCTCCATATAAAATGTGATTCCACTATACACATATAAGACCGACTTCTACCACTGATGGCTTCAGTGGTGGGCTGGGGTCAAGGGGCTTGAGGAGAGTAGTGAGTATCTTGAATGAGACGAATGATGACCAAGAATGTTAATTAAAACCATAATAAGATACTATCTAACACCGGTCAGAATGGCTACCATTAATAAATCAACACACAAGTGCCAGCAAGGATGTACAGAGAGCAGAACGAACCTTCCCATACTGCTGGTGGGCATGCAGACCGGTGCAGTCACTGTGGGAGGCAGTGTGGAGGCACCTCAAAACATTGAAAATTAAAAAACGGATCTGCCTTTCGACCCAGTGATCCCACCTCTGGGAATGTATCCCAAGGAACCCAAAACACTAATTCGAAAGACTATAAGCACTTCTCTGTTCATGCAGCGTTATTTAGGAAGGCCAAGATAGGGAAGCAGCCCAAGTGTCCATCAATAAATGAGTGGACAAAACAACTGTGGGACATTTACACGATGGAATACTACTAAGCCATAAAAAAGAATAAAATTTTACCCTTTGCAACAGTATGGATGGACCTGGAGGGCATCATGCTAAGTGAAATAAGCCAGACAAAGACAAATACCATATGATTTCACTCATATGTGGAATGTCATGACCAAATTGAACTAACAGGCAAAATGGAGACAGACTCATTGACAGCAGGATGACAGCTGGTGGGGGTGAGTGTGGCAAGGAGGCCGAGGGTGGAGGGATGGAGCAGAAAGGAAAAAGCACTCATGGGCATGGACAAGTGTGGTGACAGCTGGTGGGAGGAGAGTGTAAGAACACTAAATGGTAATGGAACAAAAATACAATAAAGATTAAATTAAAAATAAAGAGGAAAACCATTTTAACACAGTGGGAAACGTGCTGAATATGAGGTGTCTCGGTCCATCCACTACACTGTGCAGCATGGGGAGAAATAAAGGATGCAAATGCGTAAGAACTTCTTGGGGCAAGAATATCCAGACCAGTAAAACTTCAAAATAGAAAAAAAGGAATGATTACAGACTGTTAAGGAGCTTAAGTACTACATTACAGGGACAGGCTGAAGGTACAAAAGAGAATTAGGGGCATCCCGGGAAAACATTCGGTGAAAATGCCTAGCCTGGCGCCCGGAATTCAACAGGCGCACAAAAACTGAGGGAAAGGCAGCCGCGGAAGCTACATGCTGTCCACTCTCACCAAACAGAGCGAGCGCTGAGTACCGGGCTCCACATCTGAAATACACAACCGACCAACGAATGCCACCGGCCACCACATGCAGATGGCAAAGCTCGAAAAAGCATTTGTGACTCTGCTCCCTGAAAAGGCACAGAAGCAATGACAACTTGGTAGCAATGAGCACCAGACTGCCTACAAATACCACGTCCCGCCAGAACGCCAGGGCTGCAAGGAAAAATGCCTTTTGCCACGTGTTGGACAGAAATACACGAGAGGCCTGGAAAGATTTACACGGAAAGGAAGGTACAAACCAACAACTACAGGGGTGTGTCACAAGGACACTGAAGCTAGCGGGCCCAAGAGGAGACAGTTTGAGCATTAATGGCAAAGACTAGTGGCTCAAGACAGCAAAATACATTAAAACCCATGAATTGCAGAAAAAAAAAATCACCCTTTACTACCTCCTCCCGTGACCCTGGAGACCGCCAGGGCGCTGGCTCATTAACACGGCACGGAGAAAGAACCAGGTCTTCGTCCTGCCCTTCCCGAACTAGCTCGGGACGACAGGTGAGGGGGAAAAGCCTTCTGTCTGCACGGAGAGGCAGCCGCAGAACGGGACTGCCCGCCTTCTTCTGCCTCTGAGGCCTCTGACGGGGCGGCGGGTGCAGGGCTGGCCCTCACTGGCTACTAGAACTGTGGAGGGGTCGATGAAGCCTTTCACAGGGAACGGCTCAGGCCCTCAACACTGAGTTCTCGCTAGCAACTGCTGAAAGTGGGTGCCGGGAAATGATGGAGGGCTCTTATTCTCAACATTTTTTTTGTAGGTTTGAAAATTAATGAAACAAAAATTGGCATGGCTTTATGATACGCTAGAAATAGCACTTGACGTGAAGAGATAATGAGAACAAATTCTGACTGTTTTCAGATTGTGATCTTTTGCCGTTCAGGGGTTTTAAAAATCTTTCTGTAAACTGAAGGGGACTGAACTCCACATGTGTGCTAAAAAGTAATTCTACGATTCCCTAAGAACATGAAAATCCATAAAGACGCAAACCACATGGACCACAAAAGGCACGTATTTCTGATCTCTTTACACTCCCCCTGCAACTTAATCATGAAGAAAAGCTCTGGAGGACACAGTCGGACATCTGAGTTCGGTTTCTGCGTTGACTTCCTGTACACACGACACCCGGTCTCAGTAAGCGGGGGTCACAAGGACCGCCGACCACCCTGAGCAAGAGCTGTCCTGGAGCACACGATGGATGGCCAGGGTGTCCTGACCACTGACTGAGCCTAAAGACGTTCTCAGTGCTACTGTTGAGTGAGACAAGCAAATCGCAAACAAGAATCTAGAGTGTGCTCTCATCCATAAAAAAGGAAGGAAATCTACGAAGATACACACGTGCAGAAGAAGTACAGGAAGAACCAACCAGAAATTCACGGGATGCGCCATTAACAGGGGTGGGTAGACAGACACACACACACACACATACACACACACACAGGCTCTTAGAACCAGAGTAGTCACCACCCTTCGTACACCAAAATATAGTTAAAAATTAACCAGATGTTGAAGGAATGCAGCCACTAACAAAAAACTGAACTGTATTATAAGTAAATACCATAAACATACGGAAGAGAGTGGGGAAGAAGAGAACTAAACGACCTGGAAAAACAGTGTCTGAACTAGACACTGTCAGGCTAGAGGCAAAAGGAACGTTACAGAACTCTGTCAGCAGACGTGTTTCTCACAGGCATGCGTGTTAAGAATTTGGAACACTTTATGTGCACACTAAATACATCACAGATACTAAGAACCAGGTTTCTCCCTGTTGGAGAAAGAATCTTCAAACAGGGAAAAGGAAGAAAGCTAAAATCAATCTTGTACTGTGTGGTCCAGTTAGGTCCCACCAGAACCCTAAGTAACCACATAATCCCATGATTTTTTAACACAAGTGTCGACTGATGGACACAGAAATAGAGACATGTGCACCTGTGCGTGTTAGTACACACTCCTGCGTTCCCCGGCTCTGCCCACTGAGAGGGCCTGGGAGCAATGACAGCCCGGGAGCAATGACAGCCCAGTAGCGATGAGCACACCTAGTGCCCAGATCTTGGTTTCTTAGTACCTTTCTCCAACACACGGAACCAGGTTCACTGGGGAAGTGGCTGATTCTAGAGCCGAAGCACAGAGAATACAAGATGAGCCCGCCACAGAGCATGGCAGCAAGGGAAAGTAAAACACGCATGAAGATGACGGGGGCTGCTGAAAGACCACGAAAGCCGACCTGGAGAGGCTTCCAGAGACCAGAGCGGGGACGACTTAAACAACGTCAAAATAAATGATGACAGTACTGGATTGTAATCCACAGAATAAACACTGATATAAGTAACTGATTAAAAAAGTGGGGGAGAAGGAATAGCTGGTCCATACAGAATTCCAATAAATTAATGTGGAAATGACGGAAATAGAAAAATAGGCATCTGGTAAACACCATACTCTGGTTTCAGGCAAGCCATCAATGATGCTAAAATCAGGGAACAAAAGTTTAAAGTGAAACAGGATCTTTACAGTCTCAAGGTATCTTTCCTAAAATATTTATTAGCCACCAAGAAAAAGACAGCAACTTTCAAGTGGAGAGGCTGGGAAGAAACCACCGTAAGTGACGGACCACAGACGACGTCCCCGGAGACGAGACGCACGGCTGCAGTCTGGTCAACGACGCAGAGCCCCCTCCAGCCACGACCAAGCGCCGACAAACCCAAACCGAGGAGCCAGGGACCGAACACCTGGTCCACACGCTTGGAACTCGCGATGGTCGTGAGAGACAAGGAAAGATGAATTCTTTCAGGCCGCACAAGTCTAAACAGAAATAACTAAGTGCCACGTGAAATCCTGGACTGGCTCTTGGAACAGAAAAAGACACTGGTGGAAAACTGGTGGAACTGGAATCAGGTCATTAGTTAACAGTACTGTACTGATGTTAACTTCTTGGCTCTGAAAATTGCACCATGCTTACTTAAGGTGTTAGCACTAGGGGAAGATGGGGAGGGGGATATATGGAAACTATATTTTTGAAATTGTCTAACAGCTAAAATTAGATAAAAATAAAGGTTAAAAAGTTACATGAACCAGTCTATTTTTTGAATTTAACTATTCACTTAGAATCATAAGTATTGTAATCACGAGTGTACAAGGGGAAGGTATTTTTTAAATGCCATACAGCACAACTGAAGGAAATACAAATTTGCAGTTAAAGTCGGGGTGCCTTTAACCTCTGGGTGTTTGATATTTTCACCTTCTGTCTGACCTAATCCCGCTCAATTCTCCGGCCCTAAATGCCTCATCTTGACGTTCTCCTCTGTCCAGGGCTGACTGGTGAGGGCAGTGCTCTAAAGAACTAGCTTATGAAACACGACGTTTTGGCTGTTTCTCTGCTCCAGGCACTGAAGGCTATTAATGATCTGCGTAAGTAAATCCTCCTCAGAAACTCATCACTCAGCACCTCAAGGACACAGCGTCCCCACTCTGCTCCCACGCTGTCGTCTCCCTGAGGTTACAGGACGGAACGCAAAAGAGAGGGTCGCACGTTGCGTATTTCCTTTAAAACGCTTACACTCCATCCCCGTTCCCGCATCAGGCACACCTGTACGGCAGTCCTGCAATGCTGTGCATGCTGACTGCCCCAGCATGTTTCAAAGAACTGTTACACATTACCCATATTCTCTTTATATTTTAGAAATGTATGAATAGTTCTGGATGTCAAGTAATTGTGACAAACCTATTCTTTTAAAGATGCTACAGTATTTTCTCTTTTCTAGCTTAGAACAATGAAAAAAGTTAGACATGTCTGTAGTTGCTAAGTGTCTAAAGTTCCTATACTTGACATTCCCCTACTCAGAATGGAACTGGAACATAATTCTTACTCTCGCGCAGGAAATCTGAGGACAATGATGTGCTTGTGCGAGAGAAGTCACACATTTAAAACAAAGGCAGCGCGTAACAGGAAGACATTCCCACTGTGCACTCACTTCATCTCATTTACTTGTCTCAGGATCTCATGCTGAGCGTTCGCAACAGTGTCCAGCTCCTGCTGGGAGATCTGGAGGGAACAAACTGCAGTCAGCTCAAGAACCCACGTCCGCGGGGACGCGCAGCACAGCACAGCGGCCTTCCCTCCCGCCTCCCCTCTGCCAGGCCGAGCCGCGCGGCCGGTCTGCACACCTGGGAAGCTCACCTGTCCATGCTGCCCTGCGATTCCAGCCCCTCTTTTGGAGATCTCCTCCGCCAAGGAAGACACATATTTTCTCTGTTCATCAAGAATCATGTCTAACTGGCGGTTCAGCTGCTTGATTTCAAGATGAATGCGATTCTGTCCTTCGAAGATCTGTCTCAGTTCACGATCTCCTACACTCTCAAATATGTCATCCGCTGAAATGGAAATCAGAAATTAAAGCTATTAGACTCACCCACGCGCAGGCAGTTTTTAAAACACCGTAAATGACCATGGTGCGGATATGTATTAAAGCCAGAACCTCACCAGCGCAGTGGCATCAGCTGCCGGACAGTGAGCACGCAGACAACTAGCACAATCGTGACCCAATGCCTCCGTCTTTGCTACGCCCGGTAGCTCAACATTTACTACGAATCCGGTCGGAATTTTGTCACGTAACTCACCTTCCCTTTCAGATACACAGGGATTCTACTTGTATGAATGGGCAGAACTAATCTACGCTAACCGAAGTCAGCACAGTGGCTGCCTCTGTGGAGGCGGGCTGGCTGGGAGGAGGCTTGAGGGAACTTTCTGGGGTGACAAAAATACTCTGGGTGCTGATCTGGGTTATGGGGAAATGCATATCTCATCAAACTGAACTCTTAAAGAAACCTGTGCATTTTACTTTTGTAAAAGATTAAGCAATGAGAGTGAAGAGCTTTCCTTCGATGTCTGATCAGGCTGAAAACTGGGCATTACATCCACACACTACAGTAAGTTTCAACATACTCACAAATCACACGTGATATTAAAAACAAATCCAGTACAACAGTATAATTTACCTTTCATGTTTAGCTTAAGTCTGCATCACACTGGTGACCGCTCAGAAACCGAGCACTACAAAGACCTCAACTGCGCTGACGGGAAACCACCCGGGAACGAAAGTCAGCAGACAGGATAAAGTTACTCTACTTGGCCTTACCAGGTGGGTTTTTTTTTAAATTCTTAACCAAGGATATGTTTTTTGTTTTTTTTAAATTGGTTTTTTTAGAGGAAGGGAGAGAGCAAGTAAGAAGGGGGAGGCGGGGAAGAGAAAGAGAAACACCAATGTGAGAAAGCAACATCGTCGGTTACCTCTTGTTCCCCACCCGACTGGGGACTAAACCTGCAACCTAGGATGTGCCCTGACGGGGGGTTGAAGCCTCGTCCCTTCAGAGCACAGGACGATGCTCCAACCACCTGAGCCACCTGGCTGAGCCTGGCCTTACGTATTTTATTTTTGATATGTAGCATACTTAAGTTCTTAATAAGTAGCTTACACAGGTATTTCAAAACTTTGGACTTTATTTAAAGTCCAGACTTCTGTTGAGTATTAAGGGAAGGAGAGCCAGATAATCATTTCACGTTACTCTCCCAATATCTTTGACAGTTTTCAAATATTATCTCCATATAAATAAGGTAATTTGTGTGCCCCGAGAAGGAAGAAAAACCAACCTTGGAAGACTTCATTCAACAAACATTACCAAGTGTCTACTCCCAGGTCGGCATGCTCTTTCCATTCAGGCCGCAGGGCAGTGCACATGACAAAGCCCGCCCTCACGAAGCTTCCCCTGCGGGGGGTCACTGCTCATCCAGGGCTCCAGGGGCACCCCGACCGCGCCCTCTGCGACAGCCCTCTTACTGGCACAAGCATCCCTCTCCAGGCCCCTTCAAGACGGAATATTTGCTCACAAGCTGAGTCCAGAAAACACTTGGAACACCCCAGACGAGAGAGGAGGCGCAGGCGCAGGCGCAGGAGGTGCGGGGACACCCAAGGGCTACCGTGAATGCTGTCACCCCGAGGACAGCTGTGTCACCACTCACCGGGTTGCCCTTGAAGGTCAGGGTGGCCCTTCTGAAATTCCTCTTTTTTTTTATCCAGTTCTTGTTGAAAGTGCTCAAATTCCTCCTGATATTTTTCTTTTTCTTTTTCTGAAATTTCTTTATCTGGTGTAGGCTTTTTTGGAGTTTAAGAACAGGTCATTAAAAAGAATTTAAAAAAAGAAAATAATAAACCTCAGTATATGTCCTTTTTCTCATCTGAACTACTCCATCACTAGTTGCAAGGTAAACATGAAAATGTAATTTCTTACTTAAATCACAGCCAATTCACTCTTGCTCTGAATAATCCCAACAGAAAACACTGACAGCCGCGTCCATTCGCTGAGCGCTCGCTAGGGGCGCTGTCTCGTCTGCCGCTGGCAGACGCCGGGAGAGGCCAGCGCACAGGCCTCAGTCCGCTGGGGCGGAGGCGCTAAGTGACTCTGCCCGGGGCCACGGGGCAGGGACTGGCAGAAGCAGGGGCCAAGCCTAAATCACTCTCCCCAAGTTTTCACCACTAAACTGGAAATAACTTTCTGGAAAACTGTCTGTACTTACTGGCTCTTTCCCCGGCTCAGTCAGCTGGAAAGTCAGAAAAGAAAGGACATCGTGGTCATCTGTAAATTAAAAAAAAAAAAAATCAGAAAAAGTTCCATAATAGGTTATTTTTATGATTGTGGATCTACACATAGCTATTGCTTTACAAAAATCATCAATAAGGGAAATGAAAATTAGCTCTAATTTGGTAAATTCAATGGTGCTGTGAGTTTAGACAAAAATTCATCAGAAAGATTTACATTAGGGATAAGTGAAACTCACTTCCTAACTCCTAACCCAGACCATGTGGCCGTGTTTGACTCGAGGCAGACATTCAGTACGTCTCAGAAGGGGATGAACAAACACATGAAGGCTCATGTGAAGCCCAAACTCCTAAGCCTGGCACCGAGGTTCCCTCACATTTTCCCACAAATCTTCATGGACTGTGTCTCAGCCAAGTAAAAGAAAACGCTGTCCTTCCCGTAGCTCCTGTACCTGTCTCCACCTGGCTGCCGTGTACCACTTACACTCCTCGCCTCACTCGTTAGACACATGGCCCTGCTCTGCCCTGGCGTACGGGGGCGTCTGGATTCACACACGCTGTCCTGGCCTTCCTAATGGCATCACCTTTTACTCTCAAAGCGTCCCGATTTAGATGTGATTACTCTATCCGGACAGCATTCATATTTGTTTCCCTCACACAGCAGATACTAACAATTTTATCTAAAATCATACAAGAATAAATTAATCTCAAACTTTTTAAGCTGAAAGGAGGGACCTAGCAGATCCAACCTCACAACATCAAACTAAATCCTGGCTAGTCACATCCACAAAGCAAGAGCAATTAATTTCGACTGTGTGACAGTCTCCACCTGTCCGCCACTGTCGTGGAGATCCAGGTACGCAGCAATGGAGGAGAACACGGTAACGGCTCAGTGTGCGTCAGGTCATTTCAGGAGCAGTCACAGTGTAACAGAGCACTGGGCCCGGGAGTCAGAGACCCAGACCAAGGCCTGCCTGGGTCTGACCATTACTGGCCACGTGATCTTTAGAAAGTCCTTTAATCCAAGATTGGCAAACTCATCTAACATTAGGGTAAAAATCTATCCTCTCTCGCCCTCCCTCTGCTGTTGTAAGAAAAAGTCATATATTTGAAAATAAAACTATATAACGTCCCATGTAAACTCAAGATTGTATTAACGTCAAATGATAAGCTCATTTACCCACATTTAAAAAAAAAAAAGGTACACATATCTTGTTTAAAGTGTAGTCCTCAGTAGTATTTCCTCAGGCCACCAAATTCACCTACATGTGTTGTGACACCTCTCAGGACCCTACAACGTTTGGCAATCAACCTTCTACAGCCTCGACTTTACACGTCCCCTGCACTACAGAACGGCACCCGAACCGCCGCGCTAACTCCCACGGCTGCACGTGGCCCCACGCACCTCCTCCCTGCAGAAGAACGTGGGAGAACTAGTAGTCCCAGGAGCCAGAGAGATGGCCCTATCTTTCTGCGGGAGGCTCACGCCAGTCACGAAAGCTTCAAAGTGACCACGTGCACACATCTCCCAAATACACTATCCCCGACAAACCCCTTGTCACACGAAGTACGCGTACTTCGTGTGACAAAATGACGAGTTACCTGCGAGACCTCCAGTTGCAGCGGATACTCCAAAGTGCCCTCGTGCGGGGACGACCATATTCTCCACTTTGGCACAGAACTCGTAGTCGTCTTTATCCGGCGTGAAGCCGTTGTTGACCATCACCTGGGGAGACAGGCAGGAGCTCAGCTTCCACAACAGACGCTGGCGAGGGATTTCGGACAGCCAGTTTATGACCGGCCCTATTTGATCTTTATATTAGATCTAATAACCAACAGTCAAAAAGCTACCAGCCTTCTCTCATCATCATAAAGGGTAATTAATCCCTTGTCCACTAAATAAGCTCACTTACTCTTGGTACATCATACAGGATATTTCGCTTAAGAAAATGGTTTTTGCTTTTTAGGTGCTAAAGGCTTAAACAGAAAAATCTGTTAACTGTCCGTGAAAAATCTCTCTAAAACAGAATATGGTTCCCCCTTTCTCCAGAATTCTTAGGGAACCATGGTTTCTGTGGATGCTCACACAGAAGGGGGACCGAACTCGTTCTGCAACCCCGCTGGTAGGGCTGACAGGCGGAAGTCACCATTTTCACGGCAGCTAGTCGCAAATTAAACAGAGTGCCTTACTCAGCAGTGAGCGCCTACTCATCAGATCAGGCAGGCGCAGGCACGAGCGTCATTAATTCAGCAGAAGTGCCAGGAGTCATATCAACATGAAACGCGGAAAATGAAACACTACACGTACACAAGTTTCCGCTCTGCAGAAGGCACTTCTGAAGCAATGACCCCAAATGTCCTAGCGCAGTCTCAGCACTCGACGCGCAGGAAGCCCCGAGCGTGCGGCACAGGAGCACACTCTCATGCCCCCAGCCCAGCAGCAGCCTAGCCCCCCCGCCCTCAGTTCCGGCAGCCCGGCCACCAGCGCCCGCCAAGGAGGAGTCCCAGGCATGGAGGGTGGAAGCATCACGTCGAGACCCACCCCTCACACGGACAGACAGGCATCTTGCCAAAAGTTTGGACAGAGCATTTTCTCCGTGTGACTTAATCTTAAACACCACTTGTGGTCTTACAGGGAAGATGCTGCTGGTTCAGATCAGCTGTTACTTGCTTCGTATGACACTGTCAAGTCACTCAAAACCTCCCACATCCAATTTTCCATACCACGTGGGGATGCCCACCCTCCAGGGCTGCTGGAAAGATTACACAATTCCCATGTCACATGGGGATGCTGCCCCCCTCCCCAGGGCTGCTGGAAAGATTACATGAGAAACTGCATGTAACATGTCCAGCACGGGGCATGGCCCATTAAAAGTCAAGGAGTCTAAATGATTGTATCTTTTGCTCCTTCCACAAATACCATTTTAAGAGAACTGCTGCCCAGGTCTTCCTAAATTGCAAACCTGATCGTTTCACTTTCCTTCCTAAAACCCTTTAAGCCATTCCTCACAAGATAAGCTATACGAGACCTGCAAGACTTGACACTGCCCACCTTTGCCTCGCTTCTCACCATCTCCTCCGCCCTCCAGCCGCACCGAACCACTCGCCTCCCCAAATCTTCAGCAGTCCCTAGGCCTGTTTTCTCCGCCTGGAATATGCACCCCACCCGGGAAATTCCCACTCCTCTTCAAACTACACTCAGACCCTCTTCCTCCCACCTGGCAGTTACAGTGTTCTAGCCCCTGGATCCCTTAATAGTGTCTGTGTTGTAGCACTTATGACAGTCTAGCAGTGTCGCACAGGTGTCTCCTGCATTAGACTACAAGCTCTTTGGAAAATGACCTTTGCCTTATACTCGTTTGTGTCCTGAAGGCTTGCATGCACATAATATGCAGCACATAGTAGGATGCTTAAACATTTACTGACTAAATGCAAACCCAGCGGCCAGGTGTTAGAACATATGGCCACTCATACCATACTAGGCTTTGAAACCCCTCCTGTTCTCTCACAGTAGCCCTGATGAGTACACAAACACCATCTGAACTTAAATGCATTTAATTCCTACCCAAGACTCAAAATGAAAAGTCACTGTTCATCTGACTATCACTAAACGCTCGGCACTCACCGTCAGTGTTTTCTGGTAATATGTGACCTTTGCCCGGACAGGATAGGGTTTATTACGAAAGTCCCTCTGGCAACTCGCCAAAGCCTGGTTAGCACCGTCACTATAGGATGAGGGAAGGAACACAAGCAAGCAAGAAACGTAAGCTTTTCAATATTTAAAACGCACTATTTAAAATGACTCATGTCTAGAAAGATTAAAATAGTATCAAGTGAAGACAAAGAATTGGGGGAGTTGAAGTTATTCCTTCAGAAGGCACAAAGCTGACACACGAGTGTTTCCCGTGGCTTCTCAGGACTCTGGAAAGCCCGAGGGCCATTGTCAGCATGCGCTGTGGCGTGGGCAGAGTCCTTTGCCCTAGTGCAGGATTGGTTATCACAGGAGGGCCTTGGCACCTTTATTTTAAATAGCTCCACAGGCAACTACCAGAGTAAAAAAATACTAAAGTAAACAGGAATGCAGATAAATAATTTTTCGTCTAGGTCATGGACTGGATGAAAGGTAATTGCTCCCACAACAAACAACTAAAAATTTTTCACAAAAATGTAGATACCAAATTACTACACATTACAAATATGCTAAATACTTAAAAGCTAGCTTTGGAGCCCACCAAGAATCTTTAAATATAGCAACTCTAAGGTAAATAGGTGGCATACATTTCTTTTTTTGAAAAAAGATTTTATTTATTTTTTTGAGAGGGAGAAGCGAGAGGAAGGGAGAAAGGGAAACATCGACCAGCTGCCTCTAGCACGCCCCCAACTGCTGGGGGACCTGGCCTGCAGTCCAGGCACGTGTCCTGACCAGGAATGGAACCAGCAACCTTCAGGTGTGAAGGCTGGTGGCCAGCCCACTGAGCCACACCAGCAAGGGCAAGGTGGCATCAATTTCTTAGTCATTGGTTTAGTCAAGGCTCTGAATTTATTTTTGAAAGATCCCTTCTTAAGAGAGATGCAAAAACATGACTAGTGGCATCACTGAGAGCCAGAACATTTTATTAACTTTTAAAAAAGTTTTATATAATTTTAGGTTAAATATAACAGCACATTTTTAGGCTTAAAATCTGAGATGGTCCACAAACAGAACTTTAAAACAGAACCAAATTACAGTAAGAACTTTCCATCAAGTTATAAAATAAATCTCAAGAAAAGGAATAATCTTATTTCATCTGGAAAATGTCCAGATTTGAAACTATATATTTTACAAGGTTTCCAAAAAAGACGCTGAAATTAGTAATAATGCAAACACATACTTACTTTTGATGGTCATAATTGATTTGTCCATTGTTGCCTATAATTACTATAGCAGGATTATTTTTCTAAAAATAAAGAAAATACATTTGTATTAAAGTCCCTAGACCAAAGAATTCTAGATCACTCTGGATATGCTATGAGGTTTTTCATCTCTAATATTGTAGAACTGAAAATTTAAAAATAATTAATAGAAGAGACTTCTACTTATTTAGTAAACTCCTACAATCATTCAAAAAACGATCACTTAACACCCCATAAAGACCGGTAATGTGCTCTCTCTTCGAATAATCACCCTCAACGTGCATTTGCAGACACACTGTGAGCGTGGGACAAGTGTGGGACTTGTGGGAGCCCAGGACAAACATGGCCTCAGCATTCAAGGATGAATTAAAGTTCTCCTTTAGATTGCTAGTACTGACTCCAGAGGAGAAACAATCAGCTGGAACCAAGGTCATCAATCTTAAGGCTGCTCAAGCGCAAGTTCATGCTCCCAATTCATAAGTACTCTTTGTTCTTAACTGTTTTAGGAGAGATCAGAGAAACTGATCGAAAAGAGTAATTAATATATGAAAAGATATTAACATGTGAGCTAGTAGTAGTAACGCTACTTTCATGAAAATACAGAGGTATTTTCATGAAAACAAACTGGTGGTTGACTCTCAACACTGCTGGTTTCGCTGCCTATGTCCACATGACCCATGCACACCCATCGAAATTACTGTGCACAGACAGGGTGCTAGGGAGGGGGCCTTGCAAACTTCTCAGAGTTAGGGCTCCATTATGACCCCAAGTTGGAGTATGACAAATCAGGAACTCACAGCTTTACATGTGTAAATTCCCAGCTATACAAAGACTAGTCACTGCTTTTGGTTTGGGGAGTTCTCTACTACCAAAATGACAAAAGTGTTCAAGTAAGTTGTATTCTCACAGCCCAACTCTGTTAGCAGACTTCAGTGTGTTCAGGTGGGTAAGTCACACACCTTTCCATCGTTGTCAAAAGAATCGAAGAATATTCCAACGCCATTCCACATGTCAGCGGATCCAAACACGGGCCCATCCAAACCTTGGTTTTCTGTATACCAAACTGCCTGTAAACATACATAAGGAACATTCAGAGACTGGTGGTGTGTGCATTTGTACACGTTTTCTAAGTTAAAAATACTATCGTACCAGGCCGTCAGCTCCAATTCGACCTCTTCCAGTCACTCGAAATGTCACTTCGATTTCCCAGTTCTCAAAGGCTGCTTTTGTCTTTGTCCACACTGACCCTCTTTGGCTTTTTAAAGATGGTGCTATTCGAATTTGATCTGAACTTGGAATAGCATCTAGAACAAAAAAGCTATAAATTATAATTAGGTAAAACTCAATGGATCATCACCAAACTGTTACATATAGAGATCTAATTTGAAATCAGTAGCCTGTACAGTAATTTTGTTAGGAAAATATTTCATGTTGACGGTTTCAACTTTTGAATAGTGAAATATATCTGCAAAAAAAAAAAAAAAATTAAAGCTGGAACCATACACTGAAAATGCAAGGGGCCCTAGGAGAGAGGAAATTTGGGCTTAAAAGTCAAATGAAATATTTGATTCTCATATTATTTTTCAAATACTTTTAAATGTGATGTTTTCTATCAGCTTGCAAATGTTAGAAAAGCTCAGTGTGACAAGAACACACCACTAGGAACCAGGAGACTTACTCCTAGTCTTAGTTCAGCTGTGTGACTTTGAGTAAATAATTCTCTTCCTCTCTCAGGCTCACCATATGCTCGGCTGTAAAATGAAGGGGCTGGACTCAATCATATCCATAAAAAGGCCAAAAATTATATGCATACATTCTAGGGAGAGGGTCAACTGAATTTCAAGTCAATAAACAGTACTTCAGCACCAGAGAGCAGACTCTCAGAGGAGACGCCCAAAGTGACAGCTCGCATCTCCAAGCTAGGTTCCAGTCAGCTTCACCATTCACTAGCTATTCATCACAGACAAGGTACTTCATTTCTCCAGCAGCCTCGGGGGCATGTAAGTTCCTATATAAATCCATATAAATAGCTCCATAAATGTTAGCTATTCCTATTAGTGGAGAGAATAATTATTAAAGCACCTCCAGCACACCCTCTCAGGTATTAACCAGTTTTGACTTTCATGTTGGGAAATAACTATACTGTCTCTTTAGAGGCAGGAAAGATGGACAAAAAGTTAAGATACTTTAGTCAGACTGGTCACCACTCGTCACCATCACTTTCAAGCACTTAAGGAAGGGGGCAAGCATCCTGGAAAGAGAAATGGATATGGAATCAGAGGGCCTGAAGTTGAGTTTTGTTCCACGGCCGCTAGCTGTGTGACCTTCCTGAACATCGATCTTTTATCTATAAAACAGCACCCACCTGCCCTGCCTACTAAGGATCAGGTGAGAACAAGGCGAAAGCTCTTAGAGCTGTAAAAGGTTATAAACTGCTATCATTTTTTGCCCCTATGGACCGAGGACGTGTACCGACAGTACAAAAGGACACTCAAGTTAAGAAAAGGAACACCACAGATTCAGTCCTAAGATGGGGATGAGTGTAAAGGGCCATGTTTAAACTGAGTTTTAAATTTCTCTTGTTTTCAAAATTGTTTTAAATAACAAATCTCAGAGCAAAATGAAAAGGTAAAAAGTAATCGATGGAGTTAAGAAAACAGTGCAATGAAATCACAGTGACAGCAAAGGATCCGCGCAGCAGTGATTTCCAGAGTCCAGAGACAGAAGTGTCGGGGCTAATAGACTAATCACTTCATTTCAGTCCCGTCCAGCCATACAACTTTAATTAACTCAGACACATTTGCTGACATTTCTGCGGCAAACTTAGTTGGTTACAAGCTTTGTAAAGAAAGCCATGATAACTAATGTGAGTAGTTTGATTAACATTGCTAATTGGCTGATTATGGGGCACAAGCATGAGAAAAAGAGCAAGCAGGCAGTGGAAAGATACAGAAGTGAACAAATTCATCATCACTCCAAAAAAGAAAAACAAAAAATTCCAGAACTTATGTTTAGTACATCAGCATTTTCTTTGTACACTAAGAACGTTACTCTGATAACAGAAGCCCAGGAATATACCTTTGACGAGTGGGCACATAATTAATGCCTGTTGAGTAACAAATTAACTGCACTCTACTTCAAATACTTAATGGCTGGGTCATTATGTCAGACTGAAATTCATACCTTTTAATTATACATTAATTTCAGTGAAATGGCCCTTCCTAGGAGTGCGCTTCCTATTCAAGAACTACTTTCTAGAAATGGAACATTTCCAGATTGTCCAGTACGGACAGTCTAAAATGATGTATACAGAGCTCATAGAAATGACTTCCTAATTACACATAAGGATGGAATTCAAGTTGCCAGAACTTCACACCTGGTGGTCACTGAGCAGAGTTTCCAGCTGTCAAGTGCTATGGCTGATTCCTTAGCCAGCAATGACACATCAGCACTTAAGCACAGATGTATTTCTTTCACATATGTAAATATCTAGCAAGGCAAGCTGGTATCTACTAACAGTGCCAGACACAGAGTAAGTAAAAATCATGGAGCATAGGTTATTTTGATTTAAAAAACCCCAAAACTTTAAAAAGAGCTGTAGATATAATGCTAGTCTCAAGTTCTGAAACAATATAAAAATATATGTTCCTTGGTTTAGTAAATAAAGGAACATGTGTGACTATTAAGTTACATAATGTGTTAATACAAGAGGAAAGATCAAAGACCACACCAAGCCATTAAGAGTGGCAAATTTAAGGTATCGTTCCAACGGGGTGGAAGTATCCTGACATAAAAACTTAAGAGTTACTACAAAATCAACGTATGTCATCTGTGGAGCCATCAGGAGGCATCCGATACAAACTGGAGCATTAACCATTGCTAACACCGGGTTTAAAAAAAAAGAAAGCAAAGGAAGGTCGAGGGGAGGCGGGAAAGGAGGTAGGTGGGCTGCTTGAACAGGTCTCAGGGTGGGATAGGTTGGGGTGGGGTGTGCTGGACGTTTCCCCTAGAGACGTGGCGTTAGGGTGAAACGTGATGCCCAGAAACGAGTTTGAGTGTTTGCAAGTGTAAGAAGTAACAAGACACCCTCAGGACAAACGGAAAGAACCAACGAGATCAAGGAGGAGACAGGCCGAAGGGGGGTGGAGAGAATGGGGAAAAGACTGGGGAGCATGTGGAGGGGAACTTAAGGACCAAAGCCGACCAACAAGAGGGGCCGCCTAGGGGCTGCCTAGAAGGGTCCCCTCCACTGCACATAGGATGTGCAGCAGGGAGATAATGAATAGGAAGAGGCGCCAGGCGAGAATGGAACCCGGGCCCTCCCGCCCTCGGCCCTGGCTTACTCCCCGCGTGGGCCCAGAAAGGCACGGTCCCGTCGCTCTGCACCAGGTGCGGCCCCTTGAAGCTGTATTTGTATTCGAAACGGCGATGTGGCAGGGTGACCGGGGTGCCCGCGGCACCGGCGGACGCAGGGTCTCCTTCCACGCCCTCGCTCCCGACGAATTGACCAAAGGACAGCAGCAAGGCGCAGAAAAACAGCCGAGCTCTGCTCTGAGGACCCCTGTGCCTGGATCCCGCCATATTGAATTCTGGAAAGCGGAGGCCGGCGGGAGGGGGAGGGGCTCGGGAGCAGCGGACGGCCAACAGGGCGCTTACTGATTGGCGGAGTGCGAGGTACCCTGAGGGCAAGGTTGAGCCCCGCCCCCTGCCTCCGCTAACTGGGCGGCCGCAGGACCGGAGCATGTGTGGGCGTGGCCAACCAGAAGGGGGCGCGGCCTGGAGCGCAGTGTCGGCCCACCCTCCTCCTCTCCAATCCGGGGTCTGGAAAGGTTCCATCTGCACTTCCCACAATACAACAGAGTGTTGCTGGAACCGACCCAATGCCTACCTACAAGGATCCCTTTCCTGCGTCTTTTATCAATTTATTTTTTAGGAGAGGGTAAGGGAGGGAGAAAGAAAGGCAGAGAAACACAGATGTGTGAGAGCTTGTCTCTCATGCTCTGACCCGGAATTGAACCGGCGACGTTGGGTCCTCGCTTAACCCACTGTGCCACGCTAGCCTGAGCTACACCAGCCCGAGGGTGGTGTCTTACCTCGTTAGTGGTGGAAGTCTCGAACCCTAACACCTGTAAACCCACCACATCGGTCCTCCACGGCTGTGATAAACCTTTCCAGTATTAGTTGGAAGAAAGGCATTCCTTTTGCGGGGATTTCGATTGTTCAGTAGCTGGTTTTGGTTAGGTGCTTGGAGCCTTAGTATCTTTTTGTTGGGGTGGAATCAGGGGTTTCTATGAATTTGTCACTCAGGCATTTACCTCTCTCAAACTTTAGTTCCCAGGTCTAAGAATGAAGGCCCAGGAAGTGAGAAGAGCCTCTACTTGAAGGATTTCCTTGAGCCCCTCTGGCCAGCCAGTTCTGCCTTTCTCTAGACTTCTGTTTTTTAAGACCTTCACATATTTAAGCTATCATCTCCAGGTGTTGTTACCTTTACTCCTAATATGAGAGCTCACATATATGGAGTGCTACTACATACATCTCAGGCACTTTTCTGGGTGGCAAACATCCATTCAATCAATTAAGAGGAAAGTAACCCAAGTTTTCATTTAACATCAGACTTTGCTCTAGCTGTTTCATTTATGAGGAACAGTCCTTTTTCTCAAATCATATGTCTATCTTCCCTAAAATAACATGTTGGACATCTTAAAAGCTCTCCTCCAAGTTTTCAGCAATGGTAAATCCGTGGTGAAACACAAAGGTTTTGGGGTCAACTGGCTAGCGGTGAACCCTGGTTTTCCCATTGTGTTGTCTCGGGTAAGGCGGTTAACCTCTCTAAAGCTTGGTTTCCACATCTGGGTAAGGGAGGATAATAGCAGTACCTCTGCCGTTCTATTTTAGAAAGAATTCAGTGCCTGGTAGCCAGGAAGCACCAATAAACAGGAGCTATTCTAGTGACATTTTTTCACCCTCTGGCTGACAGCAACGAGAGGCCCAACTCAGCCCCATGAAGTCAGTCACGTCGTTGCACTCATCACAACCCACAGTCCATCTCTTATTTTCTCCTTAAGATAAGAAAACACAGCCAATGCAGTCATGTTTGGATCAAAGTATTTGTTAACTTTACGGTAACACAAACTGCCTAACTTCTTTTAGGTAAGTAGCAGATATTTTATAAGTAGCCTGAGGGTCACCCTACAGATCTGGACAGAGTATAGCTAATGTGATTAATTTGGTATATTTTAAAGATTTTACTTTATATTTTAGAGAGAGGGACAGAAACATTGATGTGAGAGGGAAACGTTGATCAGTTGCCTCTCACACACCCCCAACTGGGGACCTGGCCCAAAACCCAGGCATGTGCCTTGACTGGGAATCGAACCTGTGACCTTTCAGTTTGCAGGCTGGCACTCAGTCTGCTGAGCCCCACCAGCCAGAGCTAATTTGATGTATTTTAAATGTATTATTGTATATGTTATGGTAGTTAGTGCTAAAGAATTTGTCAATTATAATTAAATTTTCAATATAATTTTTCATGTTTACCTTTTAGTCAATAAATAAAATAGGTAGGTAAGGGTGGCTTTGGATTCCCTTTAGGTTGGGAAAGAGAAGGGAGAAGGATACTGTATTTGACACGGTGTGTACTAATACCTGTTGCCTGTGTATTAACAGGTTATGTGCGGGTTAAGCTATCAAATAGTATTTCTCCTATGCAGTCAGTATATGTGAAGATACTTTTCTTGGTCCTGCTATTTTTGGATAGACTAGTTGACCCCATTTCAACCTTTACTATATATATATATTTTACTTAGTAAATGTAAAATTAGGGCTGGCACTGGAAAGAGGGTATGTTGCTTGTTATAAAACAAAACTTTTAAATTTTTCTTCATATGTGAAAAGGTCAGCAGTAACATGCCCCTTAATACCTCCATTGGGATAAAATAATCTTTCATTCCTTTAACAAACTCAAGACACAGTTTAAAGATTTCATTTATTTTTTAGAGATGGAAACAGAGGGACAAAGAGAGGGAAATGGCAATGTGTGGTTGTCTCTCAAACACCCTCTACTGGGGACCTGGCCCACAGTTCAGGCATATGCCCTGACTGGGAATCAAACGGGTGACCTTTTGGTTCCTAGACCGGCACTCAATTCACTAAACCACACCAGCCAGGGCTTCAAGGCACAGTTTAGAGGGAAAGGGGGAGCAGTAAAAGTAGGCAGGAGACCAGAAAGCAAGAGAGAAAGAAATGTTTGGCAAGGGGAGAAAAATGTTCTTATACAAATGGTGATATGCTGCACCATTTGACCTCAGAATAAATATTTGTAGATATTGATTTCCCAGTGCAAAATGACAATGGGTCATCAAAGGGAGGTTAATAAAAACATTTAAACTGGGAATCAAAGCTGGATCTAAAGAAAGGGGACGTGTATGTAGATAGGGAACAATCACATGCTTCCACTACATTAATGAAGAACTGAACCAGAGCTTTTAGGGCCTTTTTTTACCCATTCCCTAGAGATGGAGTCTTTTGCATATATTTGGGATGCAGGAGCATGTTCAGTACAGAAGCTCAAAGAAATCTCAGTGTCAGGTGAGGCAATAATTTGTCCGCGATTGGCTAGCCCAGGAAGTAAAGGATTCTTCTATCTAATTCTTTCACAGTGTTCCAATGGTGCCACCCATGGCAAGATGACACTAGAAAGAGAGCATTGTCAATAATGAAAGTCCAGAAATGCAAATCCCCCACCAGACAAACAAATGCTCCAAGCAGTTTTGGTCAGAATTAGGGGCTTCTTCCTGAGCCCTTCCCCAAAGAGCAAACATACAGTAAAATTGTGCATTATTTCAAACTCTGATAGCTTGGAACACAGAACGTTTTACTCAAATCAGAGTTGGGCTGAAATTTGATACAATTTAAAGTTGCTAAGCAAATTCACAGTGGCACAGTAAATCTACTTTAAAAAGCAACCAGTTTTAGAGACCAGTTTATTTCAGGAGAAATAATATATGCTGATAAGTACAGATCAGTTGGCTTGGTGGTTAAAACAACTTTGTACAACTTTGTACTTCCACTGGTTATCTTTGTTATCATTGTTATCATATGTAACTGAAATAAGTAAAACTCCAGTAAAAAATTCCTGACAGTGCTGATCAGCGTATAAATTAATGTTTCATGAAAAAGAATGCTGCTTTAACTTCACCACTAAATTGAAGTTGTTGGCACCCAATTTGTTATGCTGAGTGAAGTTTTACTATGAGTTTTAAAGCATGAATATAAATCAGTTACTAAATCATCTATGCTGTCCCAGAATTGAAGGATGTTTCACTATTAAGAAATTTACCAACATAATTTGCCACATTAAGTGATGGTAATATCTCAATAGATGCAGAAAAGAACTCCATAAAATAATCCTCATTATTGGCAAGAAGTTTTAGTGATTTAGGAATAAAAGAGAATTCCTTACCCTCATAAAATTGATCTATCAAAGGCCTACAGCAAACACTATATTCCTAATGGTAAAATTTTAGAAAACATTTTTATGACAGTTAGAAATGATAAAAATATCCTTATTACCTTTATTATTTAATATTTACTATTGTAATGATGGTTTTAAATAATACAATTGCCCAAGAAAACAAAGGAGAAAAAAATTGGAATGAAAGAGACAAAAATGTATTCGTACCCTATGTTATTGGCTTCATAGAAAACTTAAGAGAATTCAGAGATAAACTATTAGTACAAATATGATAGTTACCATCTTTATACCAAGTAATAGCAAATTAGGAAATATGAAAGAATGCTATTTATTTTAAGGACAAAAGCTATAAATTATAAAACAATAAATTTAATTTTGAAATGTTAAAAAAACTTCAAGAAAAACATTATTTAAAGATATAATGGGCTTCGAACCAAAGCATCGCAGGTTCGATTCCCAGTCAGGGCACATGCCTGGGTTGCAGGCCATGGCCCCCAGCAATCGCGCATTGATGTTTCTCTCACTTTCTCTTTCTCCCTCCCTTCCCTCTCTAAAAATAAATAAGTAAAATCTTAAAAAAAAGATAAACTCAAAAAAAAGATAAACTCAAAAAAAAGATATAATGGAAGACCTACAGGAATGGAAATATATACCATGTTCATGTTTGAGAAGACTTGAATGAATAAAAGTCCTTATTCTCTCTCCATTGGTTTATAATTAAGAACAGTTTTAATAAATGAGGAAAATAAAACTTGACTAGCTGATACTACAGTTTGTGTGGAAGAGCAACTGGCCCAAACCAGCCAAGACTATATTGGAAAACACAACCAAGGAAGCAGGATTTTTTTTGTTAGATTGTTCTGTCAACTCTACTATCTAATTATGATAGTTTTTGCAGTGAACACAGGGTGGTATTGGCACCGGGCTATATAGCCCAATGGACCAGAATAAAGCCCATTGACACATGCATATATGTCTCGCATATATTATATTTTTATTAAAAAGTATCAGAAAAATGCCAGATTATTCAATAAAAGGTTCTGGGAAAAATGATCAATTCATTTGAAATAAGAAAATAAAATGGACTCTTACCTTCCACCATACAGAAAATTAAATTCCAGATGAATTAGTGATCAATATGTAAAAAAATTATAAATCTTTTAGAAGAAAATATAAGTGAATATACTTATGACTCCAGTGTAGGAAAATATTTCCTTCATACACAAGAAGCTTAACTCATAAGGAGGAAAGATCGATTCATTTACCTACTGTAAATTCATAAAAACTTCTATTCAACAAGACATGCTAAAGAAAATGGACAAAAATATTACATACAGGAAGAGTAGAACTTTAGTACCTAAACCCAACAAAGGATTAGAATCCAGAGCACAAAAAGAACTCCTTGAAATCGATAGGAATAAAACTTACAACATAATTAACAAAACAAAACAGACAAAGAATTAGGACATGCCATCCCCAAAAGGAAATCTGAATTGCCAAGAAATAAATGTTAAAATATTTATTCTAAATTAAGTGAATTAAATCAGAGAAACTTGAATTTAAAAAATGAGGTACCATTTCCTAGTCATTAGACCAGTAAAATTTTAAAAGTATGACAGTATGAAATATTGTCTAATATATAGAGGAATGGCAGCTCTCAACACTCCCTTCCCCAATGGCACACGTAGTTTTTAAAGACTTTATTTAGTTTTAGAGAGAGGGGAAGGGAGGAAGAAAGAGGAGGAGAGAAACACTGATCAGCTGCTCCTCATATGCACCCTGACCAAGGCTGAACCTGCAACCCAGGCATGTGCTCTGACTGGGAACTGAACCTGCGACCTTTCTGCTTTGTGGAAGGATTCCCAAGCAACTAAGCCACACTGGTGCGGCACACGTTCCTGATGCGTAAAGTTAGAGGTAAAATCTATGGTCTGTGAAACGCTTCAGTAGCTCTGTCATTGACCCTCATTTTTGCTTAGGCCAGCTGGAAAGGGTTTCACTTAGTTGTAACAGTGTTAAAACTAAGGTTGCATAACAATTCATTGTTTGCATTTGTAGGTTAATTATTACGGAAACTTCATAATGACTTTGAACTAATCATATTTTGTAAAAGTGATGAATGTATCTGCTTGCTCCTTCAATGCATGACCATTTTTCATTCCTGCAATATACTTTCTGGCATTCACTCATCAAAAAGTTCCGAGTGCTCCACTACATACGAAACAAGGCAGTGGAAATACGACCTCCTTGGAGATTTCAGATTTAATCTTAAAAATTAGAAAATTATTATATATATTTTAATAAATGGGATGTTTTAGGTTGCAAGAATAAAAAAAACTCAATGCAAAGTGGTTGAAACAAGAGGGAAACCTGTTATCTCACAGAACTGTAGGTTAGAGGTAGGACTGGGTGCAGGAGGGCACAAGCCAGCTCTGCTCTGCATCTTTGAAATGCCCTGCCTCCACCTTGCATGACTTCTCTCCCAGTTCTAAGGTGGCAGTTTCTTCCTCATGATCCCAGAGAGAGAGAGAGAGAATGAATATCTCTCCCAACCTTGGAATACAAGTTCTACCCTTCATCCCTTCATTCTGATGAAGTCAACTTAGGGGACATACCCATCTTTGGAACATGTGAGTAGCTGGGAAGGCCACACACTGAATCAATGACTGTTGAAGAGCGTAGAATTACCAGGTGTGGTAAAGAACAGTGGTCCTCAAACCAGTGTGATTCAGGATCCCCTGCAGAGCCCATCCCCCACATTTCTAGTTTGGTAGATTGAGGATAGTGCCCACGAATTTGCATTGCTAACACACTGCAGGTGGTGCTAATGCTGCGTGTCTGAGGACTACTCTTTTTGGAGAATCGCTGGCTTAGACAAATCAGGACGTATCCCAGGAGACTGGGATAGACACACCTCTGGACTCAGGTGGGTGAGGCGTGAGAGGGGTGGATATCTGACCGGAGCAGTTCAGGAAGAAGATTGAGATGAAAGACAGAAAGGCAACCAACAGTGTCTCCTAAACATGTTTAAGCAGAACATGGTAACGCCTTAGGATCGTATACATTATTTATTAAGGGTGCAACACGCAAGAGTGATCTATCTATGGTTAGGACGGAGGACATGACAACATGGGTCCAAGATCAAAGTGTCTTCAGCTCAAGACTACACCACAGTTCAAATAATCAGACATTTTTAATCAACAGGAAAACAAGTGGAGGAGGAGGGTGAACGCTGAGCTGGGTCGAGTCTCCATGGAGAACAGCCGCTCCCGTCTCTCCGGATCGCCTCTCCTCCCGGCTTACTTACAGAGCTGAGATGTCTCTGCGAGTCTAGTGTGTAACTGCTAGGGAAGCGCTGCAAGCGATTTGCTGAAACTCATCTCCGGAGGCTTTTAAATAAGGTACCTTTTTACAGGTGAGGATGTGATAACGGAATGCTTGATTCATCAATTTTTTTTTTTAATCAGTTGTATCTGCACCTAGGAGCCAAAGCAGGGTAAGAAAAAGAAAAAGTTGTTTCTCGAAGTGTGCTCCTTTGAACTCACAGGTTCCAAAAGCTGCTATGAGGAACTACAAGAGCAAGAATTCCAGAAACAAATAAGTTTGCGACTTGATTTTCCATATGCACGTTGAAACGTTAGAAGCTCGTGGAAGTTCTCCAGTGGGAGAGCCCGGGGAATTTTGTGTTCGTACATTTCCTAAGCTCGTCTGGTCACGGAATCCCTTTTGCACAACACCGATTAATAGGTCACAGGACTTCTGTTTTGTGGAACATACTTCGGGAAACGCTGGACAAAACTACTTCAAATGCTGTCACAGAAAATCTCAGTTTCTGTTGGTCACCTCCCCAAGGTTTACCAAACTTCTCCTTAAAAGGAATTCACTCTGACAACTAATCTAAGTATGCCATAGTCAAAGTCAATTTTCTGGCGTTTCTTACACACACACACACACACACACACACACACACACTGGGATTAAGCTGTGAGCAAATATAATAACATGATTTTCATAGGGCTTTTCTGCTAATTCTAGCTCTGGCGACTGCAGTTGAACAGAATGAGGGCTGCAGGATGTCTTATACACGATAGCTGCTTAAACATTTTTAAAGGTGGTACGCAGCTGAGGGATATCATCACGCACACACAAAGCTTTATATGCAACCAGCCGAGCATTCTGACTGAAGAGCATTTTAGCGATTTGCTAACGACTCCTTCTGAAATCTGAGTAAGTAATTGGAGGTGTTGGGTCACCAATATTTATTGTTTATTTCTAACACATCCAGGTCGCATCAGTTTCCTGAACACGTTTCAGATGGATGCCCGCGAGATTCCAGGCTCTGGGCTATTTCTAGTTTGATACTCTAATGTTGAGGATTGTTTATAACATTTGAAATTTTAAGAGTTTTTTTTTTCTTAACTTCTGGAACTACATTCTATCATTTCATTATAATCTAGATGAATAAAAAGCCAAGTAACACTAAGTGTAACTTCTCCTGGTAATTCTCAGTCAATACCTGCAATAACTCATATTTTACTTACTTGCAAAAACCATTTGAAGAGACACTCATTAGGTGCATTCTAAGAGCCCCTCCCTCCCACTGACCTCCCTCTGAGGCTGTAATGTGTTAGGCAGGACACTCTAGTGACCAAACCTTTTCTCCTGAAGTGTTTACTTTCTGGTTTTTAAGAGTAGCTTCTTCAGTTTCCTTGTTTGTCCAATACCGGTACATGAAGCCTTGTAACTGTGTAAATGCAAAGAGCAAACCCTGCAATTATGATAAAAAAAATAGGCCCTTACATTTAAAGCAGTCATCAAAGACAAGTGAACGTAGGGTCCTGACCAGAATGAGTCTGCTCAATATTGACATAGTGAATTGTCCCGGGAAGATTAAACCCCAGCTAGAAAAGCCAGTGGAGGAATGGTGAGTGACAGGGCCTTTGTGGGGGGGCAGTGCCTCCCGGGGGAGAGTTCATCTTCTTACTCAAAGAGACGCCTTCAAGGATCATGTAACTTGAATTCCCGGCGAATTCAGTGTCATCTTAGCTTGACCAGCTCTGGAAGAACATATTAACCTCCGCTTGTGATTTTCAGAAAACCATTCTAATTTGGCAAGTAATTAAGGGTCACATGGAGGATAAAGAGCTAGATAATCTTGGATTACCCACAGGAAGCTTTGTCTCCAAGGCAACCCCCGATGGAGGGGCTGTTAATGCTAAGGCCAGTCGGTTAATGAACTGGGAGTGGTAACTGCCTCCCAGACCCATCTGAGCCAGAGAAATGGAAATAGCAATTATATGGCAATTGAATGATTCAGCGATAGAAAATAAATGCTTCAAAAGTCAGGGGAGGTGACACATTTAGAGAAAGGATATAATTGTTACTGTTCTGCTAGACCAAGCCTACAGATCTAAAATGAGCTTATCTTGAACTCCAGCTATGCCAATCCTTATTTATGAATTTTAGCCTGGTCTCCAGCTGAATCCTCTGGTTTCAGTGTTTCCTATGACCTAATTACTGCACAGCCTCGTTTCTCCAGAGGGACAGCCTCAGCAACCACACCAGGCTGGGAGATTGGCCCTAGGGACCTTTGGAACAGGAGACAAAAGTGGCATTGTCCATCAGAGTCTTTGATTCTCATGCTGGGCTAAAAAATAAGATAAGGTTGCACAGATAAGCATGAAGGAGGCTTTTAGACCAGGTTGGTAAACATGGAGGAGAAACGTGCAGAGGCCCTAATGAGAGAGTGCTAAGATCAAGGAGAGTATGACAAAGGTGGCAGCCCCACACGGAAACCTGGGAGGGACAGAGTGGAGCACTCAAGTGCCTGCTTGTGTTCCTCAGTGCCTTCTCCCTTTTTGCTCACCAAAGACCAAGCGTGGGCCTTACATGCCCCATGAAGCTTTCCACAGACTCTGGGAGCCCTTATTCCTCCCGTTCTTAGACACTTCCTGAAGCTCATTGCACACTCACCGGTAGGTTCTTTTTCAGTGTTCATGAATAGTCTCACCTGGTTTATGTCTCTTGGCTTATAAGGTGTGCTATTTGTGTCCCATGTTCTACGAACATTTTCTAAGAGTCGACTGTGAAGTGGGCGGTGGACAAGGTGCTGGAGACACAGAGATGCATAAGGCATGGTGTCTGAAAGCAGCTGCTCAGTCTAGTGCAAGGCAGGTGAGCCAGCAGAAATGTGCCGGAAACCCTGAGAGAGGAGGAGGCAACAGCCAGACACACATCTGGTGCTGGACATTCTTGGAGATTCGGTAACAAGAAAGAGAGCTAGTAACAGGAAAGATGATTTATCACCAAGGCCGATAGCACAGTTGACTGAAACCCAGCACTAGAAGAAAGATTTTTAGGAACTAGTGGCAATGAAGATTTTTAGCTCGTAAAGATTAATCACCAAATCAAGAAACAGATGAAAAGCACAGAGCACTGAACTTCTGGGTTAAGGCACAACCAGGTACAGAGCAAGGAAGAGAGAGTGGCGAAGGTTTACTACGACCTCCTTACCAGGAAAATAAGACCAGTGCGATGTTTCCAGCCCCCGAGAGGGGCACACCCTTTTGAGCTAGTTCTCCCATCAGGACCAGTTTGAGTGTTCGAGGGAGGAAAGTGATCCAACACTGACAAGGGTGAGGTGACAGGAAGTGGAAAGAAACAAGTTGCTTTCAACCTAACATTAAACTGGAAACAGACTGATTTCACAGTCTAGTTAGGGAACGGGTCTGAAGATTTCCTGAAACAGATGCAAACCCTGGTGGGACTTATCAAGGTTGGGTGTTTATTTAGGAAACTGTTTTAAAGAGAAAGGAATGAACACTCACTGTTGTTATAAACACACTCACACACACACACACACACACACACGGTCTGGCAGGAGTAACACCTTTGAGTGTGGTTGGTAGGGTACACGAATGCACACAAGATGGACAGCAGTTTGAACATTTCACCTAAAATGTCATATGGTGTGCTGGAGTGTGATATTGTTACATTACAGAATTACGTGCTTACGCTTTTGTAATGAAAGACTTGGTATAGATCAACAAGGGGGCGTTATTTGTGCTGGACCCTGTGTCCCCGTGTGTGTGCATATCAGACAAAAGGAAGCCTCACAGAATAAAGCTCACAATATTCTGGGAAGTTCAGACCCAAATAAGATCACTGACTGAGAAGTAGGGCCCCAAAAAGGTCCAAACAAATCCAGAGTCTTCAGGTCCAAAGGCAAACGAATAAAAAGAAGAGACGCCAGCTCCAACGCAAATGAAGAACACTCCCTCGTGTAGTGGGGAAATCGTGCCACGCGGTTGGCTGACCCGAGGGACAGTCCTCCTGGAGAGAGATGACACTCAGCTGAGCTGTTCATACAGCTGTGCACATTTACAAAGGGGTGTGGAAGAAGCGGAGACAAGGGACATACCTTTTTTTCCTTTCTTCGGGTACTTGTAAGCAGATAAATAGAACCGGGGTGGGCAAGGCAAGTGGGTCTGGGAGCAGAGACCAGGATGAAGCCGGCTGGGAGGTGGAGACAAACCGAGGCCGCCTGTGTGATGACTGTGCACGTGGCCTGGAAGCACGCAGGAAGGGGTTTCACGTCTGTGATTTCGGTGTAATTTATAACCTTCTCTGGGTTAAATTTCAGACGTGCACGGCTGCATCTGAAAACCGTGGAGATGGGTAAGAAGGGCCTAAAACTGCAATCCATGCATTAATTTACTTAATAATTCCTTTATTGTGCACCCACATGGGCTGAACACTGCTCTCAACATTAGGGGTAAAAAAAATGAATCAGAGAGAGGAGGCGTTGGTCCCATACTGTTTTACATGCCAGCTCGGGAGATAGAAAATAAAGCTATCAGCACATTTGAAAAAGAAAATTTCAAGTTGTGACAGAACCAACCAACCAACAACGGGGACAACAAAGAGACAGATGTGGGACTGAGAGCGACCACGGGGGTGGGTAGGCAGGGGAGCGGCACTTTGGGAGGGGGCTCTGGGGAAGCCCCTCTGTGATGGGGGGCATTTGATCTGAGGCCTGAAGGATGAAGAAGCAGCCAGGTGAAGATAGTGAGGATCAGGGCCAAGTGTCCCAGGCAGAAGGGACAGAAAGGGCAAAGTGCTAGGGCAGGAAAGCCCTGAGAAACAGGGCTTCTTCTGAGGGCTTCTTCTGTTTCTTCTGAGGAACAGAAGAGAAACCCAGAATGACTGGAGTGTGGCCAGCTGGAGAACAGTACGGGGGAGGCTAGAAGGGTGGCCTTCTGAACATGGCATGGAGTTTGAATTGTATTCTAATCACAGAAGGCAGCTACTGGGGCACTTATTGCAACTATAATCTGGCTTGTGATCTCTGCCAATAAATGACTCTTGTGGGCCGCAGTCTCAGCGTCATCGGGGGGTTTGTTGGAAATGCAGATCTTCAATCCCACCCCAGGTAGACCGAATCAGAATCTGTGTTCTGATAAGATCCTCAAGGGCTCCACAGGTAGGTGAAGCTGTGAGAGGCACTGCTACAATCATATCTATGCTTTGAAAAAACTTTGAGGAACACCTACTGAAGATGGCCATAATTTCTTTAAGAAAGGGAAGTCAGTGATGGGGAGACATCAGGACCCTGTACATTGTAGGTGGGACGTGAGAAGTTGCAGTCGCTGTGGAAACCAGCTTGGCTGGTCCTCAGTAACTTAAGCATAACCTACCATGTGACCTAGCACCTGCACTCCTGGGCATATCCCCCAAAGAACTGAAAACAGGTGTCCGTGAAGGTTAACAATACTATTTGCAACAGCCAAGAGGTGGAAACAACACGAATGCCCATTAACCGATAAAGGGACAACAAAGTGTGGTGACATCACTCAGCCAGGGAAGGAGCGGAGTGCTGGCGCGTGCTGCAGTGTGGGTGGACCGTGAAAACACTGTGCTCAGTGAGAGAGGTCAGACACAGGAGGCTGCATGTCGTGTGGGTGCATTTATATGAATCATTCAAAACGGGCAAATCTATTGAGACAGCAAGCAGGTTGGTGGTTGCCAGGGGCCGGCTTGTGGGGGGGTTACTGGAGCGTGGCCTCTTAATGGATATAGGATTTCCTTTAGGTGTGAGGAAAATGTTTAGGAGCTACACAGTGGCAATTGTATGACATTGTAAATGTATTAAATGCCACTAATGGTAAATTTTATGTTATGTGTATTATAATTTTTAAAAAAGACAGTGAAGAACAAGGGTGAAAAACACGTCAGGTGGCCTTTCTGCAAGGGCCATTTGAGGGTGGAGTGGAGTTGCTGCCTGTTTAAATGTTGTAACATCCCATTGATGAGCAGGATCCTGGAACTTCAACATGCACTTCCGTTGCTTTGAGGAACCATCATGCTAATGGACCTAGTTGCGCGTGGTTGAAAGCTAAAATGAACTTGGCTAAATTAGGCCAGAATCAAGTTGAATGCAGTTCAACAAGGTCAAGCAGAGGAAATGAACAGTTGCTGAGGGCGGGAAGGTGAGAAAAGCATAAGAGATTAAAAAAAAACAACAAAACCTGAGGGGCCAGAGAGCAAGGCGAGAGAGAGCACTGCGGACAAAAACCAGCTCCAGTAACTGCATTCACATCCTGGTGAGCCACACATCACGTAGAAACCACCGGGGTCCCTTGCCATTCCACTTAGTGTGTCCCTCGGAAGTGTTCTCGAACTGTGCTTCCAGCTCCGGGGTGAGTTGGGAAACACAGGAGAACCATGAACTGGTTAGACTTCGAGTATGAACGCCTGTGATGAGAAGCGTTGCATATTCAGTTGATTTCCCACTCCCCGCCCACATCCTGTCTTTCTGCATCCTGAGAAGCAGTAAAGCATGAGCGCGCTGTGTCTGGAGAGGTCTTGATTCACGCCACCGCCATTTCCTGTGTGTAACGCTGGGCGAATCACCTAACCTCGTGTGCCTCTGTTTTCCCATCTGTAAGATGGGGATAATGATTCAGCGCTGTGATAATTGAGTCAATACATGAAACAGGCTCAGAACAAGGCCTGGGACCTAGGAACCACTCGGCCCTGTTAGCTGCAATCATTGCTCCTCAGCGGGGCACTGGGATCGTGGAGAGAGTAAGGCGTTCTTCCTGCTGCGGCAGACTCCCCTCTGGCGGGAAACAGGCTGCCCTGCATCCTGGCAAACGCAAAGGAAGAGGTGGGCACCGAGTGCCTTTGTCTCCCAGAAGAGCCCAGGAGGAAATGTGAGTATGTCACAGAACAGACCCAGGGGTTGGGTGCGAATGATATACTATTGCCGAATGGACCCACCCTTGTGCTCCTGGGGTCCCCCACCCCGTAGTAGGTTTGCCTTGCCTGCCGCCAGGGAAAGACGTCTCTCAATGGCAGAGACTGGTGCAAAGGAAAGGGACTATTTATTTAAAGAGTTATACAAACTTAAGAGTAATAACTTAATGTCTTCACTGAGATCCCAAAGTCCTTTAGAATACACAGTCTTTCCTTCCCCACTCGGCCCAGTCCCGGGTACCGTATCTCAGAAAAAGACATAGGAGTCCGTAGTTCTTCTCTCCCCAAGCTGCATGGTCCCAAAAAGACGCCGAACAGCTGCTGCTCCTGGGTTTAAATCCCAGAGCCAATCTTCCTCTGCCACACCATTTCCGGCTCCTCCCACAATTGGCCACGGCTGCCAGCATTCACGTATTTTTTCCAGCTTTACTGGGCTGCTATAGTAAGTCTGGGCAGATGTGGAGCCAATCATCTCCAAGCTCTTATGCAGGCGCTGTAACCAGAGAGAGTTGCTTTTCAGTTACATCATGGGTGGAAGTCACTCCCATCCCCCTGGCTCAAAGCAGGGCCACAGCTGTTTAACATACCCATGAAACCAGTTAAAGGTTAAAGTATGTCAAATGACCATTCTAGAGGTTAGCTGCAAAACCAATGCTATGCAAAACAGGTCTCAATGGCCCTGCTCCCTTCATCCCATCCCCCAGCTCAGACTCGTGGGGGTGAGGCATCCTATATATATTTTTTCTAGTATTTCCTGCACCCTGAGTTCTGGACCCCGCTACAAATCCCTACTGGGGTCCCCCCATGCCTTGGCTACACCCTGTTACAAGTAGGCATCTGAGCAGATCAGGGGAAGGATGACAGTCACTGTAGCCAAAGAGGACAGTGTGTGCAAAGGTCAGAGGTGTGCAAGACCTGGCTCCCGTGTGGAGCTTTGGTGTGGTGGGTGCAGGGCGAGAGGGAGGGGCTCTGCCGATGAGCTGGAAAGCATTTTTTGGCTGGTGGCTACATCATCCCTCCAATTTCTGTCTCTGGGTTGACAGGGTCATCTCCCCCTGTGTTTCTGGGTCTGAATCTCTTTCTTCTTCTAAGGACCCCAGTCACTGATTATGCTCTATCCTAACTCAGGATGGCCTTGTTTTAACTTGATTGTATCTGCAAAGGAGGTCACATTCATAGGTACTGGTAGTTAGGTTTGGGAGGGGAGGGGACACGACCCACCCCACAATAGGGACTGACCAGGTAGAGCAGAGGAGAGAGGCACATAAATGTACATTTTACAGGGATTGCCCTGGAGGTCTGAGGTGAGGAGACGTGAAGACCACCAAATGCTGGCGGATCACTTGGGAGTTTACTGCAAAACAGGAAGGGCTGCTAAGGCCTGGACAAAGGCCACGGTGGAGCATGCCGAGCCCTCAGAAGCACTGGCTAACTCAGTCGGAATTTTTGGCAAGAATAGTTCTCAGGCAGTGGGGAATGTGTACTTCCATCAGCAACCACTGACGGTTATTTCCCCGATCCATTATTTCATTAGCTTTGATAAGATGATCATCTTTTTTTTTTTAAGTTAAACACATTTAAAAAAATTTTTACATGAAGACTTTGTTGTCATTGCTTTTAGAGAGAGAAGAAGGGAGAGAGAGAACCATTGACTGGTTGCCTCCCATACACACGCCAACCAGGGACTGAACCAGCAACTTAGGTACGTGCTCTGATTAGGAATTGAACCTGCAGCCTTTTGGTAATGTGTAACATGAAACAGTTTGTTAGGTTATGTGCTCCGTATTTTAGAATTATTATTAACAAATATGGTCGCCGCTAGCGGCCACATTGATTGACACTTCTGTTTGCTCCCCCAGCAGCTGCAGCCAACTGGCAAGTCACTCCCCCAGCCTCCTGCCCGAGCATCTGCTGAGGTTCTCAGATTGCTGCAGCCCCCACCCCCAGCCGCCTCACCCTCCGTCTGCGGGAGGCTCATCAGCTCATTAGACATCAGAGCTCTCCTGTTCTAATTTGGTTTAATGGGCTGGGGGTGGGGGTGGGGTTCTCGTGTCTGCTGATTGTAGCTCAGGGTTTTCAAGGCACCTGCCTCAGTGTTACTTGGAGACCTTGGTGAATGACTGTCCCACGACATCTCCCTGCTCTGACATCATACCCTGCTTTCCCTCCGGGGCACTGAGCGGAGTATCGGAACTGGAGCACTCCTTGTGTGATCTTTGCCCCATGCCTGCCTCCCGCACTGGATGAGAAGCTCCATGAGGGCAGGCTGTGTTGGGCTGTGTCGAAGGTTTGCTCACCTTCAGATCCCCAGCACTCAGCGTAGGGTGTGGAACATTGCAGGTACCCCAGTATTTGCTGGATGCTGAATGTGTGCGTGTACCAGTGACCAAAGAGCCACTCAGACGTGGAGAAACTTTCCTCTTGGTGTTCAAATTGTCCATGTGGGTTTAAAGAAGGCTTTCCCCCCAAACTGGGGCCCACAAGTAGGTCTAGGTGTTAATATGTGTGTGCAAATGCGTGTGTGTGCACGCAAGGACACCAGAGCCCTGCTGTCCTCATCTGACATTCTGAGGAGCTTCGGTGCAGGAGGCTGGCGGGCTCCTGGTCCTGTGGGGCAATGGAAGCATGGACCGGGGAGGTGCAGACTCGGCCACACTGGGTGACCTGGGTGACTATGAGCACATCGCTTCTTCGTCTACAGAGCAGCAGCACCCACAGGGACCTTTGTAGCATGGTCATCCTCGGATTCTCCACGTGGGGAGTGTGGTCTCTGACCTGGAGCTGAGATACTGGCAGGCTGCCTTCTCAGCCCATCAACGCCATCAATCCAGTTCATTCCCAGTACCTCCCTGTAAACCAACCCCTCCCTTAGATTTACAGTTTTCAAACCAAATGCAGCCACCTTTTTCCTTGTACGTCACTCTTGCCCTTTAGGGCTCTGGTTGCTTCCCAGGGTCACCTCTTACTCTCAGCCTCCATGTGTCAGCTTTAAGTCACTGACTCCTAACTCTGCGTGCCAGGCACTGTTCCAAGCACTTGACATGTATCACCTCATTTTGCAAAGGATGAAAGGCGATCCCACTAGGATTTGTATCGTGTGTTCTACCGGCAGCCTGTCAATTTCATATTTCTTTGCCTCATGGCTGCATTTCACATTAGGTAACTTAAGCACTTCAATACTTCGGTGGGGACGGAAGACAAACTGCAGGGTCACCACCTAAGCTAAGTTACAATGTGCCAGGAAATTAACCTTCAGGGAGTGTTTGACAACAATCAGAGGTACTATATCTATAAAGAGCTAAATCCCTTGGCATACTGTATAAATCTGCCAAGAGGTCAGGGAGGGTTGAGGGTGAGTCAGAGGAGCCCTTGGCTTGGTGCTGATCTCTGCCTGTCTGTGGTGTCCCTACCTTCCACGTGGCCCTGTTACTGTTACTTGGCAGGCTCAGGCAAACTGGCGCGGTGTCCTGGAAACGTGTCCACCCCTCCTGGCACACCTGTCTTCTCCCTGCTGCACAGTCCTTCTGGCTTCTTTGCTACTTACACATTTTAAACAAAGTTACCTAAAATTGAGATACTAAAATGTTATTTTTCTGGGGATAAAACTTATACAGGCTCATGCTAAAGATTTAGAAAGCAAGAAAAGTATAAAGGAAAAGCCGCCCCCCCGCCCCCGCAAATTAGAACACACGCAACGCTTGGAGGCACTGTAGGAAGTTAATTCTGCCCAACTCTTGGTCTTTAAAGACAGTTTCCTGAGCGCGTTTCATTTCGTGCCTGTGAGGCAGGGAAGGGTTCTCTCTGTGGCCCAAGGAAATGGGGAATGACATCCAATGAGAAGAACTTTTGCTCTGAGAGGAGGGACAAGGCCGGCATGAAGCATGTGTGCCTGGCTCCATGCCCTCTCTCCTTACAGTCTGGAAAGGGAGCCAGAGAGTTGGGCTGTAAATGCTTGAGCCTGAATTCAGAGAATTATGAGAACTGAATATGAGGATTAGAAGGAAGAAAGGGCTGGACCAGTCAGATTATTCCTAGTCTAGCTAATCTGTGATGATGCTTCAGCCAAGATATGGAAGCAGCCCGAGGGTCCATCAGTAGGTGAGTGGATGAAACAACTGTGGGACATTTACACAATGGAATACTACTCGGTTATAAAAAAGAAGAAAGTGTTACCCTTTGCGACAGTATGGATGGACCTGGAGAACATTATGTCAAGTGAAATAAGCCAGTCAGAGAGAGACAAACACCATCTGACTTCACTCATACGTGGGATCTAATGAACAGGCTGAACTAACAAGGAAAATGGGGGCAGACTCATAGATGGAGAGCAGGAGGACAGCTGGTGGGGGGTGGTTTGCGGGGGAGGGATTGAGCAAAAAGGAAAAAGGGCTCACGGACATGGACAACATTGTGGTGATTGTGAGAGGCGAGTATAAGGGGGATAAATGGTAATGAAAAATATAATAAATTTTTTTTACAAAGATGCTTCGGAAAGATTTTTAAATATCTCAGCTGCTCACCTTTCTCTGTCATCAAACATTTCTCTGTCACCCCTCCTAGACGTGACAAACGACAGCTTTATTTTTGTCAAGCTACACTTTATAGGTTTTCTTTCTTTCTCTCTGCTTTTTTTCTTTGTCTCATTAACTCCACTCCCTCAGTCTCCCCAGATTTTCCAATGATTAAAGTAGTGGACTTTTAAAGAAGGCCTCCAATTAGCGCCTCATCAGCTCCAATTAGGGGAGACAAAGGCCGTGTAAAGATAACTCAATGAGAGAGGCCAGCACAACCTCATGTAATCACTTAAGACAAGCATTGAGCATTCTCTCTGCTGACCACGCTGGGCCCATTCACCTTTCTTTCTTCCTTTTGGATGCATTTAAGACTGTTTTGCTGGGAAGACAGGCCTCCCAGGAATCTCATAATTCCTTATTCAGAGGCTACCTGTTTACAGCTCCCAGGGCTCAAGGACCTACACAATCCTACATTGTCTGCCCAGCGCTTCCTTAAACCTCCGCCTCCCTAATGGCCGGTTCCTGTGAGCAGCCGACTGGGCTAAAGAGGCTTTCTGCTCACAGAGTGTTCTTGTACCGTCTTCTAATTACACGGGACGGCCACAATGTATTTTTTTTTCCCCAATGAGAGTTCTTTGGAGCAGTTAATTTGGTGCCTGTCCTAAATGCCCCCAAACATTAATTAGGGTGGAAGGAACCCTAATTTCCTCCACAGCTTTCCCCTCCACTTACTTCCCTGGTTTTCACATAGGCCTGGATGAGTCTCTGTAATGAAATTACCTCATTAATGCCTTTATTCTTCACAGTAACTCATTCAAAACCAACCATTTAGCTTTAATTTAATGCTGTCAAAAGGAAAAAGGTGCATTCATGGCTTTGATTAGCAAAAAATCTCCCCCCACCCAGGGGTGGACAGATTTAAATTATGAAGATGGTAAGTAGTGAGTTATAATTGGGCACAAGCAGCACTTTAGGGGGGCTTAACTGCTTTCAAAGCCCTGCCTGGCCGGCCTGCAGACTATTAACTGTGTCCATGGCCTTGTTCTCTTTATTTGAATTGATGGCAACTTAACTAGGAAAAAGAAAACGGGGTTTAATTTTTGTTTAATACACAGAGGGGTTGTATTTACCCACAGAGCAATCGCTTTTCGATGAGCTCAGTCTTTGTTCTCTTAATAATTTATTATCCAGGCTTTCTAACATGAGTTTTGAAGGGGTGCCTTGTGGGCCCGCATTTCTAGGGGAAAATAAACCCTTAAGTGCACAGACTGAGCAAGTGGGTGGCTGACCTAACACCTGGGCCAGCCCCACAACCAGCTATGTGTGCTCTAATATTATATTTCATGATGATTTTTAAAGTTACAGCCCTTGGGGGATTTAACCTTTAAGAAACACCTTGCCCAGCATTTTCTCGTTTGACAGAACGATCCTGGGATGTGAGGATTGGGTGTGGAGTGCCTGTGAAGCCGCAGGGGTTCAGAGCGTCTGAGGGATTTCCTCAGGACTCCCGGTGAGTGGCAGATGCAGGACCAGAGGCCACACACTGTAGGCTTGGGGACGCACAGGCTCTGATTTGGAGGACGGAGCTGCTTCTTTGTCACCCCCGGAGCATCAGGCATGTTTGGATTGGCTCACTCTCAACTCGTGTATAAAGAAGAGTCTATCGTAACAGGCAATATTGTCCTAGCTGGGATAAACACACACACACACACACACACACACACACAGTCATATAACACATGGTTCATTACATGTCAGTGAATCGTGAATGGATGGAGTAGGTCTTGCTGGATGCAGAGTGGTGTTCCATCATCAAGCACAACCAACTTGAGAAAGGGGCGGAGAAAGAGGCCCAGATCTGCAATGATGGGACACAACCATCAAACAATGTCCAGGTTCAATTGGAAGAGTGTGGAACTTGGGGCCAGATGGCTCTGCTTTAAAGATCCCCCTCCACCACCAACAGCTTACTTCCAGCTTCTCAGTCTGAGTTACCCCGTTTGTTTATTGGGGATAATAAAACCCATCTGTGACGAAAAGCTAACACCTGAGAATGGTAAACCTACGAGCAGTGCTTTGTGAGTTTCAGACAGTGAGTGGTGCTGCAAAGGGAAAACCTGTGCTCTACCCTCTTAGGTTCTGTGCTCCGGTCCTGCAGATAAAACAGATAAAGGGTAGATTACCAGGAGAAAAGACAGATTTTTTATTTGTAGAAAACTGTGACTCAAAGAGAACCCTAGGGTTTCCATTTTAACAGGGGGTGGGGAAGGGCAGAGAGGTAGGTCTGGGAGAACAGGTGACTTCTTACTAACAGGGTTGGGGCAGAGGGAGAAAGGCTCTTACCAAGCACGGCATGGCTTTTTGGAAAGATGAACGGGCCGCTGGGAGAAGAGGTGGGAGATGCGATAATTTCACAGCGTCTGGGCAGGATAGAAATTCCTCTCCAGGCAGAGGTTGGTTCTCCTGGGAAGGGGGTTTATGACAATCAAGTTCTTTTAGAAGACTGTCTTCAGGCAGATAAGGGTTGCAGGAATTTCAATGCTTTCAGCCCCAAATAATTTTTATGCCACATGCCCTGGCTAGTATGGCTAGTGTGGACTGAGTGCGGGCCTGCAAACCAAAGGGTGCCGATTGGATTCCCAGTCAGGGCACACTCGTGAGTTGCAGGCCAGGTCCCCAGTAGGGGGCGTGCAAGAGGCAACCACACATTGATGTTTCTCTCCCTTTCTTACTCCTTCCCTTCCCCTCTCTCTAAAAATAAATAAAATCTTAAAAAAAATTTTATGCTACAGTGGTTTAACCATTTATTGAACCAAGCTAAATGCCTTCCATACCTTGGAAAAGAGCCAGGATGCATTAATTCATGTATTTTTGCATTAATTCATATATTTAATACTTATGAGACAATATTTTAAGTAGAACTATTTATTTATTTATTGCATTAATTGGCAAGACATTGATAATAAAATTATATAGGTTTCGGATGTGCAATTCTTTAATACATCACCTGTTTCATTGTATCATGTGTTCACCACCCCAAAGTCAAGTTTCCTTCCATCACCATTTACTATTTTATATCCATCAGATGTTAAGCATGGCATTAGAATACTTTATACATTTCCAAGAACTTGAGATTTAGGCAGCAAACATCACATACAAGAGTTCTGACCTTGTATAAAATACCAGGGGAGATAATGTGTTTTCCCACATCACGTCGATGTGATTCGTTCAGATAATCTGCACATATCTAACTTCTTTTTTGTTGTCTCAGTCAAGAACATTCGGCTTTGTAAACCTTTTTCATAATCTAAGCAAGGTATCTCCCTTAATTAAGATAATATTAATTGTTTTAGACAATGATCCATCCCGCCAATGTGAGAACCAACATTTTCCTGGCTTTTGGTTATACTTTGCTAGGCTTGGGCATCGTTGAAATGGCCACGCTGTTCCTGGTCAAGACTCTTATTTCTGGACTTGAAAACATGAAGCACACTCCGGTTTGGGAGTAGCTGGGGAATACCAGATTTTCCAAAGTCACTGGAGAACTGGTGCTACTACGGGTGGACTTGTGTTCCCCCCAAAAGATATGTTGAAGTCCTCACCCCCACAATCTGGACTGTGACCTTATTGGGAAATAGGGTCATTGCAGACGTGACTAGTTAGGATGAGGTCTTACTGGAATAGTGTGGACCTCAAGCCAGTATGGTTGGTGTCCTTATTAGAAGGGGGCTTTGGACACAGAGGCAGACTCACAGACAGGACAGATGGCATGGTGACCCAGGGAGAAGACCACAAGAAGACAGAAGACTGGAGAGGTGGGTGCCTCTGCAAGCACCAAAGACTGCTGCCGCACACCAGGACCCAGGGGAGAGGTCTGCAGGGGGAGCCTGGCCTGGCCAACTCATTGACTTTGGACTTCCCGCCTCCGGCACCGGGAGATCAATTTGTGTTTTGAAGCCACCCAACTTGTGTTTTGATAGACTGAGGAAATTGGTACAGGTCCAATGTAAATATTTTCAGAATTGATCATTTAACCTTATGACAAGTGCTGGGCCTGGCCTTTATGTCCTGATTATCAGTAATCCAGTGACTTATTATATGTATCATGTTCATATGCTTTTCTTAGAACAACACTTATTTTTTTGTTCATCTAGTTCTTTGTTCCCAAAGATCTTTAAGCAGTAACAGTTTGGTGGTTGCTAGATATTTATAAAAAAAAATATTCCCGAGGCAGCATCTGACACTGTCCCCTTCCTCACTCCCCAAATCATGCAGCGTGTACACAGGCCCCTTCCCCGTCTTGCCTTCACCCCGTGGGGTTCTGGACCGTAAGCACCAGATGTCCCGGGACCTTCTCACTAACAGGAAGCCGTTCCCATTCGCATTCAAATGAAGATAATATGCACATTTTGAACATGATAGGAGAACTTATACTCACAGCATTGACAGGACCAAGAACCAAGGAGTAAGTGAAAATCCTCTCCAAGAATAAGCGAGAAACAGAGTTGAAAATGTCTACTTCAATGGCTGGAACATGGCAAGTGCTTAGGGGTGTTCACGTCCCTCCTCCTCACCCCCCCCTTTCATACAGCCTGGCACTGGAATCACTGTAGCAGAAGCAGAGGTCAGGCAGCAAATCCACTTGTGATATGAGAGGTGTGTGGGAGATGCGGAAAGAATTTTGTAAACTCTTTAGACAAAAACATAGGTTTGGCCTGCCCAGGGCACTTGGATGTGACCTCTTCCAGCTCTGAGTCCTCATGTCACCTTGCTGTTCCTTTAAGCACTGCCGGCCTTAGACAGTGTTTACTTGTGTCCACCAATGAGCTCCTCTAACGACAGTGAGCTCCTAGAGGGCAGGAGTCCTTTCACTCGTGTTTTGTTTTGATCGATAATTACTCAATCACTTTGTGTCTCGCCCCAGTGTTCTCCTCAAGGGCAAGTGCAGACACACAGGTACATTCTTATTATTTCCTGCTCTTGGCCCCTGGCCAAATTCGTGCCTATTTCAAAATCACTCTTGTTTCCAGCAAGACCCTCCTGGATCTGCGCTGGCTTCCTTCCATGGGTCAGAGCTGAGAATTCTAACTTATTCCACATGAAGTGTTCCTACAACATAACTCAGTACTGGGTGCCTGGTAGGTCAGTAAATAATTGTACCCATTATGACTTGGCATATGTTAGTTATAAATTGTGTAGTCCTGTGACATTTAATCGTCATAAAAGCTCAGCTTGTCTACAGAGAAAAAAGCCACGATTGTATGGCAGTATAGAGAATGGCATTAATTGAGGACAATTAACAAATAAGAAAATAAGGACGCTAGCCAACACTAGAAAAATACTGTTTTCATTTCACAGGGCATAATTGTCTAATGAGTCAATGAGACTGTGAGCCTCCAGGGGGAGCCACCTCCTTTGATTGCTGGCCTGCTCCATTCATACCAGAACAGGGGTTCGTTTTGGAGAAGGGGGGTGGGGGGCAACTTTATAATGATGCCTTGGAAAGACACAATTTTACTTTCTTCACCGTGGCTGCATGGAAGGAAAGCCGACACAAACCCCTCATCTCTCCCCTTCCTTCCTTGTTGCATCTTGTCATTTCTAAGAAACACCACTAATGACCAGGCTATATCGGCATTACCTAGTCAAGTAGCCCATTCAGTGCGCTCCAAAGGGCACGGACATAATCAAGCATTTGGCTGAATGCACAGTTCACACTGAATAGGGCAAATATTTGGATTCAAGTATAGGTCAGCAACAACCAATTGAAATATTAGTCAAGGCACCCTGTGGGAACTAAGTGGACATAAAGGGAGGGCAGAAGGAAAGAGAGAAAAGGAGGTTCTCACAGCGTGAGCCGGGGCCACTGAGTCCTCAGGGGCGGTCAGTCCCTTCCACGGGAAGGTAGGTACCTTCGCTCAGGAGGCGAGCAAAGCCAGCCCTGACTGGCTTACTCCGGCTTCAGAAAGCAGTATGTTCAAACGGTTTTGTTTGGTTCCAAAGTGGAGTTCATAATTCGCTATAAATGCATCATGAAACTTTCTCATTGGAACCCCCCTGCTTCAGGCACCCAACTTTATTTAAAAAGAGGATTAGGCTGGAGGCTGTGTGTGTGTGTGTGTGTGTGTGTTTGTTTCTATTGTCCTAGCTGGCTGCCAGGTCACACCTGGGGAGGTGTGGCCGACCTGCAAACCTTCCAGAGCAGGGAGGAAGCCCTGGTAACTTCCTTGGCTCCCACCCCCGTCAGCCACTCACCCGCGACGCTCAGCAAACCCAGACCTCTGCGGCCCGGAGCAAATGTTCGCCACACTCACAGCACATGCCTTACTTCATGGCTGGTTTAATTCTCAAACATCCACTCTGCATGTGGGCGTTAACATGCCCCAGTGCCACACTCAGCCACATCCTTTTTTCTCCTGACAGGGTCAGAAATCCCGATCTCCGAGTTGGCTGGAACACTTGGCTTTCTTAGCAGCCCCCCACCCTGCTCTGTACCAAGTGACTCTCCCCACTGGCCCCACCCCCAGCTCTTTGAAACCCACCATGAGCGGTGATTGGAAGGGGCCCTCTGTCTCGATCTTTCCTGCTTGCCCCCTGCCCTTGGAATTGTGGTGGCCACAGTGAGAGACATGGCAGCAGCTCGGGCCCCCACTCTGCCCTCGGAGCTGGGCTGAGCTTGCACAGTTCCAGGTAATCAGTGGGCAGCCAGGGCCCACTCCTTGGCCATGAAGACTCTCCCTCCAGCCTGCACCCCTGGCAACGGTGACGTGCTTCAGAGAGGAGGGGGTGTCCTGAGCTTGTTCAGTTTTGTGGGGGACAGGTGAAGGGAAATGACCCGTGGCCTCATGCTATTTTTGGAGGAGATACAAAGCACAAAACCAATGAAAGGCACACCGAATATACAAATAACCTCCCAGAAATTTCTCCCGAAACCCAGAGGTGAAATGCTGGCTACGTGGCATTCTATTAGTCAGGCCTCTTTATTAAACTGGCAGTTTTAATCCTATTGGATGAAGACAGCTGGTATTAAGAAAAAGCTGCTGTAACATCCTGCAATGTTAAATTGTGCTCAGAATAAAGTGTTTTGTCTAGTTCTCTGATTTTTCCTTTTTCTGTGTATGTATTTATCTAATAATCAGGATTTTTATCTAAGTAGACCACCTCTTGCTCAGTCACATCATACAACATATTGTCCTTGACTTACATGAAATGATTATTTAAATGCTAAATATCAGTATCTTACCCCAAACCATAGGCCAGTTGGTGGAGAGGGCCTGAGCGGTTCCTAGAGAACACATATATGGAAGTCTCACGCGGAAGATTCTAGCTCCCTCCCGACCTCCACCTTCGTGTCCTGGGGCTGTTAGAACCTGGGACAATAGGCGGTGGGTGAACTCACGACCATACCTTGAGAAAGAGGCTATGTCTGAACAGGAGAAGTAGACCAATGGGGAGCCTATACCTGCAGCAGTCTTGGCTCGGCAAGACTGTTATCACAGTAAGAGGCAGAGCCCCATCTCTGAAGAAAGTGAAAACAGTAGGGTGAGTTATTACAAGGACAAAAGGTGTCTCAGAGCTGGGCCTTGCAAGGAGGAGGAATCCTGAGAGGCCCTCTTCTCCTCCGCCCCTCACCCCACCAGCTCCTCCTGGGGCAGCATGGTTTACAGCTCTGCCTCCCATGTGATCTGTCGGTACCCGTGTGATTTCAGAACATTCTCATCATGCTGACTTCATTTATTTTCTTTAGGAATAGGAAAGTACCATGCCTTATCCATTCTAAGATGCCTTAGGTGATACAACTTAAATCTCACTAAAAAGGCAAAACCACCACCCCTGCTACCATTTTCACAATATTCCTTTGCAATGCACAAAGTGATGTCATTGGCCCCGATGGCTTTGACATTTCTTTCTTCCACTCTGAGGAATTTGGCCCTTTCTTCTGCCTTCTGTTGCATTTCTTGGAGCCTTCAGTGGTGAGAACTTCAGAAAGAGGAGCCTGAATTTCAGTATTCTTAAACTTGAAAGCTCAGTGCTCTTGTATGTGCTAGTCATGAAGCCAGGAAACTGGACTTGGGTGTTTACTAACTATGTTTGTACTAATACAGAAATATTATAACCCCATGATGTGAGACTGGAAGAGAGGAAGGAAAGAGAAATCTTCCCTTCGGTGCTTTGGTGAAGGGTAAGTTCATGAATTTTAGAAACATTTTACAAGGATCAAAGCAAACAGAATTGTGAATTCACTGTCAAGTGACCAGAGTACCCAGTTAACTAGAGCCCAGACCAGGAGCGCCCCAGGTTCCCAAGTAACTGCAGAGGCTGCTGGAGGCCAGGGCCAGCCCTATTCTGAGGGAATCTGCTACAGGCCCGGCTTCCAGGCCTTGCCTTGGTGGTCTGGCAAGCTGGAGTGGGGTGGAAGGTGGCTCAGGGGATATACCAGGTGGCCCCTTCTCACTGCATTTTCCAGGGTGCCTGAGGTGGGCTGCAGTTTCCATGTGAGGTCTGAGATCATAGCTGCATACAAGGCTCTTGGGCACGACCACCCGTGATAGGTCTGCACTCTGCGTTGTAATCAAATCCGGCACCAGGTGTGCAAACGTGTCGGATTTTGCAGTTGAGACAGGTGCTAGGTAATTAATTATCTGGCAACTCTGATGCTTTCTAGGAGTTCTGGAAGGCAGCTAATGGAACTCCCTGGCCTTCCACACCAGTGTTCTTAACAGTGGGCAATACTGCCTCCTAGGGGTTGCTGAGGAAATTATGAAAGTAGTGTGTTTGTGTGTAAGAGGAGGAGGAGGGGTTGTCTCTAGGAATGGAAAACTTTTTACATATACACACAACTTATCTTTTATGGTTTTAATATACAACAACTCTACATTAATTAAGGAAAGATTATACTTAAATCCAGTCAGAATTTGATTGAGAGTTATTCACCAGTGCAATGCAGCTCATGGCATTTGGGTCACCCCCACTATTCTGCGTTGGTGGCTGTCGTATTTGCGTGAGTCTGTGAGCAGGCACAGGCCTCAGACTACTTCCTCATGTCGCCTGCCTATAATCATGCCTCAGCATTTAGATATTGAAACAGTATGAATTTATTACAATGGCTTTGTTTTTGTCTGTTCTTTATAGTACTGTTAGGATATTAGAGTGAGCAGGATAGTACCTGTGTAGGTGAGTTGTATCTGTGCATTTCATTTTAGGGCACTGTAGGGGAGAGTCATACTGCATCTGTTAGGAAAGGGGGGCTTTGGGTCTGGTAGGGTGGGGAAGTGCAATCCCAATGGGACTTATAGCCCCCAGCAATTCTGTTGTGCTGGAATAATCTGGAAATCAGCTGTGCTCTAGGATATTACTGCTAGGGGCTCTGCCCTGGCTTGCAGGAGTGACCACTCCTGAACTGGATGGTCTGCAGCTGTAACATGGGTGTCTCTCACTCCTCGGGTGGGGCCAGCGCTTACCCAGCTCCTTGGAGCCTGGCAGACCGGGAGATGATTTTGGAGCCTGGAAAGTTGGGTGCTACATTCAAGTGCATGAACTTCTGAGGAGTGGTGTGGGGAAGATGGCCCTCTACAATGAGCTGCCTCTCAGTATCTTATGCTAATCTGTATCCAACCCAAAGCATCAACTTCCCTTCACCCAAGTAGACCGACAAATGGGGAGCCAACATATTCTGCTTGATTCCAGAAGCAAAAACAATCTTCACAAAACCCAGGCAACTAACAGAGTCTTCCTAAGAGACACAATAATTATTGATATGAAGTTGGATCCTAAAGAAGTGCATCTGTGCCCTGGCAGGTGTGGCTCCGTGGTTTGAGTGCCGGCCTGCAAACCAAAAGCTCACTGATTTGAATCCCTTTCAGGGCACATGCCTGGGTTTCAGGCCAGATCCCCAGTTTGGGGTGTGGGAGAGGCAACCGGTTGCTGTATCTCTCATGCATGCGTGGATGGTTTTCCTCCCTCCCTTCTCCTCTCTCTAAAAATAAATAAATACAATAGTTTTTAATGATTAAATAAGTGCACCTGAGATTTGCCCAAGAGACTGCAGAAAAGCAGTAGGTACTTGGCTTAACTGCCGAGCGCATGAAGAACAGCTGACCCGCATCTGTGGGAGCCTCTGGGTGGCTGGGTGTTTACTGGACATGTCAGAATATGTTTTGACACTGCTCTTCCCACCAGGACAGTTCTCATCAGATGGACATTCAAGGATGAATGGAAATGAACAAAGAGAACAGAAACAGACTCCTAGATACAGAGAACAGACTGACAGTTGCCAGACGGGAGGAGTTTAGGGGATGGGTGAAAAAGGGGAAGGGATTGAGAAGTATAGTCATGGGGATGAAAAGTACAGCGTAGGGAAATATAGTCAATAATGTTGTGATAACTATGTGTGGGGCCAGGTAGGGACTGGAAGTATCAGGGGAGGAACTTTGTAAAGTAGATGATTGTCTAACCACTATGCTGCGCACCGAAAACTAATACAAAATAATATTGAATATAAACTGTAATTGAAGAAACAATTTAAAAAGAAATGTATTAAAATGCATGAGTGGCTCTAATATATCCAGAAAAAAAAAAGAAGAAAAGGGATTGTAGGTTTGGCCCCAGCGAAAGCAGCACAGGGCGGCTGCCTGGCAGGGCCTGCTGTGTGGAGACTCATCCTGCAATTCAATTGCCCCACCTGCCGCGCCAGCCGGGAAATGCAGGAGCTGCCTGAGAAGGGAAGCCGGAGACAGGAAGGAAGGGCAACAGAATGGCAAGATCACTAATAGTACTATGGTCCCATATTGAGTTGTTCATTTACAGTACAGAGAAACCCATATGTAGAAGGAAAATATTGTTATACCCATTTCACAGATGAAGAAACCGAGACAGAGGTTGAATTACTTTGCTCAAGTTTATACACCTGTTACCTGGCATGCTTGACTTTTCAAGGCCTTCCACTCACCGTAGTATGATCAGGCACCGGGTTAAATAATTTCACTTTTAATATCTTCTTTAGTACAGCAGGCCTTTGAAGAACGTGTTTTCCTGATTTTGAGAAAGGTGGAACCTGAAACTTAGAGACGTGAGGTAACTTATCCAAGGTCCCGAAGTCACTGAACAGCAGCGTTCTGCCCGGTGCCAAAGCTTGGCCTTCGTGCGTGGAGAGCGGAAGGTGAACAAAGAGACAGAATAATGTCACACCTGCAAATAAGGACTGCACTGCTGTATGAATTCTGGATTTGCTGCCATTCTCACCATTTTCCAATGAGCCGACATGCTTAGGGTTAGCTTTGCACAGCACACATAAATGAGAGACGTGTGTGAACAGAATCTGGGCTAACCGAATGCTTTGGGAAGAATGCTCATGACACACAGATTCCATTGCAAACAGTTTTGCTGCAGAAAATAATAAAACTGTAATTTAGCTTCTTATAAAAAATGGGTTTTTGTACTTCGAATTTGCTTTCAATTAAAAAATACATTTCACACGCATTCATATGTATGTTTTCTCTATACAAGTGAAAGAATTACAGATAAAGTTGCTTGACTCCTGTCCCTCAGCATCCCCTCCACGCTGCCCAGGTATAGTCCCCAGAAGGAATTGGTGTGTATCTATGATCTTTTTCTATGTGTTTGCTTCCCAAAACTGAAAATATGTAATTGCATTCTGTGTATCTTTAGATAAACAATGCAAAGCCTACACATTGCATTCTCCCCTCCGCCACAACTTAACATGATTCAGAGCCCTGTCGGGGCCAGAGTGTACAGGTCAGCCTCACTTTTCTTTCAACATACATGTACTCTATACAATGGCTACAGCACAGCACACCCAATCGTGTCCCTGTTTGTGGGCACTGAGTTTGCTTCCAGTGGTTTTTCCTACTGTGAATGTTGCTGCATTGAGAGTCATTGTACACACACACTGTAGTGCCCGCGTGCACAGTTCTCGGGGACAAACACAGGATGGAACTGCCAGGCGGTAGGGTGGGCACCTTAAAATATTGACAGCGAAATTGCCCTTCCAATACGCATGCACTGACCAGCAACGCCTGCTTTCCCGTCACTTGGCCAGCTCTCATTGTTATCACTTTAAAACTTTGGCATTATGTTGCCTGAGATTATCTCAGGTGTTAAAAACAATTTGCGTTTCTCCCGTTCTTAGTGAGTCTGAGCACATCCTGCTTATCAGCCAAGCCTGTCCTGTCTGCCCATCATGCCTTTCTTTCCATCAGATTGTCATCTTTCTTATTGTTCTGTATTCATTTTTCCATTTAAAGGAAAATACGACATTTATAGTCAAATGAAACTTTTTCCTCTATGAGTCTTAATTTTGTATAGGTTGATTAAAAGGGTTCACATACTGTAAGGCCATTACCTATAGCAGGGGTGTCGAACTCATTTTCACAGGGGGCCACTTCAGCCTTGTGGTTGCCTTCAAAGGGCCGACGTAATTTTAGGACTGTGTAAATGTAACTACTCCTTAACTAGGGGCAAGAGCTCAGTGCTGCCGCTGGGTAGAAACAAGATGCCAGGCCAGATAAAACAAGGTGGAGGGCTGGATTCAACCCGTGGGTCATGTGTTTGCCGCCTGTGCTGTGCCCTATAGGTTCCTACTATATACATCATCTTTTAACACTTTTGAGTTAAGTTTATGTTTAATCTAATTGGATTTAACTTGTGGTTAGTGATATGAAGTTAAGAACCAGACCAATTTTTCCAAATAGAAAGCCTATATTCTAACAACATATATTAATGATCAATCCAATGATTTGAAGTGAAATTTCATTATGGACTAAATTTCAATACGGATGTAAGTCTATTTCTGATACCTATTATATCCTTGATTGATTTTCCTATTTATTCATCTATCAGTATAAAAATACTGTACCCTTTTCGTCATGGTAGCTACATAATATGTTTTCATATTTGACTGGACAAATCTTTCGTTGTTTTGTTTTCAAAATCACCACGACCAACTTTGTGCTTTCACTTTCCGTTAGAAGTTTTAGGATGAGATTGTCAAGTTCGAAGAAACTTGCATTGAAATGTTGTTTGAGGTCGCTTTGAACTTACATATTAATTTTGGGAAAATAGAAAACCTTACAATACTGAGTCTTCTTATTCAAGAACATGTATTTATCACCATCTGCCCAGTTTGTTTTTAAATGTTAGGAAAGTTTATAGTTGCTACATAAAGGCCACATACCTTTCTCACTAGGTCCATTCCTGGATCCTTTATAGTGTTTGTTGCTATGGTGAACAGAATATTTTTAAAATGATCTTATTGCTCATGGCTGGCACAGGGTGAATAATAGTAGTTTGGGCGAGTCTTTCCTACATTTGTCATTTTGAATTTCCTAGAGTTCTTCAATTTTACTATTTATAGGTAGCTTTTCTACTTAATTGAATTTTATTTGGCTTCCTGAATCTGAGAAACACTGCCTTTTAACAATTTAAAAGATTCACAATAACATTGTTAATCCTTAGCTTTTCCCCCCAATTTCCCCTTCCCCTCCCCACCCCACTGCTCTGTCCCCAGGACTGTGCCTCTGTCCCTTGGTCATGCCTCCTCAGAGCCTCTTCAAAAGGACCATTTCCTCCCACTCTCAGTACTTTTAAAAATGAGACACGCTCTAAAAGATTTTCTTTGTTCACCCTCCTCATCTTCAGTTCTGCTTTTGGGTAGAATACTTTGATTCCTGTTAACTATTTTTGCCTGTTTTCACTTCCACTGGTTAATGAGAAAACCGATATTGGAAGGAGCCACCTGTATGTTATTTCTATTGATAGCTGAAGGCAGGGGTGCTGGAAACGTGGCTCGTGGAACTTGTTAGAAATGCAAATATTCTGGCCCCGCCCCAGACCTGCTGGCTGGCAAGCTCTGGGGGTGAGGTCCGGCAGTCCCTTTTTAAGAAGCTCTTCAGGTGATTAGGGTGCTCACTCAAGACTGAGAACCGCAGGGCTCCTGTCTCCGTTTTCTCCTTTCCTTCTCTTACTGGGGGTGTGTGCAGCCCCTGGCGGTGCTGAAGACCGTTGGAGCTGCTTCTTCCAAATGCTGGGTCTGGAGAGAGGGAACTCCCAAAGAGCGGCATGCAGAGGTGTTAGTTTCGCTTCTCCCCACGCCCCTTCCAAGACTGGCCCCTGGGGGGGAAGAAAAGCAAAGGTGAGAGCAAGCAGCCGCTCAAAGCTACTGCGTGCTACCACCAAAGAAAGTGGGACATGTCCAGTCCCCATCTTTTCAGAATCTATCTCACCAACCCTGGGCAAAAGGTGAGGGTTGACTGACTGTGTCCTCTCCGTGGAAACATGCTATGACATCCCAGGCCTGAGGCAGGTTTTTTGAACGTCTCCTGACTGGGTCTGAGGGTTTGCTAATTTTCCCTTGCAAAGAATTTGTCTATTGAGGATTTTATCAGATAAGATTAAGTCTGACTGCATATTACAGACAACTAAAAAATATTAGAAATTCAGTAATTCACGTTTGTTTTCCTCACATACAAGGCCAGAGGCAGGCAGCCAAGGATTAGTGTAATGGGTCCGTGGTTGTTGGGGATTCTGGCTCCATTTCCTTTATGCTTTGCAATCCTTAATGGTCCAATTCATGTATAAAATAGCTGCTTAAGTTCTCAAACTTACATCTGTGTTCCAGCCAGCAGGGAGGAGGAAAAGAGCATGTCCCTTCCTTTAAGGACAGGTCTGGAAGTTAAACATAAAATTTTGCTTACTGGCACCTAGTCATATGACATCTCTAGTTGCAAGGGAGTCTGGGAAATGTAGTCTTCATTGAGGATGGACATGAGCCCAGCTACAAACCAGGGTTTCTTACTAAGGAAGAAGGTCAAGGAGAATTAACAGTCTCTGTAGAGGTCCAAATGTAAGGGCTGTTGGTCACAACTACATAACTTCTGGCTCTTGCTTGAGATTTTTGGGGACTCGTTCTGCTGATAGACTTATCTCTCTATTTTTCTTCTAATTAGAACCATCAACTGAAAGAAATCACGTGGGCCTTTGGGTAGTGAGGAAATTCAAAATTGCTTATTAATTCTTTACATTATTCTATGCAACTCACTTTGGAGACTTCTGGGGGTGCAAGGATTATTCTGTGATTTCCCAGAAAAGAGCACATTGTCATAGTTCTTCCTGTCAGAACACGAAAGCAAAACGGTCTTTGCTGGGTCATAGATATATGATCATGAATTTGGCATGGATGCCACCCACCGTCAAGTGTGTTCTAGGGAATTAAGATAGTTCCGCTCAAAGCTTCTACCTTCATGCCTTAAGTTCAAAAACAACTCCTAATGCTTAGTATTTGTGAATGTAACTTAGTATCACCACCCCGTCCCTGAGCCTGTCTATTCTTAAAATGCCTTTGCACTGTATTCTAACCACTACTCACAGCCTTTGGTCTGGTTCATTATGTTTCACAAATATTATGTCTCACACATTTCTCAAATTTCCGATGGCAGTCAGCACACTTTAGAGGCCCCAGAGTCCACTTCACTGGAAGTGCCGCAGCCATATGGACCCGTTCACAACGCTCGCTGAGACCCAGGAAAACGCGCTCAGGAAGGAGTCATGACGATACAGCCTGAGCTATTCTGCAGCTACCAGCAACTCCAACGGAAATCCAAGTCAACTATTTCAGGCAACAGGGGAAATTACTGGCTCACACGAGTAAAAAGCACTGGGGTAGGTCTTCTCACTTTGGGTCGGTTCCAGCTGTTCACATCATATTGTTCGATTTCTTTTTTTCAATCTCTTGGCTCTGCTGTCCTCTATGTTGACTTCACTCGCAGGCGGGCTGCTCCGTGCGGCAGGAAGGATGACTTGTGCCGTGATGGTAGCTCTTCGGGCCCTCAATTGTAGGTAAAACTACGACAGGGTGTTGAGGTGTTAAAGTTTAAGAACTGCTGGGATACATCCTTACTAATTAATCAGTCATTGGGGCCAGGATTTCTTTCACTAACAAGTGAAAGTCTTATGCATCTATTCATTTAATTATGACAATTCACCTACGTGTTCTACGCACTGCTTGGCCTCAGGGGTACCACGTAGACAGGCCTGGGTCAAATACGGGTCCCGCTCTGTGCTGCAAGTGGGGGTCAGCCACGCTCCAACCGTATCAGATGGGTTCTCCAAAGGGAAGCCGATTCTGTGACCCGAGAGGAAGAGCTGCTGGTTAATAACAACAGAGATACCCTCTTGCCACCGCAGATACTATGTTTGTTTACAGAAAACCAAAGTTTCTAATTCACTTACAATCATTAGAGCTTACTGAGTTGACCGATGGGATAAGAAAAAACAATGGAAAATCTTTGGGATCTTTTCCAATGAGATCCAGACTTTCACTCTATCACGCGCCCTCTGTCCGGGGTCAGCGGGAATGGAGAGAAGCTGCTGCGGACCAGGAGCCTGGTGGTGTGGAAAAAGGCCCAAGGCAAATTCCAGGTCAACACTTTCAACTTGCTGGGACTTGAGAAATTCTTTTCACTAGGAACCAAACCTAATCTTAGTGTGTTGCCTGTGGCCAAGGGAAGGTCAGGAAATGACTGTGACCAATCCCCATGTAAATAGATTAGCCCACGAGAAATTCTTGGAAAACCCTGCCCACAAATGGCAGTGAAAGGTACACAACTCAGCTTCTTCCACAAATATTGGGCTCATTAGGCAAGAAAAGAAATGGAGTGATAGCAGAGAGATGGGACTTCATTTCATCCAAAGTGGGTGGCTCTGATTTCCCTGGGACCAGCCAGTTTCATCAGATGGGGACTGCTCTAGGGCTGGGGAGGGCCCTGAGCTGCCATCAAGGGACAGGTTCCTGCAGCCCAGGTGGATGCTCAACCGCAATTCTCTACCTTAGGATGAATGATGCTCCCATTTGTAAACCAACACTGATTTTCTAAAGCTATGAAGTTTTCATGCAGTTTTGAAAGGCCTTTTCTTATAGACATTTTCATTTTCAAACATATACCAAAGCAGAGGGTATATTATCATGAATATCCATGCACCTACCACCCATGATTATCAACTTGTGGACAATCTGATTTTATCTATATCCCCACCCATTCCCTCTATCTCATGGGATTATTTTAAAGATACCATGTAACAAACATCATAACATTTTAAATAATTATTTAAAATATAGTTTCAGCCCTGGCTGGGTGGCTCAGTTGGTTGGAGCACCATCCCATACACCAAGAGGTTGAGGGTTCGATTCCCGGTCAGGGCACATATGTAGGTTGCAGGTTTGAATCCTGGATGGGATGTGTATGGGAGGCAACCAATCAATGTTTCTCTCTCTCTCTCTCTCTCTCCCTCAAATCAATAAATGTATTCTTGGGTGCAGGTTAAAAAATTAAAAGTTTTACAATCATAATATTCATATATGTTTTAATGGTATCAGGGACTGACCTCCATAGACTCACAAAGCAGAATTAGATAAACGTGGCCAAAGAAATAAATCTGCTTTTCTCCTCCCCACCTCCCCGTGCACCTTCCCACAGTGAGTCATCTCGGTCAGGAGTAAGTAGGGAGCTATTTGGACATCCCCCATGCCAAAGTTCCAAGAACTGTGGATCTTTGCAGGCAAATCTACACAAGCAGGTGTCCCTCCCATTTTGAAACTGAATAACCTCAACGTTTGGATGCCCATCTACATCCTTCATTTTCACTGCCCAGGCGTTGGAAGGACACCTTTGCCTAAGTCTGGAATTCCTCACGCGCATCCTCCAGGCAACAAGCACTGTGAAACGCCAGAACGGTTATGGCGGCTACGGCGCTCTCCTCTGAAAACAGTGCAGAGGTCTGACGGATGGTGCCACTGGCGAAACGAAGCTGTGTCTCACAAAGATGAAGGAACGAGTCTACATCTGCAGATCCACAGCCTGGTGGGTGCTTGCGTTAGATTGTGACCGGACCCTTGCAGCCTTCAAAGATGAATCAAGATGATCTCCAAGAAAAATAACTGGGAAGGCCTTGCAGCTTGCTAAACCCACCTGTAGTAGGTACTTAGTGGGGGAAGAGGCAGCAGGAGGAGAAGCCTTATCTTATTGGCCAGCATGTAAAGGTGGTTCCTTTTCCTTAAAAAGGGTGAAAGTCAGAACAGGTGGTGTTAGCCAAGATGAAAAATCCAGTTTTGAGTTGTAAAATAAAGATTCTTGAAATTCTGCTCAGAGAAAAATTAAAAAGGTGATAGGGCTTCAGAATGTATTGACACAGGTCTGTAACTCTATTCACTGGACTATAATAATCCCATACACACAGGGACTGGTGCTGGTCTTCATATCTAAGTTATTTCCGGTGCTCACGAAAGTGTATGTCACATCGGGGCCGTCAGTACATTCTTGTTGGATGATTGAATGAACAGAAGTAATGGGGGCCATTAGTGGCTGTATTCTTAGCAATTTGTTGCCTCCTGAGAACATTTCCTGAATTCTTATTTTGCACCGAGTGTTGTCCTGGGTTCTCTAGGAGCCATGAAGGTGGTTAAGTTAAAATTTCGGTCCTTAAGTTTATGGGTCAGTGTAGGAGACAGGCTGGCACAACGACCTCCCAATAGAGCCTCCCAATTCCATTCAGAAGAAAGTAAGGGCTCCGTCTTCGAAGCCAGCAGGGAGTGGGAGATGGAGGACCCCCTGCACAGCTCCTACCCGGACACAGAGTGATCCCAGTGGTTTCAGGTGAGGCTGAATCCTTCCTTCATATTCCTCTCGTGTGCCATGGCGGTCACCCAGCTAATAACGGAAGTGAGCCGGAGACCCCCAGATCCAAAATGATGGTCAGTGGAGAGAATATTCATTGAATTGGAAGAGAAACTGCATTTGAGGTGGCAAAGCTCGTGGGTTGTTGTCTTGGCTTGTTACAACCCACGCTCCTTCCCTGGGAACTAGCAGTGCCTGAGTTTAGCTCTCAGGTGAAACTGGTTTCTTTCTTCTCACCTTCTCTCACTAATTCCCACAAAACTGCTTTCTATTGGGTCTTAACATGGAGTTATTAACTTCTGCATGGACCCCGTGGTTAATGGATAAACCAGTAGTATTCATGATCAAAAGCTGTAGCCTAAGCGAGTGGTCCCAAAGAAGAAAAGAGAGTGGTGAAAACTGCAGACTTGAGGCAGACTCTTAACAGGGGGGCTTGGTATTTGGGTTGTCAGTTGCAGAACCCCCATTCCCTCATAGGGTGGCCATTCCCTTCTGTGCAGATGGAACGGGATCCCCCTCTTAGTCCTGAGTGATTTTCTGGGGCAGGGGCAGGCAACTCTCCCCTGAGAACAGTCATCAGATTCCTTGGTCTCAGTGGAGAATTTGGGATCAAGAAAAAGGCAAAAAAGAGGTCACTAATTTGCCTGTGACCTCTCTGCAAAATGGGTTTGGGGGGACAGCATGGCTGCAACCCTCCCGACCCCTCTGACTATGGACAGGCCACTAAGTGCAGCGACCAGAAGGCCCAGGAGCAGTAAAGTGGGTGTCGATGGTGGCAAAGGCCCGCTGAGAGAGAGCACCCTGCTCCGTGATCCTGGGTTTTACCTTAACTCGGCAGGGAGACGCCCGTGCAGCTGGAACAGTCAATCCTTTTTTCTTTCTTTCTTTTGGAACACTAAAACCAAATCATATCAACCCAGAGGCTTTCCTCCCACCTCGTGTGAATATTTATACATAAAGCGTGTCAATCTGGTGGGTGGTGTTGGATCTCAGCCGCCAACAGCGCCATAGAATCAGCCCGGAAAGAAAAATGTACTTGGCTGCTGTCCCGGGCAGCCTGTTTTGAAGAGACCTCTTTTTGAAATGTTTTCCAGCTGTTATTTTCTTTCCGAATGATCTGAGCCTAATTCAATTTGTGGCACCTTTCTCTCTTCCAGCCTTGTTTCAGAAGGCCCATTACCAGTCTACGGCTCTCTGCAGTCACCTGTGTGTCCCCTGGTCTGTCCGAGACTTTTACCGAATCTTACATCAGTGATCCCGTCCATACAGAGCAGAAGTATTCCGCGTTATACGGTCTTTCAATTACAGGGTGTGATGGCAGTCTAGTGACATGCTGTGTATTGTTGCAGAGTGCCAGGGGGAACGAGGTTGACAGCTGTCCCCAAGCTGACTCAGGGCAGATCCAGCACGTTACTGGGTTTCTGTGGGGGAGACAGGCCAGGCAGCGAGAGCCAAGAACGCCCATGGATTTCGGTGATAATCCCCCAACACAACAGAACTTGACTTTGGAAAGAGTTCTATCCTCATATATCATAAAAACTATTTATAAAGCAAAGCAGGGCTCCATGGATATGACTTTCCCTCTGGTTTAATCATTTCCCCACAGCCCCATTGCCGGTGTGGCTGGTAGTGACATTGGAGATGGAAGAGCATGAAAGTTGCAGAAAGTGGGCTGGAGGAGAAGTGAGAGCTCACCACATAAGTTGTCACCTTGCCAGAAATGGGCGATCATCAAGAGTCCCTTAGTCACCCAGGGGTGCGGGTGAAGACACCACACCATGCGGGAACAGTAAGCGAATCAAGTTCACCGGAGCTGATGTGGTGTGTGGACTTCATTTCTGCCCTCCCATCTCTGGGAACCAGCCTCTGCGGTCATGTTGTGTGAACTAAGTCCTTAAAATAGCTCCCTCTCAAAAAACCCCCATCTCTCTCTCTCTATGAATAAATCCACACACATCTATATCTATCCATCCACATGTAGTAGAAACATATACTTACAGTCACACGTACATGAAACACAGGGTCTGTTCTTGTATGACTATGTACTATTGTGCTATTTTCCGTATGAACCACTGCCAGCCTGTGTTTGCCCCACCCTGTACACAGGCGTCCATCCATCCTATTGGCCCCGTTTCTCTGGAGAACCCCGATGAGTACACACATTTGTCTGTTTTCCTGGACCAGGACACATACTCCGTGAGAGCAGGGACTTTGAGCAGTCACTGCTTGACACCCTTGGCCCTTGATACATTTTTATTGAGTGAAGTGAGCAAATAAAAATTTCAGATGGGAAAACTCCTATTGAAGGAAATAGGCAGTGTGATGAGGGCCAATGGAGAGAGAAAAACTTCCTTCTGTTACCATGTTGAAGTGCCTACCCCTCAATTCATGGCTGCTTGGAACCCGAACATGTGACATTTGGAAGGAGGATCTCTGCAGATATAATTGGTTAAATTGAGATGAAGTCACCCTGGATTAGGGTGACGTGTCAGCAAGAAGAACGCCGCGTGAAAACAGACAAAGAGACGTGACGGAGGAATAGCACATGACATCAGAGGCAAGTGACACCGGGGTGGATGGCGACCACCAGAAACTGCAGAGAAGCTGGGGAAGGCTCCTCCCTCAGTGCCTCCAGGGGTCTGGGAGCTGCTGACACCTCTTGAACTTGCAGCTTCCAGAAGTGTAAGAAAACACGTTTCTGTTGTTTGAGTGCCTGGTGGTGGTGCTTTGTGATGGTGGCCCCAGAACACAAACACACGTCTCTTTCCCATGTCTGGGTGGTCCCTGAGGTCAGTGATATGCAACTGATGCGTCACAAGAATTTTTAAAACACACAGTACGTGACTATTTAGTCAGGGGCACTGACCTCTTTTCCCTTAGATTGACAACTTAAAAAAGGACTATAGCCAACATGACAGCCACCCCCTGTGAATGTATCAAAATTATACCTTTTTGCCAGATTGTAGAAGAATATATTTTTTGGTGTGCTGTGGAATTTTAGTAATTAGTTTATGTGTGCCATGAGATGAAAAAGGTTGAAAAGTCACTGCAGTTCAATTGCAGTTGCCCCCACATAACCCTCACAGGACTCCTGGTGCTACTCTCGCCACTGTCCCAGCCACCCCCCACCCCACCAATGGCTAAACGCAGGTTTGCACTTGGCTACCCTGGAACCGGGTATCTGGACCTGAGCTGGTGGGGAAAATCTGCCCTTGGAGATTTTCAGTACTGAAAATCCTTAGGGTGTTCCTAAAGCATGACAAGCTTTGCTCAAAACCGCAGCCTCCCAGGTGGGAAGACGCTAGCCTCATATTCTACTGGGAAGTCACGGCAGAGCACAGGGGGTCACCAGCTAACCGTATCCATGGTGTGTCCAGAGGCAGTGAGCAGTGTCCACCCAGCTTTGGGTTCATCAAGCCACTTTTCAAATGAAGAAGACGGGAAAAATTATATAGGGAGGGGTCTCCCAGATTCCTGTCGATTGCTGTTTTTCCCCGAGGTTCAGGAAGCTTTTCTCTGCGAAGGCTGAGGCCTTGAGTATCTGTGGTGTGGGTGCTTCTCATGTGACCGGGGAGTGAAGGGCAGGTCCTATTGGCACGAGCTGCTATTGGCCCTTGCAGCGCTGACTGCTCTTCATAGCACTTATCAGTTTGTAGTTGCATATTTATGCGATTAATTTATTTTGCCTGGAAGGATCCTTGTTTGTCTTGCCAAAAATCTTCAAGAGGATGGGGATGATGACTTTCACGCTCCCCATTGTCTGTAGTGTGTAGCAGAGCACACGGCTTTCAACAAGCATTTGATAAATGTTGGCTAGAGGAAAGGGAGGCGCATAAATGTAGGTGAACTTCAGGATGCTAGAGGCACCTGCTGGAGAGCAGAAAATCCCTTAGGAGGAACTTCTCCTTTTAGTATACAACTTCCTCCCATATGACCCCACTGATGAAAGTTCCCTTCCTCTTACCCTCACACAGGGGACTTCAGCTATCCACGCATAGGGCTTCCACCTCCCAATTCTATTTATTTTAGTCTTTTTTAGGCAGTCAATGTTTCCCCCTCCAAAGGAAGCCTTATGAGGAATTCTAATCCCAACCCAATTAAAACTCAGTTGCCTGAGATGCCGTGGAAGTAGGAAGAGGTGGAACCCCCAACAGCTTTCCATCTGTGAGCTCCTTGGGTACCCCTATTGATCCCCCGAGGCTTCCTGGTTTGAACAACCCCTCCCCCCACTGGGGATCCCAGAGGACTGCCCTCACCCCCAGCTGGGGGGTGTGGGCTTCGGAGACTCAGAACTCAGTGGAACCCAGGCCTTCAGTCCTTGGCTCGCACTTGGATGTCGGGACCACACTCACAGCCCAGGACATGGCCGGCCCAGAATGCAGTGCTGGCTCCAGGGAGAACTGTTTCCCTCTGTCTCCTTGGATTCATCTTGGAAAACGACAGTGCGTTCCACAGGATTGGGTATCAGGACAAAACACAGTACAACCACATAAGAAAAATAACTTTGTTATTAAGCATATACAATCTCGTCAAAAGGACTTCATAGTATCATCACTATCTGAATACTAGCCCCACTGTTATACGGATCTGTTATAAATAATGAACAAAACAGCTAGAGCAGATTATGACTAGTCACTGGGAGTGGGAGTCATGACATGCACGACACCTGCCAGGGCTCTTGCGTTGGGGACATGACAAAGAACACTGAGTGCCCTGGGGCAGGTGCAAAGGGGTCTTTCTCCTGTGGTTTCCCTGAAGCACTCCTCTTTGCTGAAGGAGCATGCGATCCCAAGATTGTATGCTTTAACAATTATGGTCATGGTTGTTTTTTTTTTTTTCAAATAGTAAATCATGGTTTTGATTTGTTGTGAAACATACATGCTGACAGTGCCAGGAAAAATTCATCTATTTCCCTGAATTCATTAATAACTTTAGATGGCTCTATTCTGCTAGCTGTTTGGCCCGGGCTCTTTGCAAATAGATGTTTTTGTCAGGAAGGTTATCTGACAGATGTTCAGTTTGCACAACGAGGCTGCTGTCTCTCTCTGGGATGGGCTGGAGTTGGGGGGGAGCCAGGGAGGGGGCATGAAACCCAGAGTATGATGAGGGATTTGCTGTCACCCCAGGGAGGTGTCTGGTGTGGAGAATACCTCCCCTTGCATGTGTAGAAACAGGCTGACAAGGCCAGAACCATGGAGCATGGCCAGACCTGGGATGCCCTTCGCCTAGGATGCGGTGGGGTACACCTCCCCCACGCCGATGTGTATTCACTATTGACCCGTTCCGCTGTGTGCACACCTGAGTATGTACAGTAGACATGACTTCCGTGGGTCAGTCCACTTTGTGGCAGGTGTTGGAGTGAACACAGAAGAGAGAAGACAACAGCATTCCCTTTGTACCCCCACATCCTTTGGGGGTACGCAATTTCTTCTTCTGGGATTGGGAAGGGAGGAGGATATTCTCAAACTGAAATGTGTGTCTTCCCTGCACCACTTTCAATCAGATTTTTATTCCTGTTGCTTTCCCGAAGCGGAAGCAGTCTATTAAGTCCTATTCACGAGTCCCAGTTATCAGGGTGCAAAAAACTGCAGCCAATGTTTCTGCTGCAGGGTTGACAATGTCTACAAAGACCTTTCCCTCCTGACCCATGGAGGGGCTCAGCAAAAGTCCAGCAAATTTGACCCCCCAAGTGGGTTTTGCATTCATGTTTGAGCAGATGGGCCTGTTTAGACAGTGAAGCTTTGAATTCCTACCCATAACTAAAAGATACATTAGAAATAACAATGCCTTATAATGTATTATCTGTGAAAAATATAATTTGGGCATGCAGAGTACATAATTTTTAGTCCTGTGGGCCTTGCCCAACTTTTGAAAATCTGAGCCTGAATAATTATTTTATACATTGACCCGATCCAGCAGATTGAGATGATGAAGTAGAGGTTATTGTGTGCTTTGCTGGCAAACATTATCTAGAATAGTGTCAGGAGTCCCAGATATTACCACCATCGGTTCGTTCTTTTAATATACTTATCCTAGCGTCTGCATGTCCAACAAGCGGTTGGCTTGCATTTCATGAGCATTTAACAATAAAGAAGATTATATTTCTAAACGCAGTTCATTGTTAAGGAAAAGAAAAGGTAATATAATTCCTCATTAAGAAAAAAGTCAAAGGCAGACCTAATCATCTCTCAGAGTCTGCGCATCATTTTCCTGAGCATCCGCCCACCCTTTAAACACTGTGCTCCGCAAGCAGGAAACATTAACCACACTCCAGATGGGAAGCCACAGCTACTCTGTTCATCGGAAACCCTGGCTGGTGAGGCTGGAGAGGGAAGGGAGGAGGCGAAAAGAGGAGCATTGAGAATGCGCTGGCATTCAGCTGTGACGTTTTGGAGGACGGACATCGGGGATTTGCATGAGGAAGAAGCAGGGGCGTATTGGTGAAGCCTCGGTCGCCAGGCCAACTGACCTGTGCCCTGTGTTTCTATCCTGAACGGAAGGAAGGTGGTTGTCCCTCGAGATTTGCTGGCTCTTTGAAGGAAGATTGAAAAGAGGAAAACACCAATGGCAGTTCTCTTGAAACAAGTGTCCCAGGAGGAATGTGAAATGATGGAAAAAGAAAACTAAACACAAATCTCCCAGAAATATAGGGGGGAATTGTAGGATGGGAAATGGAAATGCCAAAATGAGCAAATGTGAGTTGTTGTGGGGTAACTGGTGGGGTCCGGTGTAAGGGTGAAGGTATGCACAGGTGGGTGCAAAGCCATTCCATGTGTCAAATGAGAGCGTGTCCTTGAGGAAACCTGCAAGCTGCCCATCAAAGCCAAGAGGTCCCCCAAGAATACTACAAAGGAGGGGGATACCTCTGCTCATCTTCTGAGCACAACCTCTTGCTCCTGGCTCTGTGGACCCAGAGGAAGCCTTTTCCAGAATCTGCTTCCCTGGGGACCCAGAAGTACAGAAGCAAACACAGACTGAATGGGAGGTTCGGCAACATGCCCCTTTCCCAACTGCTGCTCATGTTTGCTGGGAGAGGGAAACCACGGAGAAGGCCTGTGAGAACTGGGTCTTGAGTTACATTACGGACAATTAAAGAAAAACGGGACTAGTGGGAAGGAAATTTCTGCCAAACAGGGGAAACTGTTGTTTTTCTTTCCCCTCCACATCTTGGTGAACTTTCAATAGTGTATAATTCTCTCTGTTGGCAAGCCTGGCTGGCCCCAGACGAGGACTTCTAATTCCCCACAAGAGCAAACTTACTTGCCTCTGCCTATTAGTGGGGGGTCCCTTCTGGAGGTTCCCCTTTGCCTTGGCCAACAACCCAAGCTGGCCCTTCCAGCTCTGAGCTCCAGTGCACTTTGCTCCAACGTGAATCACAGCCTAATGACACTTCTCGGTACTCGGTCAGAGCCTAGCAGTTTCTGCACCTCTCTAAGGGTCGGCCACCCTTGTCCAACAGAGAATCTGTGATTGATTGAGTAAGCCCACTCATTTGATCAAATGGCTTTCAAATGTCCTGGCAAACCAGGAGCCCACTGTCCTAAGGTGAATCAGGGCACTTGATTCAGTTTTCTCTTTGGAAAAGAGGACTCGACCCTACATCTGGAGCAACTTCCTCTTCCGAATAGGATACTGATAGACAAGCGTCGAGTGAACCCTTACTGGACATTTAGAATGTGGCAGCCTGCATGACAGCACGTGTCTTCTCCATCCTTCCTGGTCTCTGCTCCTCCTGGGCTCTCTCCCGTCCTCATCAAAACTGGGAAATGAGGGCGGGCAAGAGGCTGAATATTCAAAATCGATTAGATCGACCATGAAAGAGAGTCATCCACCAAAGGAAATATACATTGTTGTTTCTCCCTTTTCATTGAAAAGGCCTTACTTTGATACCGAGGAGTAAAAGCCTCTTTGGGACATGTACCTAATTCTTTTTTTTTTTATAAATAACCTCACATTTCTTTGAGCTCACCTTGCCACGTTTCCCTCCGATTCTGTCAAATTTAAGATGCTGTGAGAATCTTAAGTCAGAAAGCCGAAAGTTCTTAAAAGAAATAAATAAATAAGGGAGAAGTTCCGATGTTGACCAGCCCACCTGCTCTTGGGCGGAGGCATGTAAGTCATTCATGTGCTCCCTCACGTCTAGCACGCCCAGCAGGGAGCCTTGAAAGTCGTATTTGGAGGACAAGAAGTAGTGAGAATGCAGGAAAAATTAAAGAAAATTATGTATCTTGTCTAGTTCTCCAGTGCTGGAGTTTAGTGGTTTTTTTTTTTTTTTTTTGTCTTTTCTTTAGATGATTTAACTGCAGGTTAACTCTTCTCTTCCTTCAGCATGAAGATGTTGGCACAGCGTGCTAAGGATAAAAGTCTCTGGGGGTCCCCAAGTCTCTTGCCTCAGTTCTTTCCGCGGAGTCGTCTCCAGAGCTAAAATCCATGGTTTCCGGATAGCTGGAGAATTCCTGAGCTAAAGGGAAGTCCTCCGCTGAAGGGTGGGTCTGGGGCCTGAACACCTTCTCCTGCAGCTCGGTGATGTCATTGCGGATGTCAGCCAGGATCAGCAGCAGGAAGTCGAAAGAACCAGGGGGGCCCTGTGCACACGAGAGGAATCAGAGTCAGAACGCCGCAGACTCAGCCCCCTGCAGCGTGGGGGCTGCCGAGACTCCATCACTCGCCATTCCTGCCACAGGCTGGCAACTACTTAGTCTATAATTCCGTGTCCCAAATGGAGAAAACATGAGGCTATTAGAATAGCCTCAGGGATTCTTCCCCTTGCCTTCTAACACCCTCATCTTCTGTATGACAGAGTCCCTTCTCTTCCCTCCCAATTCTAGGTTGCACCCAGTGTGGCAGAATGACAGAATAGAAGAACATTCCAAGGCCACTTTCCAAAGAAATCCAAAGATACTACGGCGGCTTAGAGTAGGGGTTAAGGGGTTGGGGTTCTGTTGGGTTTGAATCTCAGCTCTGCCACTTACCAGCTGGTACTGGGCAAGTTACTTAATTTCTTTGGGTTTCCATCTCCGCATCCCTTAAAAGGCGATAATAGTCTCACCTTCATTAGGTTTCATAGGCTTCCAAGTGAGTATTTAAATGAGTTAATGCAGGCAAAGGGCTGAGACCGTAGCACACGCTCAAAAACATGATCTTTTAAAACAAAACCAGTGTCGATAAGGCTGCTTGACTGCGACTGCAGCCTAAGTGGAGTTGAGGGACCTGTGCCACCGGGCTGGAAAGTGCAGTTCCCGCCTGCAGGTCCTTAGTGACACACGTTGTTCTGACCTCTGTGCGCGCTCACTGACTTGTGGCAGGTCAGATTCCACTTGGCCCCCCAGCACAGGTGAGGGAGCAGGTGCCCAGGCTGCTGCGTGACGTGGCCTGGGTCAGAGAGCTGGCAGGCGGAAGAGCTGAGATGGGAACCCAGATCTCCTACCTCTAACACTGAAGCTCTTTGTCCTTCTTCGGAAACGACAGTGACCTCTTCAAAAGCAATGGAGTTGCTTGACTTTTCTGTGCTTTTGGTTACTACTGACTGGCACCGTTAATCTCCCAGACACCACACACATCTCCAGCTAACTTCTCAGTGGCCCCAGCTGCCCTGCCTGTCTCCGTACTTTCTGGAGGGGATGGCCAACCGCCCTGCGGGGGCTGTAGCAGTGGCTAAGTTCTTAAGCCTTCAGAGTTAGGACTTAGAGGGTTTTTTTTTTTGCCTTCCTAGTCTCTTCAGATATTTTAGGACATACCTGGAAACAAACTCTTGGCATACTGAGGTTTTGAATCTTCAGCTATTTCCAATAAAGGTTAGCCATGATAAAAGAAAAAGCAATAGATAACAAATTGTCACGATAAATCCCAAGCAGCTGCTAAAGGCCCCTATGACTTTCCTTCGAGAGCCCTCTAATTGTTTTGGTGGGCTGTGCATTGGCTGGAAGAAGCCGGCTTCTGCTAACGAGACCCACTCGGAGCTGCAGCCCTGAGAACATTCTCACGGGGAGGTGAGACAGACGGCACTACTTACAGGAGATCCTCTGGGTCCAGGGGCTCCTCTCTCTCCCTAAAAACAGAAAGGTCAAGGTTAGCTTTCTGGACCACGTGAATGCCACCAACACAGTCTCTATTTACACACCCACTATGACCACGCCCCCACCCGAAACAACAAGTGTTTTCCATCGGGAGCAAACAGAAGCTTACATTGGACTCCTGGGACCGCTTATCTGAACAGAACTGCTTGGGTCAAATGTGTCTCATTCAGATTTAACCCTGAGGTCATATATTTTCAAACCAGATGTGACAAGAGGAATGCTTGTATTTCAGGCAGTGTGCGGAATAATTTCGGAGCTTTCTAAAGCAACTCGCACAGAGGCAGGTAGCAGGCAGCTCTCAACGTGAAACTACCCCCACCTGCACAGAATGGAACGTGTCTGTTCTGGACTTAAACAGAAGAACACTGGCCAGAGAGAAAGACATACACGACCGTGACCACACAGGGCTATGTTTCAGATTTACAGGACTGACCTCCCTTAGGCCTGGTTTTGGTGGATGTTTTGTTTTTACGGGTGTTTCATATGTTGAGGAAATTGCTTTTTAGATTTTTCTTTGGGGGGGGAGTCTATCTGTGCCTCAGTTTCACCATGCAAAATGAGGACAGCACACAGCACTAGAGCTTCCCAGAGACGGAGGAACCACTTGTTAGACTGACCTTTGAGCCATCTCTTCCTGGGGCACCCGGTGGGCCCTGTGAGACAAAGGGATGTAGTTTAGCAGGAAGAAAAAGCAGGGGATAAGAACACAATTTCCTCAACTACAGTTGAGAGGGTCTCTGAGAAAATACTGACCACAGGGCCCCTCCGGCCTTGCTTAATGTGGGACAGGTCAGGAGAGGGTCCCATGGGTCCCATGGAGCCCCGTGGGCCTGGCTGCCCGGGAGGGCCCGGCACACCAGGGAAGCCGGGGCTGCCCTTCGGTCCTGGTGAGCCTGAAATCAAAGAACAGCTCATTAGCGCCTCATCCTGCCAGGGAGCCCAGGGCACAGACTCTCCAGAACCCACAAGCTCGGGAAGCCGATTCTCTTTGCACTCTGCCCTTGGCCCTCTGACACCTCTATTGGGAGGCCCCATCGGCATTTAGAACTTACTGTGGTCTACATTGACTTCTGCATCTTCCTCTCTTTTCATGAGCCACCAGTCACTCATCCACTCAAGCCAGAATCTTGCGAGTCTCTTATAGATTTCCCTGTTTCCACACCCCCTTCTCCAGTTTGCAGCCAGCTCCTAAACAGTTCGCCTCCTCCACGTCTCTCATAACTCAGTTCCTCTGTGTCCCCTCGGTCACGCAGGGCGGCGGCTACCACAGCTGGACTGTGGCCAACAGCGCAGGTGTCAGCATCTGAGATTTTGGTCTGAATCCTGGACAAGCCGCTCGCCCTCTTTCACCCTTTGCTTTTCATCTGAGAAGTGGGCTTCTATAAATCTACCTTACGGAGTGGCTGTGAGTATTAAGTGAGATTTTAGATACCTGCACGCGTCACTCCGCAGATACCTCACACATAAAGGCACTCGAAAAACTGTTAGGCTTTTCTTGAATAATCAAGCCAATGCCAGAGGCAGTCAATATTCCATTTAAACCTGTTTCGTACCTCTACCCTCAACGCTGGTTCCACGTGCATCCTGCAGAACTTACTAGGAGGGGGACCAGACACCTCATATAATGAAATGCTGTTACCTGTAACAGCACGAGGACAGGCCAGAGACCATGTCTTACCATCACTTACCAATGCTGTAACCAGTGACTTCAGAGATCACTGCATGTCCAATGTCTTTAAAGAGTGGGGCTTTGATGTGCACATGGCACCACCCTATACATAAGAGTGGGGGCCAGGGAGCAGCAGCCACCCCCTCACCTCCAAAACCCAAGGATTCCAACTTAATGTAGTTTCTGGTGTTGGTGCCCCAAACAATCAGAGGCCTGGGGACTGGACTTTTAGTTAAGGGTAAGAGAAACCTTATTGTTTCTCTAGTTGCCCTAACACCTCTCAATGAAGGGCTGATGCTAGAAGTAAGGAGTGAGAAAGAAGCAGGATTGGAAGACAGAGCCAGGGCAGAGTCCTCCATTGCTTTCTGCCCCGTCAAGAGCCCTGGGCAGCTCAAACCATGTCAGAAACCAGATGGCAAACTGGGAAGAAAGTCAGCAAGGCATTTATTAAGAAGACAGCCAATGAGTGGCTCCCCTGTTCCTAGCTCATCCTTGTGGGAGGACATGTGGGCTGGCCTGGAGATGAACTCTCTGCAGGTTAGCAGAGTAGGCGTGTCCTCGTGGAGCAGCGTGGAGCAGGATGTGCTAGCAATCAATTTGTAGGAAGAGACCCAAGTCTGCTCAGAGCAGTGAGAAGCTTCCTTTGTGAGGCACCTGCTGGAGAAAACCCCACTGTGACCCAGAGTACTGCCGGCCAACGGGACGAACAGGAGTCTACACCAAAGTCCTGGGCCAGTTCTTGTTCTCTGTATAGACTGAGACCCAGGCCACCTGTGTTTGATGGGAACCAGGAGATTAAGATATGAGTAGGGAAGAAAACCCACAAATAGCTTGGGAAGAATTGTGAGCCTTTGTTCTTGCTGACCTTCCAACCCAAAATCTGCCCGTGCCCTCCCTGTTTGGACAAGTCCTACCAGTCTTCGTTTCACATCCAGCTCAATCCCCAGGACCCCGATCGGGGCAGGCTGCAGTGGTCTCCCCCTGCTTTAAGCTCCACAACAGGGAACACCGTGCACTGAGGCCAGGCCTGCAGATCCTGTTTAATGCTACTTGCTTTCGCTGTGTCTTGTCTGCCCAATGGGCATGTCGGGAGGTCCCTCACAACACCTAGCGCACTGCTGAGCAACAGTAAACAGGGGTAAGGCCCTCCGTGTTTTAGAATCACTTGCTAACATTTATATCATTTCCTTTATGGGTGTGAAAAAACCTACTGATTTCCCTATCTATGGAGTAAATCATAAAAATACAAAATGTATTTCATATTGGTAAGATAGAAAACAGAACATTTGGTAACTCATTTTTAAAGTTCTCATTGCATTTATTCTGATGGAATGATAGGACATTTGACATTTTCTTCAAAATAATAAGGGTGAATCTCCAAAACAGTATGGCGAATGAGCAAAGCCAGACAAAAAATACACATTATGAAGTTCATTGCTATGCAGTTCTAGGACAAAACTGCAGTGATAGAAAGCAAGTCAGTGGTGGCCTGCAGTGGGGGTGGGGGTAGGCGGCAAACAGGCAGAAGGGCGTGTTTCTGGGTGATGGAAACGGTCTCTATCTTGATGTAGATACCAATATAGTGTGGGGTTAGTTAGTGCTTGATACAGGATGTGTACTTGTGTCAGAAGATGTCATTTAAATGGATAGTTTTATTGGATATAATCCTATCTCAGTAGGGTGGACTTACAAAGAAAAAATGTATGTGTAAACCAATATTGATGCCAATGTGTTCACAAACAGTGGGAAGGAGGAAACAACCTGGGAGTAGGGGAACCCAGGCTGGTCCTGCACTGTTAGAGCCCACAGGAGCTCACAAACCAAGTCTGGTTTTGTGTGTATTAATGTTAAAACATAGTTTCCATGTTGTTTCTCTGTAACTTAAAATGATCTCTAAGAATCTTATCCAATGGCAGGACCGCTGACCTTTGTCTCCCAAATGACTACTGGCCATGAGGGTTTCTCAGGCTTGGGGTCCCCGTTTCCCAAGGCCCTCTCTTTGTACAGGTGTGGGTGCTCCCTGGGTTCCTGCTGCTGTCCCCGCCCATGGCAGCCACACAGCTGCACCCAGCCCCCACTGAACGTGAGCTCTCGGGAGTCCCTGGCTGGTTAATGTCTCCTCAATGCCCTGCCCACACTCACCTGGAGGGCCCTGGCCCCCAGGCAGGCCGGGAGGGCCTGGCAGGTAGGCGTTGGAAGCCAGCACCTTGTTCCCAGTGATGTACTTGTCCAGGTCGGCGGCACTGTTAGGGAGCAGGGCGATCTAGAGAGAGAGAACCTGTCAGGGAGCGAAAGCCCCTCTGTTGGGAGATTCTTCACATGTGTTGTTCACAGAGGCTGTGAAACCTTTTCACGATAATATCCCTTTATCTGAGCCCACCAGCTGAGCCACACTGGTCAGGGCCCCAGGTGACTGAGTTTGGCCTGGGAGGCTGGCTCCCCAGCCTGGAACTTCAAAGCATCAACACTATCTCCCAGACAGCCCCTCAGTCCTTGTGCACATGCCCTCCTAGGAAGCTTGGGGGCCCTTTAGCTAGAGTGAACACCCTCAGGGAAGGACAGCCTCATGGGTCCAGGACCTCAGAGACTCCCAACTCCCCCACGCCTTCCTCCACACTTCAAGAAGACCTGGTATTTCTCCGAGACAGATGTAAGGTGCTCCGTTCCCCTGTGATCACTACTCAGAATCCAGCAGGAAGACCATCAGCATCCAAATCCTGTGCAACCTGAAAGTCAGCTCGGCACACCTTCAGGCCGAGGTTCACCACATTCTAACAGGCACCTTTAAAAATGCCCCTTACCTAGGGGTCCGTTTTAATAATCACCCACGCCATCCACTACCTTCACTGCGTTCTGTTAGCTCTGAGGCTGGCAGGCAAACCATTCCAGTCTAAGTCTAGCTGGCACTGACCTCAGTGAATGCTCCATGAGGTCATGGGTTTTGATGTTTCTCAACATGTTCCCACCTCATCTCTGCCACGTCCTCCTGCTTGGGACCATTTCTAACCCGCCGGGCACGCACCTTTTGCTTCAGTTGCAGCACCGTCTGCTTCATCTGGTGGAACTCCTTGCACGAAGCGCAGCAGGTGCTGGCTCTCACTGCGTTCTCAGACTTCTCGTCGTGCCCTGAGGGAGGAGACGGGTGCTGGTCGGTGGCCTGGGAGGCTGGAGGACTTCCAGCTCCGCAGAGACAGCGTTGAGGAAAGCAGCCCTCGGGCAGACTAGCTGACAGTGGCCCACGTTGGGGGATTCTATGGTTCTCAGGGCACCGACAGCACGCCCCAGGTCAGGGAGGAGGGGGAGGGACACTGCTATGTTTTGGGCTCAGCTGTTCCCATTTAAGCAGCCCTGCCTCTTTCTCTTTGATGTGGGAGAGCATGAACCCTGGCCCTTTAATCAGGACCTTTCCGGGAGGCAGGGTGCATGAGCGTGACATGACTGTAGTCCCCTCCGAAGGCCAATGTTCACACGCCATAAATTACCCCCGCGCTCAGGCGGTGGGGCTCACGGAGCTGGTTCTTATCGCCTTGCATCGCCCAGCTGATCAAAGGCAGAGGCCAGGCCAGGCGAGGTCACAGGTCGGGGCTGGGCACTAGCTTCTGTGTAGATGTGAAGCTGGGGTGGAAAATGTGCCGGCACTCTGGACACACCCACCAGGTGCCAAGGGAACAGGCCCGAGAATGCACTGCAGCCCCACCCAGTGGGAAAGCTCCTGATGCCACGGTATGGAGAACTGGGAGCTCCAAGGGCTTCTTGTGAAGTCATATTTTGCTAAGGAAAAAATGGGTGCGTTACAGGGTGATGTGGCCAAGAATACGCACAGCTCTCACCCTACTGACACTGAAACGGCCGCAGACACCTGAGTGTTGGGCAACGAGACACTGGAGGTCACCTTGCTACTGACGAGTAGGTGACAACCACCAGGGCTGTGTGGAAGGTGGCAGTGGAGCGGGCCCAGAGTGGGGTGACGGGGGCATGGCGTTTTGTTGGGGTGGACAGGACGGTGTGACAGTGGCCTTAGGGGTCGGGCCGGGTGTGCTCTTTGTGTGACAGGTAGCACCGCGATCTGGAAGGGAGCTCGGGAACAGCAGAGAAATGTCTCCCCCAAGTCTTCTCTCGTGCCTCTTGGCACACGTGCTTTTGTCCCCACTGCTCTCTCTTCTGGGACTTGGCCTCACTGCGGCCTCCATTCATGGAATTCTACCAACCAGCGAAACCCAGCTCAAGCCTTCCGTGAAGCCCACCTCTCTGTGTGCGGAGACACTGCTGTCCGCTGAGGTCAGGGGGCATGTCCCATGTGCCCCACTCAAATGGCAGGTGTTCCAGGCCTCCCTGCAGAGGGGATACTGGTGCCAGAGTGGGGGCCACCTAAGAACTGGGGTCGCTTCTTGGTAGCTCACATAGTGAATGCTCAAAATATGTCTGTGAAATAGGGTGTTCGACGTTGAATTGTCCCCACCCCTCCCAATTCATAGGTCGAAACCCCAGTGCCTCAGACTGTGACCTTACTTGAAAACAGGGTCATTGCAGATGTCACTACTTAAGATGATGCCGTGCTGGAGTGAAAGGGCATGCAGTCGAACAGGACTGGTGTTTTTACAAAAAGGGGGACATCTGGACACACACACCCGGGGAGAACAGCGTGTGGAGAGGAAGGCAGAGGTCAGGGCGATGCAGCAGAAGCCCAGGGCCACCAGAGGTTCCATTGAACCTCCAGGATTCAGGGGAGAGAGACACGGAACAGACGCTCCTTCACACACCTCAGGGGCCAGCCCTGCCCACACACTGCTCTCAGACTCAACCTCCAAGATGGTGACAATGGACTTCTGTCCTTTAAGCCACCCTTTCTGAAAGTCACTAGCAAGGTAACAACGGATGTGGGTTTTCCACGGAGGTTTCCTGTATCTGAGTCCAATGTCTTTCCCATGGATCACGCAATTCCCTCTGGGCTCCTCCTCCCTGTTCAATGTACCGATTCACAGCCCTCCTTGCCTATAGAGCTTGAACTCATGTGAGGCAAATTAGAGGTATTTAGATTCAGTCTCCAATGTCACAGACACGGGAATTTCCATGCAAGAACATACTTGGAGGTAAATGACTGAAGCCTTAACCAGTCAGGTTTGTGCTCAGGGTTTTGAATGGAGGCTCCTGGCATAAACAATGGCCCCAGTGCCAGGTCTGTTACTATGTAAGGGCAGCTGGGTAACATGAACCTTTCCCAGCCTAGCATTCATTCACGGCATGCCACCTACTAGCCCATCCATCTCATCTTCCCATCCACTTCTGTCTCTCTCACCCCTTTATGGGTCTGTCTGTTCACCCACACATTCCTCCACCCACCTCTCCTTCCTAGCCTATCTCTGGAGCATTTGCTATTTGCCAGGGCCCATGTGAGGCGCTGCAAATACAAAATAAACAAGGACACCTGTTTAACACTCTGTGAGTAGCCTTCCTTCTACTGAAATGGCCCTGCTGGCACAGCCAGGCCATCACGAACAAGGGTTAAAACCCCATGCTTTCACCTTTACTTTTATGTACTTGGTTGAACTTTCCAAGTGTTGGTGTAATTAAGGTGGTTTGATATTTTCGTAATAGTAAACCTCTTCATCAGCTTCTAGACTATTTTGTTTATATCATGTGGTGTTAGTAACTAATATATCTTTAGTTCAATCTCCTTTACAGAGAAGGAAGATAACATCGGTCTCCCCGGGGGCTGGGGGCTGGCTGAGGCTGGGCACTCACAGCCTCTGAACCGGGCACTGTGGGGGCCCAGGGAGCCTGCTGCTGGGAGTTCTGTTCCGAGCACCCAAGAGCCATCTGCCAGGCTGGCCCCAGGGCCACGGTGCCTGGCGTGCTCGCCAGACCAGCAGCAGCACCAGCACCACAATGGCATGGGTGCGTGTTCTCTGAAATCCCAAATCCCAGGAGAGGGCCCGTGCACCCTTCCGGCAAAGCCCTCCAAGTGCCACAGAAGCACATTCGATGCTCCAGGGAGGCAGGGCTGCTGGGCGGCCTTTGACCTGAGGATGCCTGGCCTGTTTTCTGTCCCTTTGTGAAATGATCAGAGCAGAGATCAAGGTGAACTTTGTTCCCAGACTTCTGAGGCTTCCACGGACGGACGGGAACAGAGTAGCCAGGAGTGCCGGCTCTGGTGGAGTCTGACCATCCAGACTGAACCCTGACGTTGTCACTCAGGCCCTTTCTGGGTGGAGGTCACGGCTTCTGTGAGCAGCCATGCTTTCAGATGTAAAGAGGGACATGGCACTTACCACCTGGCATTGCTGTGAGGCGTCAAGGACACCTGCAAGTTCCCAGAACAGTGCCTTGTCCATGACAGATGCTCCATAAATGTTAGTGTGATTGCTGTCGTTGGTATCTTTTAAGAAATCAAGCCATCTACAAAACGACAGACGTGTTTCCTTTGGAAAGAGTTCTCAGAGTGTGTGATGATAAATTGCCGAGTGTGGAGATGGGCTCACGCAATCTGTCCTGAACTGGGGCTTCTCTACGATGCTGTTTGTCTACAGTGCTGTCCGATGTGGAGCTAAAATAGCCCTGGCTATGCTACATTAATAATTCATTTAGAAATCTGGCTAGACATCTTAGACTTCATTTACAGTGCTCTCGATGCAGCCATTGAGTGTCTCTGACCATGACCATGTTAAGGGAGGTATCACTTACACTGCTCCAACCCTTTCCAATTGTAAAGGTGCAATATTATCAATTAGCCACATGGGGGCAGATAGCTCTAATTTTTACTGATGTTGGGATATGTATATATCCTAAGCATTAGAAATAGAATTCCTTGCGTACCACACTTGTAATAATTAATAAACTTAGAAAAACTAAAGAATGTTCCCAACATATTTCACATGAGCAGTGTCAGAAGCGAACAAGGCATGTTTGTTTTTAAAAGCTGATGCTGCCGATTTGTGCCCTGGCCAGATTTCTCAACCCTGATAGCACATTACAGCCAGGTGGGGGGCTTTTAAGACTCCGATCAACTGTGCTGCACCC